>VXBX01003166.1:556221-645541 GCA_013400415.1 Scytalopus superciliaris | reverse complement strand
CCTGCGCCCCCCTGCCCTGCCGGGAAATAGCGGGGGAGGAAGAGCAGCGAGGAGACAGGGAATGCTGGCGGGCGGAGCCGGGAGGGCTGATCCTCCGCGCGGAGTTAATCATTACTTGCAGCATAACCTGTTCCCTTTTTTCTAGAGGTTTCACTGGCACCCGCAGCCGGGAGCGTGTGAGGAAGCGTGTGACGGGCAGGATGGGTTTGCCTTGCAGCGGGAAGCCCAGCATCTCATGCAGGACATCACTTCTTGGGTAGCATGTTTATGCCTAATCGCTGGGTAAACATACCATATATAGTCCGGTTCGTGCTTGCCCTGACACCCTGCTGCAAGGCGACTTTGCTGGTACCACACGGGTTCCTTTAGCTCCTGCTAACTGGCTGGCAAGTAGGGTGTTGCCATATTGTAACATAAATATTTCGCACAACTGGGTTTATAAACTTGGTTTGGTTTTTTTGTTTTGTTTTGTTTTGGTGTTTTTTGGTTTTTTTTGGTTGTTTTTTGTTTTTTTTTTTTTTTTACACTCCTGCTCGCAGTGCAAAAAGCGTGTGTTTCTGATTAGGACAGTCTTAAGTCTGGCACTTAAAAGTGAAGAGGATTATACAAAGAAAGGTGCCCGTTATCAAAGGATGGAACAGGTCCCACCTGTGCGTTTCTGTGGCAGAATTGAGATTCTGCTCTTTTGAGGAACATCGTAAGAATTTTGTATTTGTGAGTCAATTTCCTTTCTTTTTTGATCCTGTCTCCACTTTAAATGCCTGCTGCCTCCTAGGTGATGGATCCCAGGCTAGAGCTGTGGCTCACTGAGAATCTTCTCTTTTCATTCCAGCATCTTTTGTAGAGTTTCTCCTCTTTCTCTGTCCCCTCCTCCTGTTTCCCCTGTACTTGCAGGGTACTAAGCATAGCAGAGGACATGAGGAGCAGCGCTGTGGCTGGATTCACAGCTTTCCTAATCAGCTGTTACACGTGTTTTTACCTTCAGGTGTTTTTGTTTGCTTGTTTTTAACGTGGTGAAATTACTTCAGTAACATTCTGCCTATTTCTGTGCTAGCAGAAGAGGCTCAGGAAAAGGAGAAGAAGCCTGCCTAGCTACACCCTACAGGGCTGGGGTTTTTTTTCCCTTCTTGTGCCTTCTGCATCTTGCCCCATCCCTTGATGTGTGAGAAGACAGCGCAGTGGGGTGGATAACTTTGCACAGAGCTTTTTGGCTGTGTGCTGGGTGATGGCTGTTAGTGCCTGAGTTCAGCAGTTTGGTGACTGGCAATGTCTCCTGTACCACTGAGAGGGTTGCTTAATCAGAGAGGGTGCTGGTTGGGTGCAGCATGATACAGGTGGATTTTCCTATACTGGCTTGCTCCTTACTTAGGTAACACTTCCAGAAGGGGAGACTTTGCAGGGAGGAATGTTTGGGTGTTACATAAAAGGACAGGACATGCATTTCTGGGACTCATCTCTCATTGGCCTGGTCAGAGTGAATTATGTCTGACTGCTTGGCAGTTAATTGGACCATCCTTCCCATTTCCTAAGCTGATAAGCCCCTCACTGTCTGCCTCAATCAGGCTTCTTTGTTTGAGAAGTTACTAATGCTGCAGAAGAACAGAATAACTACTTTCCTGTAACCAAGTGAGGTACTCTGATCGATAAATCTGTGAAGATTCACTGTGTTTCTTCAGCAAAATCCTTTCACAAGGCTTACTTGTACCGTAACACCAGTAGCAGTTGGCAGGTACCGAAAAGTAGGTGTAGCTGGTTTATTTAATACATACCTTGCCCCTTTTTGGGAGAATGGTATTTGTGATAAAGTTATCCTGTGAGCAGCTTTATTCTGGCAGATCCTGGTCGCTGTGTCGAGTATCACGGGGATCTGTAGATGTCTGTCCATCAGGATGAGGTCTCAGAAATGACTGTATTTTACCACAAAGCCTTCAGACTGGGACTGTCTTGATGTGTCTGGACAGTGCCTAGCTTAGAGTGGGTGTTGCCAGAAGGTGAGTAATAAACGGTGATTAATCGTCTCTGAGCTATGGATGTTTGTATGAAAAAGCACTTTGCTAAAGGCTGTGCTTCAACAAGCTCATCAAAATTAACCACACAGGAGACAGCAGTGCAGCATCCCAAAGGCTCGAGTTTTCCTTCTCTTGACCGATTTTGTTCTGACTTCTGTGGATTTACTAAATCTGATCGATGGAGAAGCGTGGGTCCCTTTGTCTCAAAAAATATCAGTAGCTATCAGTGAAGTGATACCAGTATTGCAGACTGAAAACGGGCTGAGTGATGCAGAATCAGGGTGCACTAAAAGTAAACACCCTTTTGTTAGATTGCTTTAGTAATCTTCTTAATGCAGAGGTGTGGTTAGGAACCTTACAGGTATGCATCACTGTGTTTGTACCGGTGAGTCTAGGATACAGTTGCATAGGAAAGATGCAAAGGTACCAATTCCTGTGTTAATTACGTCTTGAGGTTGAAAAGTAGTCTTGTTTTGCAGGAGACCATTTATCCTTTGCAGGCAAAACTGTAAATAAATGTAAGTAGAAAACCTAAAGCCGTAGTTATTTTTGAAATAGTTTCTACTGTGAGTTCACGTAGTGATTGGAACGGTGCATTGCAGGTCTGATTGTGCGGTTACTTCTAAAACATTCTGAAAAGTAGGGTTCGCCACAAAAATCTTCCTTCTCCTTTCATCCTTGAGCTGTTTCTGGTGGCTTTCGGGGCCCTAAGCACACAGGGCGGGCACGGGAGGGTTTGCTCCTTGTGCAGAAATTGGAAGCACTGGCCCTTTTTGCTGGGAGGTGTCGGGTGGGTCCCGCCGTGTCCGGAGTGTCCCGGAGGGTGACAGGAGGACATCAACAGCCCCTCACACACCTTGTGGCATCCCAGAGACGTAAAAACCTGGGTGAGCCAAGGGGAATCTGCTCCGTAGGGTGGGATGGGCTGAAGGGACCGAAGGAGGGAAGTAGGATCGCATCTGTCCCTCGCCAGGGCCTGTGCCAGCCATCCCACCCCAGGCAGGTGACTTCTCCCACCGTGCCGCCTTTTGTCAGCGTTCCTTGCTGCCTGGCAGCGTTCGGGGTGGCGGGCGGGGAGCTTGTGTTTGGGTTTTGGGGTTTCTGGAAGAGCGTTTGTGTGGTGCCCGGACCTTCCCCAGGCTGGCCCCAAGGCGCTGGCGAGGCCTTCGCCGCCCGCCATGGCGCCGGCGAGCCTCGGGCCTTCCGAGCGGAGGCGCCTGGCGACGAGGGGGAGCAGGTGGCCGTGTCTTTAGGGGGGGAAAAAAAGAGTTGAAAAGCTGGAGAGGTATGGGCTGGGAATGTTTGGGGAAGAGGGATGCTCCATGTGTGTGCAGGGCCCGGGATGGAGGGGAGGCAGCGGGAGGCAGCCCGGCCTCCCTCAGGGAGCAGGGTCATCCATCAGGGATGGAGCTTGGGAAGCGCTCAGCCTCCACACTGGGGCGGCCTGGAGGTGAATTAGCTGGGCCTGAAGTGGTCAGCGTGTTGGTGGGTGTGTGTAGGGCCTTGAGCACAGAGAGGTTTGGGGTGAGTCTGGAAAGGGTCCACGTTTGAGGAATGCGGTTCTTCTGGCTCCCGAGATAGCTTTTTGTGTGTAGACAGCACGGAAAACGATTACAAAAACAAGTATTGCAAGACTCTTAATGAGATGGGAAGCTGGCGGTGCTGAGGCTGTGGCTCTTGGACTCGAGTGGTTGTGAGGGGGTTTCAGCTTTATTCTGCTTTCTTCTCCCAAGCATCTTCTGACTTTTGTACAACCACGGGTGGAGTTCATCCTGTGGGCTTAAAGCAGCCCCAAAAGTGCATTGAAAATCTCCCATGACTTTTGGAAGGAGGGTCTGTGACAGCAGCTGGACTCGAGGAAAAAGAGGTATTTTTAATGTTTGCTGCCAGTCCCACCAGTGTCGTCTGAGACTTCATCTGGCGAGATGTTACCCTGTCTGCTTTCACTGTTCTGGAGCAGGGGTGACTGGGACTGACCAGACCAGTTTTTAGGGAGCTTAGTCAGCTTCCTAATTTCCAGGTGTAGTGAGAGAGTCATCAGGGGCAGGAATGGAGAGGGAGCTTCAGTAAGTTCCTCTCCATGAAAGGAGATGGGTCGCCACAAGGATTTCCAATTGGAGATCACCAGGCAGCTTTTATTACAGGCCCTGTTTTCTCTGAGCTTTAACCATTTGTGCTGAAACACTACATGTCAGGTGTTCAGCTTCAGGCCACATTTATTTTTGAAAGAAAAATAAGGGTTAAAAAAAAAATCAATAAAATTCTTCAGTCATTTCAGAGGATGAAGCTGAGGAAAAAGTGACTTCAGGTCTTGAATTCCTTTTCATGTCTTCTCTTAATGGAAATAGAACTGATAAGAAATACAGAATCCCTAAAAAGAAGGAGAAAGTCTTACCTGTTCTTCTAGTCCTCAAAGCTGTAATGCAGGGGCATTGAGGTTTGGGAAGGGTGAAGCAGGTGGGAGATTGCACTTATAGCTCTCCATTGAATAAGCCAGCTGTTATCACAAGTGATAGTAGCTGGCAATGGCAATTTCTCCAGTGCATTCTGTTCTTAGTGTCTGTTGCAATTCAGAGGTAAAAAGAGCTGTGCATGACCCTGTGAAAGCCAACCATCCTAAAGCCTGTCTTACTCCAGACCAGAGTAAGTCAGTTCAGCTCTGTGATAGGGGTAAGCTGGTAACCTAGTCCCACATCTTGAGCTAGCAGTTTATGAGTCTTGTATACTTATGTATTTGTCTGCTCTTTCAGGTGCAAAACACGTGGGGAATATGCGACTGCTCCTCTTGCACTGTGATGTACAGGTATAGGCATAGAATTCCTGGTTGAGGGATTTGTCTGTGTAAGATGAAAAGGCACTTCTGTTCCATGTAGAGTAAGGGTAGCTTGAAAGTTGTCTGACAAGATTTGCACTCCTTGCCAAATGCCACTGGTCTCCTAAACAAAAACAAAGGCCCAGAAGTTTGTAAATACCTGTGCATGTGATGTAAACAAACCTCCCGATTCAGGGACCACTGTTGAAGTTAATGGGTCTCTTCATAGAATGGGCCTATTAGTATCAGTTCATTAGCAAGACTGAGGCCTTGGTTTGTAAGGAGTCCTTAAGTGTAACTTGCAGTAGCCTGCTGACTGTATCTTACTAAGCTGCTGTGGCTGCAAGAGGGAAACAGATTGAAACTGGAATAATATTTACCTTTGCTTCTAGTCAGGAGAAGTATCTGGAGCAAAAAAGAAATGTGCCACACCTATAGGTTCTCCAGAGCTGACTTTCCTGAGAAATTAAATACCCCTGATGTTATATATGCGGGGCAAAGGTGGCTGCTGTATATAAAAATATGCATATGAAAACGGAACTGGAAGTTACTGCAAAGCTGCATTTGCAGGTATCGTAGCAAAGAAATTTTTAGAAACCAGAGCTGAAAGATTTTACAACAGAGAGTTTCTCAGGATACTCCCTGTCATTTCTCATCTGCTTTGCTGAAGTATTAAAAGAACCCCTGGTTTCTGTAGTTACAGCTAGCAGTTAATAAATTACTTTCTGGTTGTGTTTTGATTATATGCAGTGTGTACATATATATTTTAATGTGCATTTGAAAACTTTTTTTTTTGCCTGATGATGGAAGGGGAGACTGTGAAAAGAGAACTTTAAATTCTTTAACAAAACACTTGATTGAAGTAATTTATTCATGTTGAGCACCCCAGAGCAATATTGAATAGCTCTGCCCTCCTCTGTTTCAAGGAACTCCCTAAAATGGAAGAAAAACCCCTTGTTTGTTTTCTAAGAGGGGAAAAAAACCTGAATTTCAAAATGGGTTAAACAGTTTAGTGATTCTTATTCCATTTCTTGCAAACTTCCCCCCACCCTGCCCTGAGCCCAGCCACTCTTCCCTTCTGCACCTGTCCACAGAATTACCATGCAACTAATTTTAGAGGTGGTTTTACACATTTGCTTCAAAAACCCAGCAGTCTCCATCTCTGGTAATCCACCAGGTGGAAGCAGATGTGTAGAATATCTGTACATGTATTTGTAAATCTGGGTTTGAGCAGAGGGTGTTTCTGAGAGGGCAGTGTGTGTGCAAAGACAAGGGAACCCTTGGCAGTGTAATACCATGAGTAAAGCAAAAATTTGCAGTTAACCAGTAGCTGGATTCGTTGGTGGGTTTTGTTCACAGGGTGGGCTGAGTGACATTGTATTAGCCAGTTCTTCTGGTGTATGGCTAGACATCAGTAGCCTGGCTGTTCTGAATTAAAATAAGGGAGAAGGGTACCAGGGAGGGGATGATGGGGAGAATGAAATAGAGAGGTGGATGCTCTTCCTGTGCTAACAGAAGTTTTGGTCTGTTAGTCTCAAGCACATCTTTGTCTGGATATAGACTAGCAGTGCTAAGATATTTTGTTCAGTTGAGGGGTGAGTGGGAGGGCAGAGGGAGCCCATGTGGTGTCAAACAGGAAGCTTGGGGTTGAGATAGCTCAGAGTGACCTCCTGAAAGCATCCCTCTGGCCTGTGAGTCTCCTACAGGCAGTCATTTGGGCTGTGCTATCCAGGTTTACAGTGCCTTCTGGTTTCATGTAACAGAAGTGCTGGGGCTGTGCACTGCTGCAGGTTTTTATTGTCCTTCTGCAGTTTTTGTTACTGTTTCTCTGTTGATCTGTTGCACTGAAATTCACATCGCTGCCTGACAAACTGTGCTCTTAGTAAGTTAAGGCTTACTTATGGAGCAAATCCTGGACAGTGAGACATGCTGAATATATGTAGGCTTAAATAATTTCCTTACTGAATTGTGCTCTGTGATTAATTCTGAGTGTGTTACAGAAACAATCAGATTGCCTAAAAGTGAAATGTTCCTTTCCAGCTATACTAGGGAAGATATTTGCATTTTAAGCCCAGAGTTGCAAAACCGAGTCCTGTGCTTGTACTCTGTGCATGTTGGGACAAAAATAAAATGGAGGAAGAGCTGAAAGAAGCCGTTTGCATCACTTGGGGCCCAGTGGGAACCGAGGGTCAGAATCGCTCTGAGGATTAATCAGTTCACTAGAGAATATGGTAATACAAGGGAATGATGATACTGCAATAAGGTTTTTGAGGTTTTTTATTAGTAGCAGAAACTTGAAAAATAAAAAGAGAGTGAGACAAAGCCTGGGAGCAGAATTGGCCTGAAGGAGAAATGACCAGCTCTGAAGTGCAGAGAACGGTGGTTCAGGAGTGCTGCTTCACTGCATCTTTGTGTGAAACCCTCTTCTGTCTTATGAACAGGGGTGAGACAGATCATAGTCCTGTGAAATCACACTTCTTAATGCTGTTTCAAATAATGTGAAATAGGTCTGTGCCTTCCTCTTTTCTTGCAGATTGAGGATTTTAGACAGGGAATGCCAGGCCTGTGGAAAAGTTACTGTAATCATAAATCTGAAAGCGGCATGTGGCCTTTCTTGTCACTTTTAACAAGCCAGAACTTCGCAGAAATCTGCCCAGGCAAACTTTTGGTCCTGCTGTGCCCCAGTGTAATAATTATAATGCAGAAACAGCTGATGGGTCACGTCTCCAGGCCTGCGCAGCGTTATGACTTGCTACCTACATTCCATGTTTAGCTTTGAGTGATCAGATGGTGTAAGCAACGTGAGCTAGCAGCGCCTGAGGACATGCAGCCAGGCAACACGGCCTGTCCCTCTGCAGCTTTGGTTTCTTTTCTCTCCTTCTGTCTCATCCTGTCCCCTTAAGGTGATGCACTTTACAATAAATACTGCTCTCTGCAGGAGGTCAGCCGCCCACCTGGAAGCATGTGTGCCATTCCCACTGTGCTCCCATGTTAAATCTAAGGGCCCAAGGTTTGTAAATATTGTTTCTAAAGTACCTGGGGGACTGCGGGTGAGCTGCTTGCTGGTGGCTCTGGAGCTGTGGTCAGTACATGTGGCACACGGTGGCAGGCTCTTTGAGCATTGTTACTTAGTAAAGCATGAGTGGTATTGGAGGGGGTCAATTTTGTCTTTGTGTATGGAGAAAAGGTCATTGGCAAGTGTTTACAAACAAACAGGTTGAAAACTATGCTTAATTCAGCCACGTAAAGACTGAGGGAGGCAGGGAGGGAGAGGAATAGTTTGGAGTTATGTTTGTTTTCTGGTTAGCACTGTGCAAAAAGTAACCCAGCCCTTGATGTAGGAATAATTGGATAGGTAAGCAGAAAATGACTAACTCATTGCCTGAGACTGCTCTTGCTCTCTTGCTCCCTTCATCCACGGATGCCATGGGAGAGGTGCAGTGCAGACATTTGAATTGTGGTAGTTTATTTTATTGTGAACTTATTTTCACTGGGGTTAATCAGAGAACTGAACTTCAGGTAGACTTTTAAATGGTAGGAGTGTTTTTTTACGGCAGAGGGCTTGCAAATTTGCTCTGAGCTGGAGAGAACGGAGCGAGCGGGAGCAGGAGAAGGGAGTCTGGAGATGGAGCCGGTTGTGGGTTCATTCCACTGCATCTTTTCATCTTTCCCTGGTACTGCAGCACCACGGGAGTAGAGTTACCAACAACATTCTTGCTCAGGTCTCTCATCCCTCACTCAAATAGAGGGTGTCATTTGACGATGTCTCAGCTCCCCTGTGTGAAGGCTGTTGATGAAACTATGTGTATGTACATTTTTAAGTGCAAACAAAAAAACAGCCCAAACAAATGCAAATCCCAAATCAGATCAGTTCCATGATCCTGGATCACCGTGTCGTTGATCAAACTCTAGGACTGGCACAAGGCCGGGGGGAGAACACGTGGCCAGAGCTGCAGGGTAAAGTGAGGACTGGCAGCCTGTCCTTCTGAATGACAGCCGTGGCTTACATCAGGTTAAATCAGTCTGTACACTGCAGGCTGGGGCAAAGCAGAATGGATTAAAAACAGGTTTTCACTTCTAGCCCGGAGTTTCCTGCATTTCTGCATCAGCTTGTGGGGGTGCATGTGTTTCTGCATCCCAGCTGCTGTGGAATATTTTCCTACAGGACGGGTCTCACAGTCAGTATTCACTGAAGTGTTTCCTCTTTCGAACGGCTGTGTCCACAACTTTCACAAATAGATTGTGAATCTGGATTTTTATCTCCCCCTTCTCCATCCGTATCAGCTGTTATCGGCTGCAAACTGGTTAACAGCGAGGCCTGCTGGGCTGCTTAATGGGTGGCCTGGCGCTGCCTTTGGGCTGATGCAGATCATTTCTACTGGCCAAGGTTATCTCCTCCTGACCTTGTAACCAGAACTCAGCCTCCCGGTGGCACGGTAATTGTGAAAAGTAGGGCTTCTGAAAGAATTCCTAAAGGCTGGAATATCCTTTCTGGTTTTGTGAAAGCCTGTTTTGTCTTCTTCAGTGCTCTGAATGGGAAAGTGCCTTGATGTGAAATTTGCAAATTCGGAAAGGGTTGTGTTTTAAGATTCTTGCCTTCTGAAATCCACTGTGGAGACTTTACAAATTTAGTATGGCAGGAGGCTGCTGTACCACAATCCCCTTTTGCTACTGTGCTTTCTTGATTGGTTGCTCACTGAGCATTGGTAACTTCCTATCCGTACCCTTTTTCATCAAAAGGTCTTTTGCCTTGATTGCAGTTGGTTTGGTTTACAGGACTAAATATGTTTGCATGCTTTTGGGATGAAGAGGGACTTCTGTTAGCTGTGTAACAGAACGAGGCACCGGGATTAATGGGGGAACTGGGGAGGGAGGGAGGAGTTTGGTGGGTTTTAATTTTTTTCCTGGAGGCATCAGGCTCCTCCTGTAGTGAGGGAGAGAGCATAGTACATGGAACCTAAAGACCTTTAAAGTACATGCTGAAATGGATGCTGGGAAGATACAGTACAGTGCTTGGGCACAACTCCAAGGCTCCCAAGGCAAGTAATATTTAAACAAGCTGAACAGCCCCTTTCGGCAAGCAGCAGGAAATCCAGCACTGAGCTTTGTGTTGTTGCACGGTCAGCAGAAGATAAAAGCTCTGGCTATGCAGCTGGGGTTCCCTCCTATCACTGGATGGCAAACTGTTAAGGAAAGATAAAAGGACAGAAAAGAACAGGGGGTCGTCTTAGTGAAAAGCATTCCTTCATATTTTAAGCCATCGAAATACTTTGAAATACACTGAGCCTGGTGTAAGTCAGGAACAGCACCATCGGCAGCTGTTGGGGTGTGTGGGAGCTTTTACATCACTTGGCAGGCTAAAGGTGAATTCACCCCTCTGCTTCATCAGAGATAAATGTTCAACATGGGTAGGATTCTGATGCACATAGGTGCCTCACCACGAGCCTCACAGCAGGAGGAGCTTCCCAGAACTTTTTTTTTAGGAGCAGGGCGTGTAATGGTGGGGCTGCTGCTGACTGGAGATTTCATTCTGAAATGCAACCAGCATTCAGTCATATATAGCCTTTCCAGGGCCCACTTTCTGCAGCTGATCCTTGGTTAGGGACTATTTTAACAATGAGGAAGAGAATTTAAATGAATGAGATTGCTAGTTGAAGTGTTCTAATCAGTATTTACCGTATTCCTCCCCTCCATCCCTCCTCCTTTTTTCCAGCATCACAGCACTAGTGTCTTGGGAAAGAAAATGCTTCAGAGCATTTGTTACCAATTTAGCAGCAAGTACGTGCTCAAATTTGGGATTTCTAAGATCTGTGTGTGCCATATGTAGGCAAAATGTAGTATTTGCTAGTTCCAGTAGAAGGGAACAAACACAAATTCGCTGTTCTGCAGATAGTGTTTCTTTAATCTAATGAGACTTACATTTGTGCAGCCTTTTTGTTTTGGTAAGACGGTTAACCGTCCTCCCTAGGGTGCCTAATTGCTTATCATGAACTAATCAGTCCCCTGGGTATATGAAGGGATGAAACATTGCCAAGATAGAGCCTGTGACTTCCCCCAGAGGTGTGATAACCCTCCCAATTACCCCACCCTTCAGGGAGCTTGCTTACTGCTATTTTAAAGACCTTGTTACTTCAGAAATTATCCATGTTTGGAGATTTTTGCAAGTTTTAAAGGAGCATCTTTGCTGAGAAACCCTTGAGCTTGTCAGCTTACATGGAGTCTTTCTGTAATCAAATCTGTATTGAATAATATTTCAAATTTGGTGTGAAAATTCTGAGCGTGTTAGTCCTGCCACCTCTGTTTATGAAAGTGCCTACCTTCACAGCCTTTGTGGCATGCCAGACCCTGGCAGATGAGGAAAGGGCCAGTTTCTGTCTTCAGCTGCCAGTAACGAGGGATGGCGAAATCTTCAGAAACCCCATTTGAAGTTCAGAGGAAGGGAAGAGTGAAATAAATCTGGTGGTGACTTGTATCTAATTTTTGGTAGAATGATAGTTGCATATTACCACGTGTGAAATGAGTGGGTAGATTAAGAGAAGTTTTTTACCTTATAGTAAAAAACAATTTATTTAACTAGCGGTTTTTCTGGCTTTCTCCTTTTAGTTTCTTAACTCATTCAAATACGTGCTTGTCTGCTCTACAGGTTGAGACGGCTACCAATTTCTTGAATTCTTCTCTTGTATCTTTTTTCTAATGGATGTTTGAGTTCCATGAGGCATGTAAAGCTACAAAATAACAATGTCTGAACTGAAAGCATAGTCCTGCTGTTTAGAATCTGAGTGAAAACATGAGTTCTGGTGTTGAGGGTTTTTTTTTGTCCTTTACTTTTCCTCACAAAAATGAACATCATTTTAATGTGGAGTTTGGAGAATGGAATCTGTCATTGGGGTAGAAATATAGTTTGTTCCTTTAAAGAGTTCTCTTAAAACACTTAAAATCTACTTCACCTCTGGTCATAGAGTAGATTCTAAGTGACCTTTGCAAGATCAATGCAAATACAAATATTTTCATACTATGCACTGGCTTAAAACTAAAAAAAGCAAGGTGATTTCATGCTTAGAATTAAAAGAAAGTGGCTGTGTGGGTGTGTATGTTTACATGACCAAGAAAATGTTAATGTGGAAGCATCACTCCTCAAAAGAAGTGTGACTTTCAGTATCATAGGTCTGATTATGGTGTTTCAACGTGGCTTCGCTGTGTGTGCCTGTATGAAAGTGATGAGTCAAGTTTCCACTGGCAAACTCTTGCTGTTCTAGTGCAGAAATTGGGATGGGTGTGAGTGGGCACACAGGCCACTTCATCGATTTTTTTGCTGTCATTGTTCATTTTTCTCCACTTGCAACTACTGCTTTGTCCAGAATTGGGTTGAACCTCATCATAGTTCATGCTGGTTTATTTCAGGCTAACATTTTGGTTTATTATATGTCAATATATGGGAGTCAGCAGAAGGAAACAAATTTCCTATTCCTGTGTGAATTGTTTCAAGAATTGTCTGTATCATCTGTTTGATGGCAATGTGTGAAGCACTAGCAGTGGAACTGGTTTTTTGGAAAAAGAGGGTGGTTTTGGACTAGCAGCAGACGGTTTTGGCTGGAGGAATAGCAACTTGAAACTTCACTTACTCAAGAAACCTGTTCACAATTTTGTCTGTTTTTTTTTGTTTTGTTTTGTTTTTTTGTTTTTTTTCCCCAGCGTTCCTGAAATAAACTTCCTGCAATTCTTTGCAGTGTGCAGGTGTCCAGACTCCCCTTTACTCATGGTCGCCTGTGAAACCCGTCAGGCGGCTGAAGGCTGTACCTAAAATTCTCCTGGCAGTGCAGCACGCTGCAGTGGCCTTGATATAGTTACGGTGGACACCTTGTGCAGCTACAGGCTGTAGCATCCCCTCGTAGTCCGAACAGCTGAGTATTGCGGTCCGGGAGCCTACACGTGTGGAGGACTGCCTGGAATAGAAAAAGGAAAGCTGCAGAGATTGTAAGCTGCTGCTTGATCCGTGTGGCTGTTGTGCCGAGGAGCATCAAAACGTTGCTGGATGGATCCGACAGCCCGTTGCAAAGTAGAGGGTCAGTCTCGCTGGTTATTTGCAGTTATTAACCTTAGTGGATTTTAAAATCTTTTGTTTCCTTTGTTTTTGTATTTTTTTTTCTCTGTATGCATAAGAGGATTGTGGCCTTGCAACCAGAATGCTCATGTTCAGGAAACTTGAGGCTGTTCCTACTGAAGGGCTTTGAAGATCAGCAGGCATTTCCTCCAGGGTTTACAACACTGTTGGAGGAAACAGTCACTGCAGAAGTGTTCAGGCCTATCCACCCGACTTTGGTTATTCCTTACCTCACCAGCACGTGGATTATACTGTTTGCAGACTGCCTAAGCTGCACGATGACCTCCATGGATTCCTCATGAGCTTTTACAAGGCCAGGCCAGTGTACTTTGTAAAATCCTTTAGAAATGCCTGCTAGGCTTTTAAAGTCCCAGAGCAAAGGCTATACTAAAAGGAACTTGGAAGGTCAGCAGCTGGATATGGTTGTGAAGGGGGATTTGTGTCTCTTTGTGTATGTGTGTATGCAGTTCTTGTTTTGAAAACAGAATATTTTTTTCAGGTCGGGATAGAGATATATTGTTTCTGAGAAGGCTTCTTGTACTCCTAAAAAGCTGAGGGACTTTCGAATTCCGTAAGAAATTGTTGAACTGGATCCCTGTGCCCTTTTTTTTTTTTTTGCATGCATGTTGCAGTCTATGAAAATTAACAGATGCTGTTTCACTTTGTCAGTGTGCTGGAAGCACCTCCCACAGGTTAGTTTCACTGTGTGTACTTCAAAATAGAAAGCAAGCTCCTACTGAAGAGTACCACTGGCAAGTAGCACTGCTGTTTAAAATTTTCCTAGTGGCTTTCCTGTGGGGATGTCAACTTGGGAGAGGCTTGCCAGCACTATCTATTGCTGTAATTAATTTACTCAACTAAACCAAGAAAGAAACTTTGTATTTCAGAATTTAGAGCTCCTCAAACAACCCCGAGGGCTATTGGCCCAGCTGGTATAAGCCGGTGGGTGTGCCCCTAAAAATCGTGGCAATTTGTTCATCAGTGGTGAGAGAGAGAGAGATGTTTTTCTGAAGACTGGGTTTCTCCTTCACCTGGAGGAAGCAATAAACCTCAGTTTGAGTGATCTGTGGTACTCTAGCATCTGTGGCAAATATATATCTAGAATAACTCCAGGTAAAGTTAAAACAGCTAGTTTGTATCTTTTAACTCTGGTTCACAGTAACAGGAGAAGGGCAGCCCATGGTTGTCTGTGCTTAATACCATGTGGTGATTATGTAGATGGGTGTGTATCTGTTCCTGGTCCTTAGCACACTGTAGGAGGGGGTTGACTTGAGACCTGTTTGTGCCTCATACAGTGCAGGGCAGATGCTGTTTTGGCTTGTGGGTCTCGGAAGAGTTTGCCTGGTGTGGAGATACAAGCTAGGAAAGGGGTGCTACTGGTTATCTTGCTCGTGAAAAAAGCTGTGTAGCCACTTGGGATGCTGCGGTCATTCCAAGTGCCTCCCAAGGTGGATGGGAGAGCAAGGGCTGTACAACATCTTCTGAGTCCCTTTGCTTCACCACATCTCTCTCCTCCCTATGGCATGTGTTTTCCCCTCTGAAAATTTTCAGCTAAACCCCTGTAATTTAATTTCAGGGGGTAAAGGGTGGGGGGGGAGGAGGGATATGATGTGTGTTTCTAAACTTTTCAAATTATCTTGATTATGTATTTTTGTTGTTGTTGTTTGGAGAATGTGGTAGGGGAAATAATTCCTGTGCTGACCAGAAACAGAAGACAGGAAGATAATGATGTTAACAAGGTGGGGGAGAAAAGGAGGTGTTTGTTTAGAAAAAGCCTAGTCACTAAAGCCTGTGGGGCAGTGGAACCCTGCTGATAACACAGATGAAACAGTCTGCCTCTTTCCTAACTTTAGAGGAGTGGAGCTTTGTAATAAATGGCTGCCATGTGGCAGCTGTCTCCCAGCTTCGTGAGCCTGGCAGTAGTTAATCCTGTCAGCAAGTCATGCTCCCTGGAAAAGAGCAGTAAGAAGAGCCACAAACTCTTGAATCATTCTCTCTGCAAAATATTTGCATGTTGAATCTCTTTCTGCTTAAAACAAGTTTGGTAATTTGGTGGAGGTTCCCATGTTTAAGTAGCATTAAAGTGCAGCTGTGTTGGCTTTTAAAGAAAATGTTAGAAACGTGCTGAGATGTTGTGATTCTTTTCTCTCTTTAAAAAAGCCATTTTAGTTTTGGAAGGTATATGTTCTAGGGTACAAAATGTGCTGTGTAGAGAAGGGACACACTCTGTTGCTATCCCTGTGTGTTAAGAAATTACAGGTTGAGCATCTGAGATCATGATTATCCTTAAAAAGCCTGAGGCTTTAAAATTAATCTGTTTACTTCAATTTACTTTTTGTTTTTTGTTGAGCATGTAATATCTCTCTCCTTTTTCCACAACTCAGAAAACTAGAATTTTGACTTACAAAATTTGAGATTGTTGTGCAGTAACGTAGCAGCATCAGATTTTACAGACTTGTGATAAAATCATGATGGTTGACAACACCACCACCAGGAAATGGGTTTAAATCCGTGTAATTTCTACTTTTTGTTTTTCTCATTTTACTGTGAGGTGCAAAATGTTTTGGCATGCCACCTGGTACAGTGCTCCAAGCAGAGAGTGTGCTGGCATCTCCTGCAGTGTGGTTAGACTGCAGAGGATGAGCTGGGGGCTCTGCAGAAAGTGAACTGATGCTCTGCCCCTTGGGCTTGCCTGTGTAAGGATGTTTGCTAGCATATGGATGCAGTTACAGCAGTGAAACACCATGTGGGACATAGCTGCTTGCAAAGGAAAGAGTCTTTTCCTGGTTTAGCTTACCCTATTTTCAGAATGCTTTTTGTAAAATTACCTGTTCATTCAGTCCCTCTTGTTAAGCTCTCTTTAAATGCTCATCCTGGGGGAAGAGGATTGCAGCCAGAGCACCGCATAAGAAGCAGGGCACTAGCACAGGACATTTTCTCTATCTTCCTCAGCACGATTCATCCTGCCTCTCTAATCCCTGCCGAACCTGTCTTGCACACATGCAGCTCTGGCTACGTGTGAAGGGCAAGTGTGAGGGGGTGAAATATAGGCTTGTTTCTTCCTTCCTCCAGAGACTCGCTTTAAACCTTCACCTCGAGTCCTGGGCCTGATGCTGCCCTTGGCTGAGCTGCTGGCTGTCAGGGTGAGGGACAGAGACTGGAACAGGGACTGGCCCTCCCTCCCCCTTCCCCTCCCCTCCCCAACAGCTGCAGGCACCAATTGCCAGGGAGCAGCCCCAGCCACATGGTTTCGTGGCTTTTCTTCCTCTTGTTACTAATGTGCCTTCTTGTTTCCGTGATGCTTTGCAGAGGAACAACCGGACGGATTGTGTCCTCACGGGGTGGCTGCCTGGGCATCTGCACAGCCAGTTGGTATGGCACGGGAGCCCCTGTTTTTTCAGTGACACCAGGGGCTATTGATGGCAGGCTGGGGCTGTGCTGCTGCTGCTGCACAGATGCTTGCTCTTGGCCCACCTTAAAAGGACAAGATATCCCATGGTTTAGACTGGCCATATATTGTCGGGGATGTCAGCATCTCCGTCACAGCTACCCAGCTGAGCCCAGCGTCCTGCTCTGCCTGCCCTGCGTGCCTGCAGCCTCTTCTCAGTCAGAGCCGAGGGGTGCTGGAACTCAGACTGTTTGAAGAGGAGGTTGCTTTTCTTCTCTGTTACTCAGAAATGTTTTCCATCTGGCTCTCCCTAATGCAGTGCATCTAGCTCACCCCTTGGGCTCTTGGGCAAGTATCTCATTCCCTCGGCACGGTGCTCGCTTAGCCATGTAGGTGATGGGACATCAACCTATAGCTCCCCCCCACCCTGCTCCAGGGATTTAAGTTGACAGGGTTTGTCAGGGCAAAGCAAAAATTAAAAAAACCCCAAGCAACAAGCCTGCAAAGCTACATTTTGATTGTTTCCTCATTTTGCATCCCTCATCCCCTCTTGTTTGTCTGAGATGGCAGCAGCAGCAGATGAGGTTTTTGTCCTGGGGCCGTGCTTCACCAGGATTGCTGGGGCTTCCCTTGGGCAGGTGCAGTTCCCCTTCTTCAGCCAGTTTGGCAGGGAGACACAGGTGATGTGGCTGCCCACTGGTCCTTGCTTTGGCTTCCTCCTGCCCCTCCTCTCCCTTGGCTTGTCCTTGGCTCCTTCGGGGCCATGTTTGCAGTGGTGGTTTTGGCAGGCAGTGTGACACCGCCCGCCTGACCCATTCCCACCTTTGGAAGATACCTCCATCCTGCCTGCTGAGGGAAAACGCATTCAGGGCCTGTTCCCTCCAGTCTCTGGCTGTGTTCTGGACTCCCACCCTCTCCCACACCATGTCCCCAAGGCCATCTGCTTGCCCAGCAGGACGTGAGCCAGCCCTGGCCTGAGGGAGGGATGCGGAAACTGGAGTGGGGAAGGCTGATTGGTGTGGGGAGAGACCCAGGGTGTGGGCCGTGTCCCAGGGAGTGCTGCCTTGCTGCAGCCAGTGCCAGCCCAGAGGAGACGTGAAGGGACTTTCTTGGGTCGCCACTTCATCTAAGGCAAATAAACTGGAGTTAAAGCCAAGAAACACATCGACTTCCTGGAACTCTGCAAGCCGTCCGCACAGCTGTCCCCACTCCCTGAACACATGCAAAGCAGAGCTTATAAGGACAGACAGTATTGCTTTTGTGTCCCTGCTCAGCCAGTGGGGAGGGTGCAGAGGAAGGGATGTGCTGGGTAAAGCCCAAGGCCTGTCTTGTTCCGTGTTCCCCCTGCGTCGCCGTGGTTCCCAGTGACTGGGGGAAGCCAGGCTCCCTTCCCACTGGCCTCCTGACAGCTGTGCAGACAGGCAGAGATGAGGATGGAGGGGTGTTTGCAGTTGTCTACATGGGAAGGAGTGGAGGGATGTGTGCTGACAGCCATTTGTTTTACTCTGATGCTGCCCTGACTTTTTTTTTTTTTTTTTGCCTAAAAGTGGGGCTTGTGATCCCAGGTTTGTTAAGCTGTCTTTAGATATCAGTATCCTTTTTGCTTGAACAAACTCTTGAAGCTGACTGCAGCTTGGTGACAAAGGCTTCCTGGAGGGCCAGGTGTTCACCACAAGCTGATATGAGCAGCGAAGATGAGAAACGGCTCATAGATATGTCTTTGGTCAGGGGGAAGGAGTGCTAAGGTGTTAAAAAAGGCTCAAAATGCATCACCAGCTGTTAATCCTAAATACAGCCACAAATTATTGCAGTTCTTGCAGTGCTGTGCATTTTGTGTGGAGCTGCCATCCCTGAAAATGGCTGTGCTGGTCAGGAACTCAGTGCAGGCTCAATCAAACCCTCTGAGGTGCTTACTGAGTGTGCTGGGCTTTCCTCTTGGGAGCCAGGGGGCTGTCGGGTTTTGCTTTCACTCTCGGTGCCGGAGCAGCAGTTCTCTTTTCTAGCCTAGCAAGACCACAGGCTCCCACATGAGGGCCGTTCCCACAGCACACAGCGCTTGCGAAAGGTGCAGACGTGGGTTTCCTGCTCAGGTTAGCAAATGGAGCACAGGGCCAAGAAGATAGGCATGAATGCATTTTACATTAAGGCTGCCTGGTATCTCCGTGCGCTGCTGTAAACCAGTTGGACCATATTGGATGAATTTCATCCAGGAAGCTGCTTTGCTGGTACAATGTCTCAGTGTTATATTAGTACAGCTTCCTTGTTTTCAGTGTATTGCATGAACGTAATACCAGCATATCCTGGTGATTCAGAGCTGTCATTCACTTAAGGCATTAGCTAAGTTAAAATTCTGGTGTGCTTTATGGAGAGAAGCTTTTTAGTCTTCTGAGCCAAAGTCCTGAGGAGCACTACTGGTCCCTAAGTCACCAGAAAGTGATTTTCCAAAGCTATGGAAAAAGTAAATGCACATGTGTATTGCATCATGCATGCAAGAAGATAAAACAGGAGGATTAAGTATGATTGAGTATTTAAAATTTAGCCTGAGTGTTGCATCTTGTCACAGCAGCATATGAAATAATCTGGAAATAGGGGGGTCATCTTGTTCTTGTTTAGTGCTTCTCCCCCTGCCTGGCTCCCACATCAGAAGGGAGCATGCAATTCACCTGTTTACTCTGTATCTGGATGTATCTGTCTGTGTACAAGTTAGGTAAGAAAAGGCATATGGATGTTGGGGACTTGTGGCATTATTTTAGGAAGCAAAACCTGCACTAACACAGGTAAAACAATTTTGTCACTATTAGGCAGTTCATAGAAGGAGGAGCAGTCTGTCTTTTGGTACTTCAAGAGATATTGCTCCTTTTGGTTGTTGTCTTTTAGAGGAGTTTTTTTTGTTGGTTTTGTTTTTCCCTAGAGGAAAACGTTACAGGTACAGGTTCAAAACCTTTGGGTCAACATTCTTAGTCTTTTATCGAATGCTAAATGAAAGAGCAGACACCAGATACTGCCATGCCACTGTTGTGTTTCTGTGCTTGTCTTCCTTCCCCCAGAGGCTGCTCTGTACTGGTGCTCCAGCACTGGTGACAGGTGATGCTCCGAGTTTAATTCTCTACTGCTGGGGTGCCGAGTCAGCACCAACACTTCAGTAGCAAGGGCAGAGTTGGTATTAAAAAGGTCAGCTGGGAAAACTTTGTTCATTTGGTTTTCCTTTGCCTTGAGGCAGTGCCTTGAAGAGTGTTAACCCTTTTTTTTCCCCACAAGGTGCCTTTTCACCCTCTTTCCTTCCTGCCAGCTTTGACGCAAAATCGTGTTCGAAAGGTAATGCAGGTGATAGTGCATATCTCTTTTGGGATGGGAGCGACTGCTTGTGCTTGGGAGTGTTGCCATATGCTCTGGGAGCAAAATCTGCTCCTCTGTGTAGAAGCTTAGCAGGAGACCAGTGCATTGGAAAGTTTGGAGTACGGTGTAGCGATTCTTAGATATTATAATCTCAAGGGTAAACGGTAAACTTTGTTTATTCAAATGCAATATCCCTCTTTGAAGTTCTGTTCTCCTCTAAATTTGTATACTAGCAGGTCTGGCCTTCATTTAAATGATCCTTGGGTTTTTTTCCTGCCACTTACAAAAAAAAAAAAAAACAGTGGGAAAGCCTTGACTAAGCTAATAGTGTTGCCAAGATGGGAACGATGAAGAAGGCTCAGGATTCCTCTTTGGGCCTCATGGGAAAAAGTGGTTTGAAATGCATGTGTGTGGGGGTGCACATTCTTAAACCTGTCATTTCTTTTCCCTGTTTCTCCTCCCCCACCGTGTTCTGAAAGACGTACTATGGCATGTTTAGTGAAACCAATAAAAGTATTTGGCCGAGAGTGTTAATCTTTCCCTGGCCCAATTAGTGCATGGCTTCTACTTTAACGTTAATGTGGATTTTTTTTGGAAGGCAGAACAATGAGCAGCTTTGTGCTACATACCAGGTTTTCCCCCTTCTTGCCTGTATTGTGCGTTTCTTCCTATCTATTCCGAGGGGAGAGCTCATGTGCAAAGACAGTGGAGCAGTCTGGACCAGAGACTTGTACCAGCTCCCAGGGGCCAGGACATGCTGCTCTGTGCTTGTGTAGCTGCCTCTCAGTGGCAAGTCAAGTGACTGTGACTCTGAAGACTCATCATTTCTTCTGTTTTCTTCCTTCTCCTGTGGCCTGTCTTCTCCTTTCCACTTCACCTGTGATGCTCTTCACCAGAAGGAGAAGCAGCTGTAACTCTTTAGAGTGGTCATAAAACTAAACAAAAAAAAACCCCCAAAACCAAATAAATACACATAAGCGAAGTGGGGGAAGTAACTGCTGATGGGCTCAGCTTTAACATACATTGGAGTCACACTTTATCCCAAAGGAGGAAATAGGTCTAGCAAGTGTCTTCCTGTACAGACTGAATGGGAAGCAACAAGTTTTTTTCTCTTTTTTTTTAATCTCTGCTCTCACAGTGACTCTCCCATTAGCTGGTTGTGTGGGACATCAGGGCTGGGCCTCTTGTCAGCAGCAGGAGCTAAAGGCCCCTCAAGTCTCTCTGTGGGATAGAAGTTGCCCCAGTTTCATGTTTTCAGCAACATCATCAAGTGGAGGGAACACGTTCGTGCAGAAGAGACAGGTCTCTTGGTGTGGCTGTGCAAAGAGGGCTGCTGGATCGTTTTGTTTGGTCCTGTCCCCCCTGCCATGTGTTAGCACTCTTGCTCAGTTGCTTGCTCTCTTCTTTTCCTCCTTTTCACAGAGGATGAATGTGACACTGGGGGGTTTCTTCAAAGTAGAAGATGACTTGAATGCTTGTGACCACTTCCCTGTTTCCTAGAGGCTTTCGTCCACTGTTGAATGCAACCTGAAGCTGTACTGTTTGCCAGCTTATTTCCTGTTTGTCCTTTTTCCTGGAGGTCTTTGTTTTCTTTTGGGGAGAGGGAGGAAGGAGGCTCCATCAGCACAACTTCCAAGCAGGGACATTTGGTGTGAGCTGGGAAGATTTACAGTCCTGAAGGCAGTATGACATAGGGCATCCATGCTGGTTGCTGCCTGTCTGGTTCCCTGAGTTTTATGGATGCTGTGGAAAATAACTCCAACACTTCCCTATCCTCAGTGATGCATTTTTTTAAAGGGAAAGAAAAAAAAAAACCAAACCAAAAAAAAAAAAAACCCATAAAACCCCAACAAGGCTGCAAGAGAAATCTCTCAGTGTGTTCCTGCCTAAAGGCACTCTGCCACGGG
This sequence comes from Scytalopus superciliaris, assembly GCA_013400415.1. Lineage (NCBI taxonomy): Eukaryota > Metazoa > Chordata > Aves > Passeriformes > Rhinocryptidae > Scytalopus > Scytalopus superciliaris. The sequence continues at coordinate 623,988 of VXBX01003166.1, read as the reverse complement.
TTTTCCCACAGGAAGGAGTGATTTGGCCCAGTATTCTTATTGTTTCTATATCCTACTGCAAATAGAAAGTTATGCTTCTGGAATCGGTGTGTGCTGCTCATGCAGTTGTCTTTGTTTCAGTGGGGCACGTTTGCCACATGCAAGAGAGTGGAAAATTCACGGCTGAATAAAAACATGCAGCAATATTTCAGCTGCAATATTCGCACAGCTTTCAAAATAGGAAATTTTTTTTAATGTGTCGAAAATGGTTTTAAAAGCAAGATATGTGACTACATGTATTGGTTTGCCTTAGCAGGAAGATATTTAGATTCAGAAATGAAAAATAAGTGTTGGTTCGTAGAAATTAGGAAAAGCTGTAATAGTATAATACATGGTTTTCCTTCTGGAAATAAGAACAGAGAGTAAGCTGGCAGGTTTGTCTAAATCAGTAAGTAGGTTTTTTTAATGTGCATGTATGCCCACCTTTCTGCAGGCTCTCTCAGCATTTTCCACTCTCAGTGTTGCTGAAAGCAACACCAGGAATTCTGACTCTAGTTCTCTGGGAAGCTACTCAGCTATCTTAAAGTTACCTTGGCAAACACAGGAGTCTTCACAGTTACATCCTGGAAAAAAATCTATTATGTATTAGCGGTGACATTAATGTCCTAAGTGCTGACTGAAAGAAGAATGAATATGTGTATTTTGGAAGGAAAGCTGTTTTGTTTGTTGGGGTTTTTTTTTAAGGATCAGAGCACTTCCTTGTTTTAACACAAATCCCTCCAAATAATTTAAACTGAGCCTGATTTTTGGTGGTGCTAAGCAGATAGAGCAAGCAACTTTAGATTTAGGCCAGTCCCAAAACCAAATCTGATGTTTATTCAAAATTAAGTTAGCTACCACATAAGTGGTTAAAAAAAGATTGACGGGGGGCAGGGGGGAAGGAAATTAGTATGTTGCTCTTGAATGGCATGGACCTGTTTTTTAAAAACAAACAAAATAACAGTAACGTTACAACAGTTAAGGAGAAACAAAGGCAAACAGATAAATGGCTCCCATAATTACTGGAGAAAATACAGAAGGATGGGTGCTTGGCCTCACCTTGGAGCAGGAAACCCGTGTGTCAGAGGGACCATTAGTATTTTCTTAACAGAACAGTACAAAAATTATTAGGGAAAAGCTACCCTGAGTCGTTCAGGATAATATTTTTGTCTGTTTTTGAAGATGCAAACTGAAAAGCACAGCTTGTTAAGAGGTTGATGTTATCCTGAGCTTTAAATGTTGGGCTTAGTCAGGTCCCAGGTTTTGTCTCTAGACTGCACTGGCTTGCTGTGTCAGATCATCTGTGTGCCACTCCTAAGAGGGTCGGCAGCCAAATGTAGGAAGGATGAATCCACTGCTTTGTCTGGCATGATGTGAAATGAGGAGCTGCCTGACACAAAGTGGGCTCTTTCTTTTTGTCTGCCTCTTCTTGGGTGCTCTAAAATGTTAGTAGGTGGGATAAAGTAGTCATTTATTGTTTTCAAGTGCTGTTCAAACAGCATTTGGAGATGTGTTGAGTGACTGATTTGCGTGTCATCCTTGAGAATGTCTTTTTTTTAAAAGGAAGAAACCCTTTTGAGTTAGCTGTGGTTTCAGGGCAATTATCTCTGCTCTCTGATAAAAGGAAAACCTGTGTTAAGTTTACTGGATGTGATCTGTACATCTGAGATGATGAAATGTCCACAGAGTGTTTGCTTTCATAATGAAATAAGTATCTCACTTGTTAGGTTATAAAAGTGTATTTCTCCATTAAAAACTTATCAGTAGTTTTTCATATTACAAATAACCTTTTCCAGGGACTACAGCTGTGAGTGCCATGGGTAGAGAACTCCTCTGTTTCTCATGTGTTGATCATGCCCCATCACCTCTAAAAATGATGTTTAAATGCCCTGTCATTCTCCAGACAGAACAGGCATCCTTCCTGAAACCCCAGTGATAGCATGATAAGTTTGTGGTTTCAGAAAGGAGTGTGGAGAAATTCTCTTGGTGCATACAGTGGTTGCTTATGTCTTCGACTCATCTGGAAGCCTTTGGCAGTGGCTGGGAAGAATGTGCCAAATGGTCCCAGAAAACTCAGTAGTCATGTCACCACTGCTAGAAGGAAGAAGGTGGTCACCATGAATTCATGTACTGGAGCAAATGTTAATCTTCCAAGAAGAGAAGAGGGGAGCCATGGCTGCATGAAATTGAATTACTTAAATTCTCCAGCTGCAGAGTATTCTTCCATCTTCTTAATCAAATGTTACTGTTGTCAGTGATAGGCTATCTTGCTCTCTCTTCCTCCCCCTTTTTTTTGCTGGCTGAATACTGGGGCCAAGCTGGTGAGGGTTTCCTTTCTTTATTTGCCCAGGTTTTGCCACTGGCAGAAGCAGCAGCATCTCCCAGCCCAGTGCCAGGCTCACTCATGGGAGTGGGTGCATGGCTGTGCTGGAACTGTTTATGTGCTTCTGTCATCAGACATATGTGCCAGTCAGGGGAGCCCTCAAACTAAAAGGATGTAGTCTTATTTTGCTAAAATGGTTTCCAGAAAAACTCACACCCTTTCTTTTTTTTTCTCTTTTCCCTCACATAGTGCTAGAGGGTGCTGGTGAAGAAGAGGCTGAAGAGCCAGACGCTACTATACATACTACACTAAGTGAGGAGACCAGCAACCAAGAGGAGAGCCACAGTCAACTGGGGGATAAAGATGAAGGTAACTGGTTTGACTAGCTCTGTGACTTTGTAAATTAAGGCATTGATTAAGAATGTGGAAACATTCTTACCCATCCATACACCTTAGCTGTGTGAAGTGTAAGATACACTGAGCAGAAGCACTTGTGCATACATTTCTTTATCAATCCCTAACTTTTATCTGTAAAGTATAAAATAGGCTGAACAGAAGCATGGGCACATAAATAATCAACTACCACTGTAGGCTTCCAAACTAAGATTTTCTTGGCTCCCAGTAACTTGGCACCAGATAACTTAGCCTCAGAAAAACCACCTGTTTATAATCCTCAAGCTTATGTTCCAAAGGCAGTATTATGCAGAGATCAAATGTTCACAGACAAACGTGTTCCTCCTTGTTCAACTTCACATACTTCTCTGTTGCAGTGACTTTCTCACAACATGCATTAAGATTCTGTGCTTTCCACTAGAAGTGACAGAGCCACAGACTTGCAGGGTGTTCCTGTTTGTTTTGGGAGACTTGTTTTGGGGGAATGGAATGTTTAATTTGAAAGCATTTTCCTTTTCAAACTCATAGCAAAGTGGAAGGCCTTGCTTGTGTGAGGTATGTTCAGAAACCGGATGTGAGATTTTAGGTGTGTTTTGAATTTGAGATAGGAGTGTCTGTGCTACACACAGTACATGATGGAGAAGTCTGGACCTCAACAGCTTTAGCTGTGACATTAGTCATGGATGTAACACGTGTGTTCCATGGACTAATATGGTTTGGTAGACCAAAAGAGAAAAATCAAATTACAAAGATGCCAGCTGTGTCAGTAAGAGGCAACTGAAGGGATATGGGTCATTGTTTTGGTTGGATTTTTGCTAATTTAGCTTATTCCATATACAGATCTGGCTTAAGCTCTGCTAAAAAGAGAACCCCAGTACCCCACCCTGTGTTACTGATTCCTTAATTGTTCATTCCTGTTCAAAACACATGGTTGCTTGAATGCTTGTGCTTGCCAGTGTGTGCATTCATCAGTACTACTCTACTGGTTTGTGGTGATCACAAGGTACCTCAAATGGTACCATTTTACAGCAAGAGAGTGTAAGGCAAATCACTCTCTAAGCTCCATACTGAATTAAGGTGGAAAATGAAGATAATGTGAGTGTCCTGTGAGAAGAAATGTACCTTGTCCTGTGTGTTCCAATATGAGAAACTTGTCCCATTACAAGAACTGCAGTTATTAATGGGCTGTTGCCCGTGATCTATGATGATTCAGCAGAGTGTGATGTGAGTTACAGACAGCTGAAAATGCCGTCTGTTGTGCTTGTGGTTTTCTTTTTCAAGATGGCCTAGGAACATCTATGTGTATTTTTTTTGATTCCAGAGAAGCAGCTGGAAAGCTTAAACAGCTACAAGGTACCACCAAGTTCCCCAAACAGTTTGGACGGAGCAGACTTGTCCTCCATTGACGCCATGATGTCAGCTGTGATGAATGTGGGGAAGATTGCTGAAAATGGTGGGAACTCCCAAAATGTCAAATCCCCCTCAAAGTCTCCTGCACCAAATCGGATTGGCAGGAGGAACCAGGTACATAAACCCAAATGCAGGGGTGTTGAAGGGGAGACAAGCAGCTGCATGGGAAGTGATAAGACATAATTATGCTCCTTTGATTGGTTTACCTTTTTTCTTCCCCTCTGTGGATCTCTGTTGCCTCTGCCACTGTTCCTCTGTGTATGTTTCTGGTGTCTCTCCAGAACATAACTTAGGAAACTGAGTCTGCTTGTTTGGATTCACACATAAAACATTTGAGCATGAGCTCCAATGTCATGCAGTGGTGAGCTGGTCTAGGAGAGGCCCCGAGCAGTGACAAAGTCACCAAGGTTTGCCATTTCATCCCCACTGCATCCTTTCTCCAGGCTCTTTTGTTTGCATAATCTGCTGGGGGACCAGCTCAACTGATGAAACCAGGAGAAAAGAATGACCTCAGAGAAGAGCAGAGCAGTTTGGCAAGGGGGCTTGTGTGGGCCCCATCATGAGGTGTCCAGTTGTGGTTTAAGGTTAAAGGTGATGCTAGAACAAAACACACATCAGGATGTGCAGTTTACATGTGTAGTGTTTAGGTGCCTTTTCCTCCTTGTCAATAAAACCATGAAGAGCTATTGCAGAAAGCTTTGTATTAATTTTGCAGAGAAAACATATTTAGCTTTTATCAGGTTTTTTCCATTTGCCAGCTGATGGCACCAGTTGATAGCTATATTGATCTAAACAAGTGAGAGGAAAGGGTCGTATCAGGTAAAGCCGTTGGTTATTTATATCCATGTTTTTCTCCTTCTGGGCCAAGCTCTACCAAAGGAGGTGCTGCAGAATATCAAGAAATACCCCAAATCCCTGTGTCCATTTGACTTTAGAGCTTGCAGTGAAGCACGGAGATTCTGTAAATGAATCAAGATGTAACAGGGACCAGAAGGGTTGAGTGGCATGACTCATGTGATGTTCCTATAGTAGTTTATTAATAGCTTGCCGAGTAGCTGCCCAGTTGACAGACTTATGACTTGTTTTGGATTTTTTAAGCATGAAAGGGGTTAAAAGCCATTGATTGTAAATGGACGTTCTTAAATGAAGAGTCTGGGCAGTATACGGACAACTGTGTTTGTGGGGTCATACTGTCCAGCACCTGGCTTTCAGGTTTATTTGCAGTGTCCTCACTTAGGGGCTGCCCTGGTTCCTTGATTTCATCATGTGAAGTAAGGCGCTGGTCTCAGTGGCAGTGCTGTTACACAGCTGTCCACCGGTACACCATGTGGTTTGGCTTCAGGGAAGCGTTGGTGACCTTTATTCCACCTGATATTTCTGTGGGCATCAAATCAAAGGAAGCTCGAGAGTAAATGTGACAGGATTAGGAGGGATTCTTAACAGCATAAAAATAAACAAATACATTGAAAACATAGTAAATAGCCTATTTGTTTTTAGGCTGAAGGATCGTTAAGGCCAGTGGGGCAAATGGCTGCATTACTGGCAAAATAGAAGCGAGATGTGAAATATTAAGTAGGTATCAGTCTGGTTGGCAGCCTGTAATACAGCGAATTTCCACTTTCAGTGTAGCAGAATGAAAGCACTGAATTGTTTTAGTGTGTAGCAATGCAGAGATTCTGGTCAGAGTGTTCCCCTTATTATAACTTCAAGGATAATAACAGCTAGCTAGTTTTCTGGGTCTGACTGCTGTTTCCCATGAGTTGGCAGTGAAACATCTTGCCCTGAACCTTTGTCCCAAAGTCTATGGTTCTCTTTATAATGCTGACTTTATCTTGGCTGTGGTCTACCCGTAGTCTAATAAACATGTTCTCATATCAACCTGAATCCATTTTAACTTCTCATTTGCTTTACTCTTGAAGAAAATAAAAAGTGTGACAGAGGTAGTTTTCTGAGCTGGAGAAAAAAAAAAATGGACCTAATGCACAACTCTGAAAGTATTCTCCATCAGTTGAATGGAGAGCAGTTGTGCCAGCTTGACTTACTAAAGGGAGAGTAGCTAACAAATGAGCTGTTGAATTTATCTTTCAGTTCAGGAACTGTGTTTTCACCAACCCAGCTCTGGTGGGGTAGCTGAGTGCTATGTTTTAAATTCATGAATGGGGGTGTTTTTACAGTAGGGATGCGAATGCTTTTTGGTCTGGATTGGGTCAGTCAACAGCATTCCTTTTGTAGATACCCTGGATTTGCTTGAGCTGTGTTATGGTATGCAGCATGTACCCTGTCTGACCACTGGAGAAAGTTTGGGTTTTAGTTAATAATAAACCCCAGATTCAATACTAATCAGCTCTGGCTGAGCTATAGTGTGTTTCTGATCTTTGCTTCAAGGTGAACCAGTAATTACTCTATCTTCTGTTAATTTGCTGATGCAAAGAGAAGGCAGTCTGGAAAGCTTAAACAGACTTTGAAACAATCAAATACACCATGTAGAACTGCAGCACTCATTTAAAGAGGAGGGGGGCAAAAAACAGGAGTGGGTTGATAATTTCACAGAAATACTCTTGGGGTTAAACACCATCTAAACTGTCAGCACAGCTGCAGGGATTTTCCTCACGGCACAGTGTGTTTGTTCCCTGTCCTGAGCCAGCTTTAACAGGGTTGCAGTATGATTGGAGCTGAATCTTACTCCATGGACAGGTTGCTGAAGGAGGATGGAATGAACACTTGCGAGTTACGTACTTGTATATAAAAATGGGAGAGGTGCACTGGGACAGTGCACTTTCATTTTCTTGGGGTGTTCAGCCTTTCTTGTTTTCTTTCTGATATTTTGCAAGTGCTAATTCATTAGGCCTTTGCCTGTATGCACGGCCTACAGTGGGATGTAGAGCCAGCCTTGAAATACAGTTAGAAAAACATGTACAGGCAAAAGAATAGAGAGGAGTGGGAGAACCTAATTGTTGCAGTCCCAGTCCTTTTAGAAGTGAAGTCACAAGTTTTGTTTACTTCAGGCAAAATAGGAAAATAGCTCTTCATCCATGACCACCGGTTACTGAAGTTAAAAGAAAATCATCATGACCCTGTTTTTTAAAACAGTGCAATGTTTTAATAGGGGAGCTCCCTAGAATGGTTCCCCAAATTGTGCAGGAGGCAATACTGCTTTATTGAGACATAAAAAGAGCTTTCTCTAACACTGTGTCAGCATCTTCCTTCCTAACACGCCAGAGAGTTTGTCACAGAGACTTGTGTTAGTCATTCTCAGTGTCCTTCATGAATGCTTGTGTCTGGCAACCTGAAAATGGTTGCTTCTGAGTTGATGACTTTTGGGACAGCATTCGGGAGAGAGAATTGTGTGGAGGGAGGAAATGCTTAGATGCAATCATACCCACCAACTTCCTCCCAGCTAAAGAGTTACTGAGGATGGGTTTTCCTTTTTGCTTGTTTTCATGCTTTTGTTAATGATACTTGAAACAGCCAGCAAAGAATTTCATTTTGGCATAAATATTCTATTTTCTTACCTGTCATGCAGAGATGGTTTTTGTACTGTTGTCACTAGAAGTGTAGGTAGCAAGCAATGGATCTATGTAGTGAAGATTTGCATCATTCTGATGAAAACTGAGGTTTAGTTTTCAGTGCCAGACCATCTTCCTTTTACTATACAGGCATTGGTGCAGAAGCCACGCCTGGGCATCTTAGTGAGGTAGTGAAAATACTCCTTATGTTATCCAGTAGCCATCCTTGTGAACAGATTCAGGCAAATGCCTTTGGTTCCTGCAAAAGTGCCATTTCGTCCTTGGCTGAAAGAGTGGTGGCTTTGCTCAGTGTCTCAAGGGCATACTTAAATCAGGTTGAGCTCTCCTGTTGGCTTCATTGTTTGTACTGGTGGTTTGACCGTGGTTACTCCTGATTCTCACCTGGGTGGAGATTTACCGGGTTCATAATGTGTTCTTTTCAAGTCACGTACACTCCTGCATTGTCACCTCTTTCTTGCTATGATCTCATCAGATCTTGCAAGCTTCTGAAGGGCTGGGCCTGGCCAGTGTGCCTGGATGGGATGCTTCCAGGAGAAACACAGGATACTAAAGGAAATGGTGCTGGTGATTCAGTAAATGCCACTCTTCCTTCTGAGTCAGCCATGGAGCAGAACATCCAGCCCCTAGAAAAGAGCACCAAGATAATGTTCTGCCATCAGGATGGGGTGGAAAATCTGAAGTTCTGTGCTATTAAAAATCTTTTGTGAAGAATAATGACATTTTCCCACATACTCTGGTGGTGTTCCAGGAATTACTTTCTGCTCACCTAAACTCCTCCTGGCAGTTAGAGCTCGTCACCATAATTACCTTCGCTTCCTGTCCTAAACTGCTACTACTGTGTATCCATGTGCTGTTAAAGCAGCTGCTGTACTTCTGTGGTAGTTGAAATGGCCCCTATTTATAAATTCAGAAGTTTTTGAAACTTTCTTGAGGAATCTATCAGATGCTAAATGTATAAATGCAAGTTACTCTGTTAGCTGTGGCCTTTTGTACTTAGGGTGAATTACATTTTTCCCCCCACAGCTTTTGAATTCTTTTATATTGATATGCCTTCTGATTATTTTGTTCTGTTTTGTTCACAGGAAATAAAAGAAGAGAAGTCTTCCTATACCTGTCCTCTGTGTGAAAAGATTTGCACTACACAGCACCAGCTAACTATGCACATTCGTCAGGTACGCAGTTACCAGCTCTTGGTTTCTTACTTTTATTAAGTGTGTCTGGTTTGCCAGGGTGCAGTTTTCACTGGTGACAAACAATTCCATGTGCAAGCCAGAAATGTTTCCGTTATAACTTTATTCAATTGTTCTACTTTTACTTTAGCCTTCCCTTGCATTTTCTTCAAAAAAAAACACACCCCACAAACCTAACCCTGAAGTGGGCAATTTTCCTCCCTTCCTTTCCCAGCATTCTCCTCACCCCTCTCCTCCCCCCAGTGGCTCAAACAAGGATGTATGTCCTGTTCTGCATAGCTTAAGGTATCCTAAGGATCCGGAAAACTGCTTCCATCATGAGGCATAAGTCCTGTTTTGTTACTCTGTTTGAGTACAGAACTTTTTACTGGTCATGCAAATTAAGAAGGAGGAAGACACAATTTTTTAAATCAACTCAGTGTAGAAAAGCCTCTCAGTCCTTCACAGGATGTAGCAATTTTGGGAGGCAGAATTGAAAAAAATATTTTTAATGGATAATGCAATTTTTTGTCAGCTACAGGCCTGTTCTTGCTCCTCCTGAAATATATGCATACTTAATTAGGAGTTTTGGCCTTTTCTCTAGCAGAAGGTTCTGCTTTGGATGCTAAGGTGTGGTTGATGACTGTAAGTTCACTAGATACTTATTACTTAAGTTTTTCCTCCTGTACTGTAACTGTTACTTAATTATTTTTTTTTCTTACTCTCCTGGTGGAGTTTTTTTGTATGTGAAGAAAAAATGAGTCTCTGTATGCAAATAAGAAAGAGCAATACATATAGCACTGTAGCTAATGGCCTTAATTTGACCCAGTAATGGATTCTTATGGCCACAGAAGTCTGCATGTGCACTCAGAAGCAGTGTCCTTCTTTTTTCTTACTACACAGTCAGTCTGAAATCAATACCTTTAAAGAGTATTTGTTTTTGAGTGTCTTTCTTCTGCTGTGAAGTTCATAATTACATCCTCTTTCCTTACTGCTCACACAACCCCAAACCACTGCACAGCTTAAAGTATCCCAAGGTACTGTTTGTCTGGCAGGTTGTTGGTGAGTCCGTTTTCTATCCTCTTGCTACAGACCCAGCAGAAATGCTGCATGTGACAGACATTGCAGGCTGTATGAAACAGCTACCTGGGCTCATGCATTAAGGGATTAAAAATGGGGTGGGGGGTGGTTTGGTCTTGAGGTGGGGAGGGCTGGGGAGGAGAGGTATACACAGGGCACACCTTAATATAAGGTTTTGTGCTGAGTGGCTCTTTAAAGCTGCTTTCAGGTTGTTTATAGTTCTTGCTGATATTTTACTGGCACTTCAGAAGGGGCATTCAATGAAAAAAAAAATCATTGCTTTCTCTAGCATAACACTGACACTGGAGGGACAGACCATTCCTGCAGCATCTGTGGAAAGTCTCTGAGCTCAGCGAGCTCCCTTGATCGCCACATGCTGGTGCACTCAGGTGAAAGGCCTTATAAATGTTCAGTATGTGGACAGTCCTTCACCACCAATGGAAACATGCACAGGTGAGTGCTGATCGTGTTCCAGGAGCTTGGAAAGGATTACAGCATAGGTGGCTGGCTTGCTTCCTTGGAGGGACTTGCCAGCTGACTAAAGACACTTACTTGGGCAGAAAATGTGGAGTATCTGTGACCTACAAGTGTGGCATGACACACATACACTCTGCAACTACTAGGATGCTTAAGTAGTGGCAGGAATTCAGAATTGAGAAAGGTCTTCTAGCTCTCTTTAAGTATTATCAAGAGTTGTNTTTTTTTTTTTTTTTAAGTAGTAGTAATACTATTATTATGACAAATGGATTTTTCTCTGGGAACAAAAATATGTAGCCAAGCTGTATAGGAGCTTCTAATTTTGCATCTTAAGAGTCATAGATGCAAGTGGTTATATTAGAACATTTGTGGTGTTGCTGGTGTTACATACTTAGGTATCCAAGTGCCATCACAAAGATGCCTCATTGGCATATTTGGTCTTACTTTTAAATACAAACATCAATATTTGCTTGCACTGTAGACAAATCATTGCACTATAGATCTGGGAAATTCTCTGTAATCCAAATTTCCAAATGTATTTCATGCAGTTTTCTTTGTAGGGATGTAGCAGTATATGTAGTTGTCAACTGGGGAAACAAAACGTTAACTCTCGTGCGTGTTCCTTCCCCTCCCTCATCCCTCAATTCAGCATTCATTTATTTGCATGGGTGGAACCCCTCAGAGCTGATTTAAGACTTTCTGGGTTCCCACATAGCTTTAGTCCACATATCAAAGATTTTACAGCCTACAAAGAAACTGCAAGACAAGTGGGGGGAAAGAATATAGCTTATAAGCAAAATGGCAAAGAGTGATGGTTACGGATTGGTTCTGTGTGGGAGGGAAGAGATCCTGTTTTCTTGATTATTACCAGTAATTTTCCAAGCAGTGTGCTATAGGTGGAATGAAAGGGACAATTTGGATGACAATAAGAAAGATAACATAATGCCACACAAAGGAAGCAATAGCTGCTTGCAGCTTTACCTCTCCTGTATCATTTTGTCCATGTTAGACACTTAGTGAAAACAGAGGAGAAATGGGAAGGAATATAGTTTTGTAATCCCATATTTATTTAACTTGTAATTGATTGGAATTGGGGAGAGTTGAAAAGAGAGATATAAAATGAGAAGGGAAAAACACAGGGAGGAGATACTGGCCTTGGGCATTGAATAAATCACACATCTGACTCATCTGACCAGAGGTGTTGTGAGCCACATGCTTGCCAGACTGGGTCATTACTCTGTGTGCTGTGAGCAAGGCAGGGCTGCTGCTGAGTAGCAGCTGATGCCACTGTCAGTATCCAGGGGTGAGTTCCAGTGGTGGAACCCTGGGGTGGTCACTCACTTGTGTCAGGGCTGCTTGCTGAAGGACTGCTTGTGTGGTTTGTTTGGCTTTTTGCTCACTGTGCTTCTCCTCATCCTCTCCTAGAAGCGGGAAAGGAGGTTTTCCCTGAAATTTTCCTCCATACCTGTGAGAGATGGATGTAGTCACCTTTGGGGTTATGTGGGTTTCCCTGGATAGCAACTCTTTGTGTGCTTTTGGTAGCAAACTTGCCAGAATTGCCAGGCTCAGTGACTTGTCCAAAAGAAGTGAGTACAGATCAGAACCTTCTGATGAGATTGACAAGATGCTGCTTGAAGTTACCAGGATGGAGTGCTGTATTTATTGACTGCACTAAGAAGGACCTCAGTTCATGCAAGGATAATCTTCATGTTAAAAATTCTTTCCATCTGATGGGTTCCTGTCTGCTCTGTAAAACTTCTGGTGTAGGCCTTCACTGAGCTTGGTGGCACTGCAATAAGTGACCCCTGACCCATGATAGGCAAAATCCTGAGCACACTGAAACAGGCTAGTTCTGCTAAAGGAGAGTTGTGGTTGGCAGGCTGTGCCATCATTGTTTTTTCTCAGTGAATAACCTTTTCTTGTCGCTGTAACAGACTGTAATCCTGAATCTTGTTGCTGAAGGAGAGCATGGATGTGCGAGGAGGCAGATGAGGGTAAATTCAAAGTGGAATTAAATTTTTTATCTGGTGCTATGACACACTCACAGGGAAGATGTTTATTTTGCCCACCAGTACCTCCTTCTGAAACAGGTATTTCTAGTCTTAGATGGTGTGAAGTGAATTTCTTTTGCAGACATCTCAAACTTAGCTGTAGCATCATGTCCAATGGACTGTCAGTGCTGTGGCTGAATGCCTCTAACATCACATTCAAAACTGTTTCTGCCTTAGGATTCTGGAGCAAGGACCTGCTTGCCAGGTCCTGCCTTGTCTATAACTCCCATGGGCCTTGCCTGTGGTGGTGCCATGTCTGTTATTCTGTGCCAGCTAGGCAATAATACAAATCTATCTTTCTCTGCTTGTGTGTGCAGTTCTTTATTCTCTATTTTTGTGCAGTATCTCAGTAGTGACAGATACATGCCCAAACCAGAAAAAAAACCCCACAAAACCAACAAAAGTTTTCTAATGTATCCCCTGTAGCCAGCACAGTGCTATCCCTGGAGCACTGCACAGTGTGGGATCAGAGAGAGCAGTTGCAGGTTTAGCAGAAACTTATGACTGTACTGCTAAAGAAAAAGTGTAGCTTGTGAAGGTCCTGCAGGAGCCTCCCAAGTATTACTGCACTTACACCAAATATGTTCAATTCACGGGAGTGCAGTGAAAGAACAGTTAGTCTGCCAAATATCTGAATGAGGGGGAAAATGTGTAGGCAAATGCTGTGTACATCCTCTCTTCTCTTTCTTCCCCTCTGCCTTGTTCTGGCTCTTCTTTAGCTGTCTATACTATTTTTAAATCCAGACTTTTAAAAGATCTTTTAGGGGAAAAAGTTCAATGGAATGGTTTTGTCCAGGGAAATACTGTGCCACGGGAGTGCTTATTGCTGTTCTGTCACAGAAAGAAATTTCTTACCCACTTTTCCACCTCAGAGCCGCCAGGCCATTAGACATTCAGCTGAGTGGAGGAGGGAAGGAGACAAGTTTTGGTTGCTTTTTTAGGTTAGAAAATGATTATCAGTGTTGTTACCCTCTCAAGTGCCCATCATCTCAATTGAAAGCATTTTTTTTCTTCACCCTCACTTTACTAAGGGAGAAAAAACCCTCCAGGGCTCTTACTTGGTGCTCTTTTGCAGGACAGCAAAACTTTTATGTAATAGCCAGACTTTTTGTGGAGTGAGAATGTTGCTTTCTGCACATCTCTTCTCTGATTTACTCTCACAGTGCTGAAGTGCTGCATGTTCTCCACCTGTGAAATTGATGCTGCCCTTCCCGACTCCCACAATACATGCAACACTTCATTTATAAATGAGTCACAGCCTCTCACATGAAGTCCAATTGCTTTTTGCTGTGCTCCTTGACTCCTTGTCAACAAGTCAAGTTGAATGGGCACAGCAGACCAGGGTGGAGGGGAAGGTTCTCTTGTGCAACACTAGTCAGTAAAAGAGGTTAAAACCTGCTTCCTTTTCTGACCAGAGTGACTCTTGGCCCGGATTTGCAACAGGGAACCTTGAGCCCAGGGCATCTCAGAAAATTTTTACAGACTTCCAGGCTGTTCAGGAGTGGCCTGAGCCTCCTGCAGGGACAGTCTCATTTGGGGACAGCAGAGTTCTCTGGAGAGTGTCCCATGTCCAGAGTGAAACACTGATTTTCTCCTTGTTCTGAATGTGCCACCAAGCTGTCTGCCTCCATTTTTGTGCTGCTCCTGCTGTTTGGGGAGGGTTGGTGCAATCTGTACAGTAGCTGGGAGCTCCATCAGTGTCTGATACCAGGATTAGGAATTGCTCTGCAGAAGAAGAGCTGGAGTTGATGCTGATTTTTTTTTTAAGATTCTTGGGTTTTTGACCAGTATTGGAAAGAGCAAGTCTTCTTAGAAATAGCAAGCCTTCTATCATCAGGGACTGATTTGGGGCTTGGGTGCATTGTTTTCTCAGGGCTTTTTAGGAATTTGGAGGAAGGAGTTAGGTCATAGTAATTTCAAGTTCATAATCCTGTAACTGGAATGGCACTGCAATGATCAGTACATAAGAAAATCTGCAGTTTAGGATATGACTTATCTTCCCACTTTTACGCTAGAGACACAGCACCTGTGGCTTTATCTTGGTCACAGTCAATTAAAGTGGGCTATTCTCATGTCTCCATCAGGAGCACAAACTGTAGGGATGGGGGAATGTATAAAAGAATTTTCTGTAGCTCTGGAAGAGTTGGGGATTTCCAATGTACTGTGTCCAGTCAAACTGACTGCAATTACTAAAGGCTTTCCAAAGGTTTTCCATCTGTATTCTCACAGTGGCTCCCTAGGGAGTTTATCTGAGAATAGTCCTAACTCTGAGGAACCCTTTTGGGTCCAGGCTGTGACACCAAATGGGAGGTTTCAAGTCTCTTACTCCATCTGCACCACTGCATCTCCCAAAATGCAGACAGAGGAGTTACGCCGCTGCTGTGGGTTGTAGTGGTGGTTTGTAAGTGTTAGCAAAGGACCTTGAGGTAGAGAAAAAACTTTGCTTGACTTACTGTATTGCATTCCAGTAGAACATGCATCAGGCTTCAGGGTTAAGGGCGATGCCTCTGTTTGCTCCGAAAGTGTTTCCTTTGTGGGTAGGAGACTTTGCCAGCATTTCGGTGACTTTTGGATGGTCTGTGCCTATCACTTTAAAGTCACATTTTCCTCCCTGCCAAAGACATGCTCTCCATGCAGCTTGAAAATGTTAATAGGATACAAATGCCAAAAGGGAGGCAAGAGACGACCTTCCTGCCAGTTTCCAGTGGGAAGCTATTAAAGGCTCTGTGGCAAGTCTGAAAAGAGTGAAGGGATAATATATGTGTGTCAGCCACAGCTTCCCCAGTTTGGTAAATGAAGCTGCAGTGTCCGTGGCTGGTTTTCTCCAGGCTGTCCATGTAAGTGCAGTAATGCAAACTAACTGAAGTGTTTCACATGAAACCAAAGTATTACAAGTATCTACCTTCTTTCTCTTTTTCCATTCCTTGCCCATACCTGAGAAAATTACTCGGAATGGCTTTTTATTTACATCCTGCTTAGGTAGTTGTAGACTGTTTATGTACCATCTCAGGAGCAGGTCTCAGAGTTTGGGGATTTATAATTTTTTTGGCACATATGAAACACCACATGCAACAACCACATGCAGAAGTCTTTGAAACTCAGATTGGAAGATCTGGATCGCAGAAACTGGGCTTTGAAGCATGCTTACAAAGGGTCCTATCAAAGAAGGTATTTTGCCTTTTAATTAAGAAGGCACTTTCATTCTCAATCTTATTTTCAGTACTAGATAATTTTCCCAAACCTCTCTTTTTAGTATGCTGTGGAGAGACGAACAGCTGGGGTTTTTTAATCAAGGTATGGTACTATTCTGATGTTAAAGTTAAGTGCTTTTGAAACAACACTTCATGTGTGTTGTATGTTGCTGAGTGAGTTTCTTGAGAAAGAAAATGCACATGCTGGAGGGTAACCTGTGAATTTTGATGTGTTAACGGGCCATCTTTTCTGGCAAATGAGGAATGTGCACGTGTTGAAGACTGTGACATGCTGGTCAGAAGATGAGTGTTGGATCCTGATAAAGGCATAGGGGTTGTGATGCACACACTTCAATGGTTTCCCTGCTCCCTTTAACGTGGGCCTGTGTTTCGTGGGCAGGCATGCGTGCAGGCTGCCTGTGACTTTGCAAATATGCAGTAGGCAGAGCGTGTTCAAGATCTGGCTGAATCCGTCCCTCTCCCTGCATTTCACCTGTGAATCGCTCCCATGTTATTTATGGCATTGGCCTGTTTCCAGTCTGCCGTGTGTGCTTTGTAGGGTGCAGTGCAGTAACAATGCCCAGCCTATAAGTACAAATAGGATCTCTGCAGTCTAGCACGTGCAGGCTGGCATTTGCTAAAGATGGGAGATTTGGAGGCAGAGCATAGACAAGCGTGATGGTGAGCATTCTTTTTTTTTCCAGAAGAGGAGAAGAACTGCCTTAATTACAACATGGTTTGATTTCTGGTGGTTTGCAGAGATGGCCAGGTGGAAATTTGGTGTAGCTTGTAAAACCTACATGCAAGATCTTGAAGCTAAAAACAAATAGCTGATGAACTCTCCACAACAAAAATGATTGACACTTCATGTATGTGAAAAGGCTATCCCTTATTATCTTGCACAATAGAAATGTCTCTTTGGTCATTTCCTAATGAGCTTTTATTTCAGTGTAGTAATTGGTAAGCAATACTCTTAAATATTTAGAAGCAGGCTGTATTACAGGCTTTTAAATCCATTTCTTATAAGTGGGGGATGATTTAACCAGTGTCAGCATGCTAGTGAAAGATAAGCTTCAGCAAATGTAAGTGCCCTAATTCTTGAGCAGGGATAAGGAACACAAAGAACTAATTTCTGCTTCTAGTAGTTGATGACTGTAGTTGTAGGATGCAGGTGAGATGTGATAGCTGTTTTGATTTTCTTTGCAATTAGAAAACTTTTGGTATGTTTTTTGCTGATACATTTTGTAAATAAGGATGGGGAAGCAGGTGGAGGGAAGCTTTTTGGTCTCTCTCCTGTCAGTAGATACTAACCAGAGTGAATGCTTGGTATTCTGCTGGGATTCCCATGTTTTGATGAAGATTAAATTAGAAAGAATGAAAGAAGGGAAGGAAGAGAGAAGGGAAGGAAGAGAGAAAGGAAGGAAGGGAGAAGGGAAGGAAGGGAGAGAGAAAGGGATAAGAGAAGGAAGGAAGAGAAAAAGGAAGGAAGGAATGGAAAGGGAAGTCAGGCTTTTTCAACAAGTGTAGCACTAAGAGTCTGTTTCTCTGTGTCTCTGATAAGAATTAGATGACTACAGTATTTTTAATGGTCCCGAGGACCATTTGCCTGCCTCTGATGCTGAGCAGATCGGTCATATTTTGTAAAGACTATATAAATTTTTGTTTAATTCACATGACTTGTAAATAGGATGCTCCAACCCCCTCCCCACTGACAATATCTTCAGTGGTAAATGACTGTGAATGAGCTCTTGTCCCACAATACCTCTGGGCTCTCAGAGCTGAAAGGAGATGCCATGATTTCAGATGTGTTACTTGCTGCCTGTAGGCTTGGACAGTATCCCCCTTGAGTTATCATTAAAGAACAGCAAAGGAAGTTAACACAAAAACACAAATGCTGAGATCTGATTAGAATCAAGCGAAGCAAGGAAGTGCAGAGTTAAGATTTATATGCAGACCTTAATTAGCTCCATTGTTCTTGAGAAGCGAAGCGTACACAATGAGGAACATTATACTTGCATCTCCAGAGCTCCTCACTACCTAAACATAAGAAAGACTTCAGTGTACTTCTCAGTCCTAGATTTTGTATGTGTTGCCTTTAAGCAATAGCAAGGCCTTATCTTGGGCATTGTAAGGTCGTGGATTCTTATGTTTGGTTTTCTGCAGGCAAGAAAACAGGACACTCTCCTCTCAGTGAGTTCAGGTTTCTGGTGTGATTTGTGTTGAGGGGAAGGTGGTCTGATGTGGCAGAGTAATACCACCCTCCCCACAGGCAATAACATAAATCTCTGTATAACAGAGCGTATTGAGCGTAGCTTAGTGCTGCTTTGTTACCCGTGTCACAGCTCAAATAAGCACAAGCCACTTGACAGATTAGACTCTAGTCACAGAGCACATGGCAGTGCAAGACCTTGATCTTTCCACGTAAGTACCCTTTCAGGAATATCACCTCCTCTGAAGGTCTGGTATTCTCAGGGATGTTTCCTCCCTTTCTCACCTTGAAGAGCTACAAAATAAATACAAGCCTTAACTTAGCAAGCACCAGAAAATCCAGGTGATCTTTGCAAGGGGTTGAGGTGCCACAAACCTGACATTAACATGATTCTTGTGTAGATGTTAGCTCTCAAGGTTAGCAAGTAGTCTGTTGTTTTGTTCACATTTTGGTTGGTAGTTTGTCCTATAGCTCGTGCTTTCAGTTGGGTGATTCTATGTAGAAAATGCTGGTGGTGAGAAAGTTTGCCAAGAGAGTTTGTATGTTAAGGTAATCTTTGTTCAGCCTGTTGTGCACGCACGTCAGAAATACTTGCATTGCTTCTCTGATGAACATGTATTCCCGCTGTTCCTCCTCTTGTCTGGAAAGTTTTCTGGGCCAAGTACCCATGAGAATGAGGAAAAAGTCTATCACGAGCTACATTTGTGGTTGCTGTTGTTCCACCTTTAATGTATGTCTTCCAGCTTTACCTTTTCTCTCCCCAGTATCTAACCTGCTCAACCTGTTCTAGTTCAGCATGCTGGAACCAGCAAGCTGCACAACATACCCCCTCTCAGGGTCAACAAGTTTTTTCCTCTCTTTTATTCCCTCTTTTAAAAACAGGCTATTCCTTAACAGTAGCTTGCAAGCATTTGGAGAATTTTTTTCTAGCTGTGGGGAAAAAAGCCCAAAAAACCAAACCCAAAATGCTGAGGGCAATCTTTCCATCTTTCCATTTGGACTTAGCCAGGCCCTTTCAGTTGGGTTTTTGAACCATGATGCTCACATGCATGGTGCACACAGCTTAGTCAAAGACACAGCCTGTAAAGTAGTAGTGCCATTATACAACTGCTAAATAGCACACAATATGCAAATACAGCTTTCTGTTTCTTGAGGGCATCTATAGATATGCCAAGTTCTTCAGGCCGCTCTCTTAGCTGAAGTTTACTAAACACTCTCAGTGATTTTTTTTTTGGTAAATCCTCACAGTCAGCTCTCCAGTGCTGACTTGTGTGAAAAGAGATCTTGAAACAGAGAAGGTGTACGACTTCTGTGTGGCCCATTTTTGACATCAAGCCACTTCAATGTGTTGTCTTTTTGGGCAAGAATAAGGTGACGGTTGCTCATGGAGTGAACTGAAATTAATTTCTCTTGAGGGTGAAAGTTCCCAAAGTCCTGTAAAGTAGCACAGTTCATGTTTCCAGCTCCTACACTTAACTAAACAGACACATAACAAGATGTGAAACCTTTTCTAAGGCTTCCCTGCTCTGCATGGAATGCTGTGAGGAAAGAGGACCACATGTTCAGGAACAGGAGAGGAAATGGGCTGAGCACGTGAAACCTCTCTTGCTAGGATGCCGTCCTCAGCGCTGGGAAAAGTTTGCTCAGCTTGTGTGTGTGCAGTGATAACCTCTTACTTCCTGCCCTCCGAGTTACTTGGTGACTGCTGATATCAGGGTGATGCAGAGACCCTGCTTTAAATGAAGATGTGCTTCTCTTATCTGGTGCAGCTTCCTTGCGTGTGTGCATCTGTGTGTCTGTGTTGGGGGCAGATACTCAGCTCTGTCTGCACAGCGTGCCCAGCATTGCTGTGCCTATTTTTTTCCTCCTTGAGCTGTGTGACGCAGCACGTTGTTCTGTGCCCTGTGCCATCAGGATTGCTCAACAGTGGAGTGTGAGAGGCAACCAACAGCATGAGGGCTTTGCCTGGTTCTGGGAAGTCGCTGGGTTTGGTTGGTTAGGAAAGGGGTGTGGTTTGGGGGGAGAGGCAGGATGTACCTAGGACTTCTTCCACTGTCTTTGCTCTTTAGGATAAACCTTTTCGCCCCTTCTGATATACTTCCTCTAATTTTCTCTTTCTTTCTCTGTCTCATTTTTTCCCCTGGTACTAAAATTTAAAATGGCTTTAATTGTCCTTACCATCTAATAACACTTGATTTCTTTTAACCTGAATTTTCAAAAAAATCAGCAGTGAAGTCATTGACTAAGGTTATATAGCATGGTAACTAAAGAGCATGCCTGAAAACCACAAATTTCCAAAAAGATTAAAGGAAACACTCCAGAATGTCCCAGGCCAGGTTTTTTGGTACACTTCTAAAAATATTATTCCTTCTTAATTTAACTTCATTTTATTGTTGTTAATAAACTTTTTTCTCCAAGCTCAGCGAAGCAAGGTGGCCTCAGAAGGATCTTGTTTAATACTGCCCCTGTGAAAGGGTTTCTAACAGCTTGGAAGTCTCCTTGCAGTATTTGGCATGGCTAATTTAGGTCTGCTCTGAATTTAGTGCAGTCTGCAAGCTGACAGGTTGGTGAAGTGATACGGGGAAGCTCACACTGCATTTCCCTCTTCTTTTGCCATCCCTTATGCCAGGGTTGGTGCAAACTGTAAATGAATGCTTTCTTTTGCTGTCCTTTGGGAAGCTTTGCTTTGGAGGCATGGTTTGAATCACTCCCCTGTCACAGCATCATCAGGCAAATATTTGTCTCCCTTTTTTCCTTTGAGGTGTTCTGACAACGTTGCTGTTAGGGAACAGGAGTAACTTTGAGCCAAGCTGGGAATGCAGTTGTATCAATTTCAGCCTGTTTGAACTTGCTGAGTCTGCGTGGCAAGTAGTTGCTTAAATGTGAATACAGCATAATTATTCAGAAATGGTACACACACACACACCCCTTTAGATTTGTAGATCAGTATCTTTCCTCTCACTCACACTTACAACTTGCCTTTATTCACAGCAAAGCAAAATTTTTCTCTAGGATAAAAATACAGGATGCTTCGTGTGCGTGTGTGTGTATCATGTATCTTTAGGTGTCATGTACTGGCAGCTGCGTGGCACCGGTTAACTTTGCAGACTGCCCCGGTAGCACTGAAAAGAGATTTCAAATCCATCATTTCAATCTAATCACAGGTGGCTTTTTGAGCACACCCAGCTAGACCTGGTGGATCTGAATAATGATGCTCTTGTCATCCTAATGATGCTGTCTGCTCGTGGCACAGGGAGGCAGACGGTGGGCAGCGCCCTCAGAACTTTGGGGGATGCTTCAGGCGTGTCTGTGTGGCACCTTGGACACCTGGGAATGCCAAGAGGGGCTGCTACACCCATGTGCCACTGCTGTGTGGGGAAGCTCACCATGTCAGCCCCGGCAGACTGTGCTAATAGGCACTGGAGCCTCCATGAGGATAATGAGCCGTGCTGGCAGGATGGCAGTGCCTGCGTGCCATGGGGAGCAGTGGCTGGGGGATCTCCTGCTGTGTGTGGTTGCAGACATGCGGCTCAAATGAGTCAGGGCTTCCCAATCTGATCCTTGCTGGGATCTGTTCGCCCCGCCCTACCCTTTCACTGCATGCATTGCATAGTGGCTTTCTCACTGGCATAGCCACAGAGACTTCTTGCCATTCAGCTTCATTTTGTTTATCCCATGCTAGTGTTCGACACTGGTTACCACTAAAATATTTGGTGGTACTTGAAATTTGTTTTGAGATTGCTCTGCAGTTGTAAGAGGGCGTTTCCCATATGGTAGGGGTTTGGGTATTTGAATATCTCTTGACTTGCTGTGAAGTGTGCGTGTGTGTCTGAAGGCTTTTTGGGTCATTTTGGGGTTTTTTTGAGGATACAAATATTAAACGAGCCAAGAAGAGAAGAGAAACAGAAACTTGTCCAAGTACAGATCATGTCTGATTTGCAAAATTACCTGCATCTTTCTGGTTCCTGTGATTACAGCTGGCAAGGGCTGAGTGGATTGCTCTCATAAGTGGGTGATGTTGGTAATTAACACTGGAAATACATTGTCAATACAGATTCTCTACATGTTTTCCCAAACAAATAACTGACTAAACTCTTTAACCCAGGGATGTAATGCTACTGCACTTTTGACTTTAGTTCCAGTCATATTCATGAGACTCTTAAGGAGGGAGTTAGCAGCAGGGTATTAAATGATTGCTCCTAAAAATACTGCTGCTTCACTTTCTCTTTGTTTAGGATTTACTTCCTGTAGGTATCAAATGGCAAAACCTTTTAAGAGGAGTTCCCTGTGTTTTCCTACATTTCTAGACAATTTGGGCTGAAATACCATTTTTAAAGCAGAATGAAACAGAAACAGTGACAAAAATGGCATGGCATAGAAATCTCTGAAAACAGATGTTAACTAGTGTAATTTTCAAGGCTTTCTTCTCTTCTTTTGTGGGACATTTTTCATTTCATGAGGCCTGAAGAACATCATGGTCCAAGTTTGAACTTCACTTGGGTGCATCTGGCACTCCTGTTGGTTCTGATAGGATGGCACGAAGCTGAAGCTTTAACAAAGGAGACTGTTTTTTTTTTTTAAACAGAAATGTTTGGTTATGTTCTCAAGGATAGACTTTGGGGTTGCTTTGCTCTGAATTATTGAAAAAGGTTTTTTTTTATTCTTTGGAGTTTTACTGTTTTTTGAGAGGAGCAATGTAAGCAAAAGATCTAGAGAAGGAAAACAGTGAAAGAGCTGAAGCAATTGTGTCAGCTAAATTGTGACTGACCAGCTCAGTCCTTCCCAGCCTGGCTTGGGAACTTGAGTAATTCTTTATGTTGGAAGGGGGAAAGAACCCTTTATTTTAACTAAGGTGAAGGATGGAAAGCACTGATTTTTATTCTTAGTCTTTGATTTGGATGAGTGGATGTGTGTGGCTCCCTCATCTTTTGATAAGCATCAGATGTATGAGGATTTTCCCCTTGGTTTTGGTACCAAACTGCTTAGAAATCACGAGGGAGATGAGGAATAACCATGTGCAATACGGTAGAGTATAGGGTACATCTAGTGGTAAAGTGGAGAAACTTATAATAATATGTGGGATATGAAGCCAGAACCTGAACTTGATACTGTCAGATGATCTTTCTGGACTGATAATGTGTGGATTCATTGGCCTCCCCACTGTGCTTCCACAGGCGTGGAGACGTGAGGGAGGAGGAGGGTGTTTATGCATACACTGGATTCTGTGCTCAAGAATTAATCTTGATTTAGATGCTGGGACTTTCCCAACCAGGCCTCAGTGAAATTGCTTGCTGCTCCCCCTCTGGACATGCTGCTCCTTCTAATCAGACCTACCTGGCATAAACCTCTCTTGACTGAAAGCCAGCAGTTATAAGCTGCCATAGTTATAAGGGAGAGGCTTAACCCTGGACCCTGCTCAGAGGCTGCAAATACACCCTTTTGTTCCATACCTTCCTTTTGCCTGGGCCTCCAAGCCAGACAGGCCTTTTTTCTTAGGGATGTGAAGCACATCAGGAGCTGTGGAAACTCAGGGTGCAGCTACGGTGTGCTTTTTTTCTTCCCAGAATTAAGAGGTGAGGGATTCCCACGCATGCTGAGAGATGCTTCCTCTCCAAGAACCAAAGTGGCACTGATCAGGTTATCTGCATGCAAAGCAGGAGCTCCTGGTTTTGTTCCTAATTCAGTGGGACCCGGAGCTGGGAGCAGCTGCATCTTGCAGTTGCCTCCTTCAGGATGCTTTGGCTGCTCATTCTAGCCTTGAGCCAGCCAGTCAAAACCTGCCCACGTTCTGGTTTTGGCATTGAAGCTGGAGGCTGCCCTGTTTCGAGACCTCCAGAAAGCTTATACAATCAACATGCAAATCCCCTTGGCATTAGGAAAATACATCAGCCCTTTTTGGAGATGCGGTAAAGACTGGGATGTGACCAGCAGGAGCTGCGTGTCACTTCAGCAGGACAGATGCTCCCCCCACCCTCACCATGAGTAACCTCCCATAAATACTGACCCAACACCATCCACAAGGAGAAAAAGGAGTAAGGTACTTGAGTTCTGCGTTTGCTTATTATTACAGAAGTATCTTCTTCCATGTAAAGTGCCAAAATATTCACTTGCTGCTGTTCTGGTGCAGTAGTCACCCTTCCGAAATCATGCTCTGCATTACACTGTGGAGTTGGAAACTTTTTCTGCCAGTGTGTCTTAAAAAAGAGAAGAAAAAAGAAAAAAGCCAGGGGAATTCTTTTGTAGTATCATCTTTGTCATCCTGTTCATGTGACCCTGAGAGGGGAGAGGAAAGTGTGGCAGAAGAGGGGAAGTGGGAGGTGATTCTCAGGGGGAGGATGGAATGAAAGGCAGTCAAACACTCGAAAAAAAATGTGATTTTGTTGGAGGAGCTGACTGGCACACAGACCTAGCACAGTTGGATTCTCTTGGCTCACCTGTGAAATTCCTTGTTCAAGGGGGAGGGAAGAGATTATGAGGAGAGCTTTTTCATGTACAGCTGTGCTGCAAAAAGCATAGTGTGTAGCAAGTTACTTCCTTTTTTTGCATAGCAGTTTTTGAACATTAAAAGTTTAGTTCAGAGGCAGATCAGACCATGTTTGGAAAAGACTTAATTTCCACTTTTCATTTCAGGATTATTCTTTTCAAATTTTTCTAGTTCTCTGTCTGGTCTAATTTTAAATAGAGTTCCACCACTTTCTCTGAGGTTAATCAAGGCTAGCTAGCACTTAGTGCAAAGGAGTCCTCCCTAGTATTAAGCTCAAATTTTTATCTCCTTCCTGTCATCCTGTCTATCCTGGTTGCATTTTAGTGTTCCACCCTTGGTACTGTCCCAAGTGTATGTGTACTCGCATGCATGCTGGGGAGACTAATAACCACTCTGTGAAGTGCAGGTTTCAGGGCTCTGTACCTTCCTGAGCTTGTCTGCTGTGCTCGGATGGCTCAGAGCCACAATTCATTGATTTAAATCAGAGAAAGAGCCAAGTTTCATCTGCTGTGGCTCTGGCTGTCTTCTGAGCTGCAGTAGTGGTCACTTCCGAGCTGCTGGCACATGTTGCTGTACTTGTATCTGCAGCTGAGCATGAGCATTTCTGTGCATGTCCTTATTTTGCCCTTCTTTTTTTGAACTACGTTCTCGCTGAAAGTGTTGAGTGTTTATCTTTATTTTTTGGAACTGATGAATGTTGTATCATTTTCCTTTATCACTGCAAGATGCTGAAAGCCAGGCTGACTTATGAGCCCGTCTTTCGCATTCAAAGTATGCCAGTGTTGTCAGGCCAAAATATGTTGTTATAGTCACAATGGGAAAATAACTTCTAAGCACAGCTTTGTTCCTGTTCTGCTTGTGTCTTGGCAGGCTAAAGTGAGGTCGAACATTTTCAGTGTTACATGTAAGATCTAATCAAGGCAAACTCTTCTAAAGGAGGATAAAGCAACACAAATACTTCCCCCTCCCCTTAATTATGGCCAGGAAACTTTTTTAAGTAGAAGAAGCCTTGATGAAGGGAGTGTTTAACTTTAAAAGAAAGGTTGTGGATGTGGATGTGACTTGGCATCTGCTGAAGTTCAGCCCATGTTGGGTGATAAATGTTTTCTCGAGGCAGAATGACATCCATGTTGCAGAGTAAAAGGAGAGATGAAGATTGTGTCTATCCTTTGTACTTCTTGGCTTTATCTTCCCGCTTATCTTGGGCTGTAGCTCTAGTAATCTTTTTCCTCTCCACCCTTAACTTGATGTAGTGAAACTTGCTTAACCTGCCAAAGGAACAACCTGCTGGCTGTAATGTGGGCAGGTTGCGACTTTCCTTGAGAACTCTGGAACCTGCTGATTTGGTTTCGGATTTTTCTTTTTTCCCCTAATGATCACATGCAGAGACTATCACAGCCGCTGTGATGTTTGACCTACACAGTAAAAGTCAAAGGTGCAGTCAGGGTGTCTTCCTGTTTATAGCTCAATCGCTCAGGCTGCTTCCTTTCAAATATGCAAAACTAAAACATGAAGGGAATACCACATTCCTTGCTGTGGGTACGGATTCCGCTCTGGCTTTTAGGGCATAGCAAAAGTGCACACGTTGCAGGAAGGAGAACTGCAAGCTGGGGGCAGTCCAGGCACAGCAAAGCCCCATTACTGTGGTGCTGCACCCGTGTTAGCAAGCCCTGCCTTACTGGCATGTTTTATATTGCAAACACAGCTGAGCTGTTTTTGGGGCCGGCAGGAGCCAGTGTGTTTGCATGCATTAGGTCATGCCAGGCAGAGGTGCCAGGTTGGACTGGCACTGACCTGGAGGTCTCAAGAGTTTTTCCTGTTGGTGTGCTGTGGATGTGCCATCACACCCTTCTCCATCAAAATAAGCAGAGTTCAACAGGTGGACAAACAGCAGGAGGAAAGAACATAGCCCTAAGGGGAAGATGTTTTGCATAGGGAGCTGCTAAACAGGAGTTGTGCATACTTGTTAGTGGCTGAAAAGAGACTTTAAAAGAAAATAGAAAGAAAAAGTCCCATGCTTAATGCATAGCAAGCTTTTTGTTGTTTGTTTGTTTTCTTGATGAATGTGATTTAGCTTGACCGATTTTGCTCACTATCTGGAAAGTAACTGGCTGAGCAGTACTAACTATGCATCAGCCAAGCTGCCAGAGGGTTAAGCAGTCAGGACATGTGTGTGTGTCTGGGGTGGAGGGATAGATAGGCACATGCAAAAGCCTCTGTCTCACTTTCAAGAGATCATTAAAACTGGAAAGCAGTCTTTACCAGAAATAAATAATAAACACATAGACTGACAAGCCACCTCCCAGGTTTTGCTTTGCCCGTGCAGTTGAATGTATGTTTTCTTGTTCTCAGGTGCTTTTTAAGTTTTATCTTCATTCATTGTGGACAGGAATCCTCCTGAACGTATAACTCATTTCTTCTCCCTTGTTTTGGTGTGAATACAGAAAACTGCTGCTCACGCTGTTGTTTTATCACCCAGAGAAGAAGCTCTAGCTAGCATGAGAAGTTAGATCAGTGCCACAGGGGGAAAAAAAATGAAGACAGTGAGGCAGTACAGTACCTACAGATGCCTTTCCTGCAGATTTTGTGAGACCAGGTAGCACTGGATTCATGTGGATAAATCAGGTGCTTTGGTGCCTGTGGTGCCAGGGCTACCAGAGGGCCAAGGCAGAGGAGTGCACAGCACTCTGGAGACTGTCAGCACTCCAGCTTCTCCCGGGGTTCTGACAAACCTGGAGAGAGCCAAACCCCCTCAGAGCTTCAGCCTTCCTGTTCCCAGCTGGGTGATTGGCAGGGAAAGAGGTCAGACACATTCAGCAAGATTTCTGTGATTCTGTCCCCAATCTGCTGGGTATATCTGCACATAGGTGTGACTGATGGATGTCACCAGTGTCTGTCTACCATTTGTGTGACCAGTGAGGGTTATTGGGGAAACCACTTTTTTTTTAACTCATGTGGACCTGGTCCTTGGAGCAGCCCCAGCCTTGATGGGTGCTGAAAGCAGGCAGTAGCTGGTATGTGTGGTGCTTTTGGCTTGAAGCTGTTCCTGCATAACACCCTCAGAAGCCTGGCTCCAGTTTGAGACAATAATTNCCCCCAAAGATTCAGAGGTTGTGAAAGGAAACATTAAAAAAAGCATTGTGTGACAAGACAGCAGAGTCTGCTTGTGGGTCAGTTTTGGTCCAGCGTATTATCTTGAAGCCTCATGCCCTTGGCATCCAAAACTAAAATGGATTTTATGTCATAACATCCAAGCAGTTATGAGGACATGCAAGACTCATCTAGGTTACAACATTCTGTCATGTTAGAACATGATAGCATGCAGTCATGTGAAATGGTACGGTCCTGAGCCGAGTCGTGGATGTGACTTCTGAAAGATGTGCCCAAATGCCATTAACATTGTCTCCCTCGTGTTTCTTCAAAGTCAGTCCTGTGGACAAATGGCCAACTCTCTCCTGCACTCAAATTTCTAGCTATTAGAAGCAAAAATTACCCTTGAATCTAGAAACATGCATTTGATTCTTTTTTTTCCAAAAGCACTATAGATTTGAAGTGAGGCTAAAGGCCCTACCTACATTTAAAAAGAAATTACAATTTGAGCTTTGAATTCTCAGAAAAGGAAGCATAGGAGCAATACCTTTCATCTGACTGAAGGGAAATAGACAACAGTGTCTTCCTCAGGTTGCAGATATGGAAAACCAATAGGCAATCAGGTCAGGTATACAGATATTCATGAGAGTCCTTCCTGAGTCATTTTGTCCCTGTCCTTTCCCCTGTGTCTTTGTGACAAGAAATAGTTGTTTTCCTGGGAAAGCAGGTTTGTGCACATGCCTTGGCAGTACGGAGTTTTGCAAGTCATACCTGTTGCAGTTTAACAGTGTGATCAGACATATCTTGACTTCAAAGCTGCAGGTGAAATTTGATATTGGGGGTGCACCATTATGTTAAGGATGAGAAGGAAACAAATATAGTTAAGAACTGTTGTCTGACATTAGCATATGAAGATCCATTTGAGGTACTGTCTCAAACTTTAAAAGGAGAGCCATTGAAGATGGGGTGCTTTCTTTGCACTGGGAGAGCTGCAGGCTTTCTCCTAGTAGATGGCCACAAGGCTGGGAGGCTGGATGTGTAGATTGCTGTGCAGTATTAGGCCGGACCAGGGCCTCTTGGATGATGGGCAACAGTCACAGTGCTCATGGAGCTGGATGGGGAGCAGGGCAAGTGCTGTGCTGTGGGTTGGGACATGGAGGAAACCTTCTGGGCTTCCTGCTGCAGCCCCACACAGTCCCAGGCACTGCAAAGGGCTTGGGCTGGATCACACCCCTGCTGTTTTTCAAACCTTCAGCCTGGTTTATGGGATCTCTGACGGTATCCTTTAAAGGAAAACCTTGGAAGTGGTGTTGGCATTGAAATTTACGTGGGCTTTCCGCCCTGATTTGCCTGCTGACAGTGTCTTCTTCCCCCTCCTGCTCAGGCACATGAAGATTCACGAGAAGGATCCGAACAGCACGGCGAGCACAACTCCCCCCTCGCCGCTGAAGCGCAGGCGATTATCTTCGAAACGGAAGTTCAGTCACGATGCTGACCTGGACAGAGAGGAGAGAACACCTGCAAAAAAGGTTCTTTACGGGGCACGGAGCAAAAGACCTTCCTGGCTACCTCCTAAGCTGTCAGCTGTTGAGTTCCTGCAGTCAGCAGAGAAATACTAAAACGTGGCCTTGTTGCAGCCCTGAGTACCAGTTGCCAGGCTCATCCTGTGTAGCCAACACAGTTGTCTGAGATTGAAATAGTTCCATTTTTTAAATTCTTTGTTTTTTGTTTAAATTTTTGAATTTGCTTATGATTTATAAATATTTGATGTTGGATTACAAGAGGATGAACTATTCTTTGGCTGCTGCAGCTTTTCCCCTAGCTTCTTTTTTTCTTCACGTTTAGTTCTTTGTAATCTTGCAGGATGGTGATTTAAACGTTTAAAAAAAACAATGTTTGCTTCAAAAGTAGCAACAGCTTAAGTCTGGTTTTGTCTCGATCTGGAGGAAAAAAAAAAATCTGCAGTGTGTTTCCCTTTAACAGTAGCATAATCCTGCATTATTGGAGTTGCAAGAGCAACCAGAAAATATTTATTTGAAGGCTAGACATTTCCACTAGGGTTTTGTTTATGAAATATTTTAGCACATTTCAATCGTTTTTACAAAATGTATGGTGTCTGCCAAACTTGACTCTTTCCACTTACTATCTCTAAATTGCAAGCAAGTAGCAGTTCCATTTAGCACAGTATCCCTCGTTCTGTGCATTCTTTTCTCCCTGTGATCAGTACAGAACTATAGAAAACATGGACAAGTTCATTACTTTTCCCTGAACCACTTTATTTAGCAGTTGGCAGTATCTCAGTGGCATACATAATTTAGGCTGACAGCTTCCCTGGCTTTCCGAAGGGGGAGGAATGCTAGTTCAGTGGTATATAAACACACGGGCTTATAAGTTGTTCAAATTACAGTTTCTCATTAGAACTGATATATCTGTGACTCAGCTTCGCACTCTTATCTCCTACTGAGTGTCCTTTTCTGTCATGCATGTCCTTACACGTGTACACACTGTCACATACCCTCTCTGCCGAGGAATGAGTCATTTCTGCTTGCTTGCAGCAAGGTTATGGTCGAAGCCCACTACTTGGTTTTTAAAAGAAAGACTTTGAATGGATTGGTTTGTTGCTTAAAATTTGGTCCAGTGAGGTTTTTTTGCCTTTTTCTGAAGGTTGTCGAGGATGGTCACTCAGGTGAAGGGGATAAGAAGGCTGACGATGAAGTTTATCATTGTCCAGTGTGTTTCAAAGACTTTTTTTGCAAGTACGGGCTGGAGTCCCACATGGAAACACATCCAGATAATTCACTGAGGTAAGAAATAATGCTGGGAGTGTCTCTCATCACCAGATGGCCTGAGGGAGGCTTCTGGGGAGGGGCAGGAGCCTTTCATCTCCATGCACTGTTAAGTGCCCCCCTTTGTGATTTTGAGCAGATTTTTAAATGTTTTGCCTCATCTTGTGTCACCAGGATGCTGTAGGTTTTAAAAGTCTGTTATGTTTTTGCATATATAGAAAATGCTTCCAGTTAATAGATGGAAATGTTTTAGGAAAAATTATAGTGCCCCTTCCTCCCCTTGAAACCCATCACTGTTGTTACATAAAACTGTAAAATGCCAACAGTCCAAAATTTTAACAAGTTAAACTGAAGATGCTTAAAACATGAAGCAAAACTTGATGAGAAGTATTCAGGTATCAATTTACGAGATGATTCTGTTTGGGAAGAAGAAGGCAGCTGGATATAAAGGGATTTTTTTTGTGAGTCCTGGGAGTGAAGATAGATGAGTTTCTGGTTCCAGACTTTCAATAAAATGTTTTATGCTTTTCTGCCTGTTGAGGTTAGCAAATGATGTGGACTTTGGCTTAAATCAACTTCTCTTAACAAGGAAAAATTAGTTATTAACTGTTTGGGAAGGTGCTTGGATACTGTGTTTTGGTTCAAATAATTGCCCCTGGGATTCCTGGTACTTCTTTATTTCCTGGTTTTTGCCATAGAAAAATTTAGAGCCAGATACATGAAGATGTAAAAGAGATATTTAAAGTCTAGTTTAAACATGTAGAAAAGCTGCTATTTTAGAAAAGGAGAGTGTTTGTTTGCAGAAGCTTGTCTGTGTTCTACATTCGTGTTGGACATTGGGCTC
This sequence comes from Scytalopus superciliaris, assembly GCA_013400415.1. Lineage (NCBI taxonomy): Eukaryota > Metazoa > Chordata > Aves > Passeriformes > Rhinocryptidae > Scytalopus > Scytalopus superciliaris. The sequence continues at coordinate 592,936 of VXBX01003166.1, read as the reverse complement.
TAATTCAGCATCTTGAAGTATCAACACTCACTCCTGAATACAGGTTCCTAATATAATGGCATGGAGCAGAGGCATCCTACTCTCCTAAATGGGATTAAATGGGATTAATTCTATTACATTTTCCCTTTTTTTTTTTTTTTAAGAAAACCTTGGTATATCCAAGTAACAGGTTTTTAAAGACATTGTAAGTGTTGCAATTACTGGGGAAAGGAGTTGGAAAGCTTGGACCATCGAATAGTAGTTAATTAAGTGTACTTTGCTGTTTCTGAGGTAAATGAAGTAAATTTTCATTATAGGTCAAAACTGAAACAGTTGTTCTCTGGTAAAAGCTCTGCAACCCACACAAAATGGAGCATGAGACAGTTTTTTGCCTTCCTGCTTTAGAGAAAGTGACTGTCATATTAGGCTTATCCTGGCATTACCCTTATTTCGAAGCATCTATGAAGATACATCTTCTTTGCAAAGGCAGACCAGAGGGAGAGGTGGATTCTCTTGCTTTGAAGGATGGATAAAAGATAAGGGAATAGATACCCTTCTAGCTTGGCAGCGTTGCAGTCTGCTGCAGCAAGACAGAAGGACACACTGGCTGTGAAAACGTTGTTCCTCCTTGTGCAGCTCTTTCTCTAGTATTAGGAGTCTTGCTTTTGGAGAATATTCTTCTGAAATGGATTTTGCCACCCTTGATAGCGTTGAACGACAAAGATTAGAATGTGTCCCTAAATCAAAGCCACAACTGTCAAGCTCTGTGGGCATAATTTAAGGGTGGTGCTGGGAGGTTGGTCTTTATGGAATTGTCTAGATGATGTAAGGGGAGTTTGTCAAGTATTTGGTTCAGCAGTTTAAGACACGTCAGTGGAGATAGGACAGGACAAGGAAGCTGTGGTTCTCCCTGGTCACCTACCGTATTCAAGTGCAACTTATCCTGCCCATCTGGTTTAAAACACACCTTTTGTCCTAGTCTAGACAAGTCAAATGACATTGTCTGCTTGGCCCAACCTAACAGAAAATCCTCTGGTAAGCAGAGCAGTTTGGGCTGCTCTTAAAGTGACGCTTTCATCCCAAAGGAAATGGGTTAAAATCCTTGGCAGACAGGGGCTGTAATCCCCTGGCTCCCAGGGTTGTGCAAGACTGGCTGTAGGACTCAACAAGATAAGCAGAATGTGGCATGCCATTCTCAGTCCTGAGTTCATGTGATTGAAATCTTTTTGGTGAGGCTTAAGGGTGTTTTTTTGAGTGAAAGAGGTGAAGAAAAGAGAGTATTTTGCTAGAGCATCAAAGCTGGAGGCATGTGTATATGGGTGTGCTCGTGGTGGGGGAGCAGACTGCAAAATGCTGGAAGGAATTCATCAGATCCTGTTGTCGCCTTATTGTAGAAGACAAGGGGAAAGAACTCTCGTTAAAGTTCAAACGAACTAAAAAACATAGTAACTGTGTTATGAGCAAAGGGCAGGGAACGTAACACCCTCAGCCTCTTTTTATTGCCCGTATTGTAAAAGTAGAGTCACTTGATCAGGACCTGTGAGGCAGGTATCAGATGTGTATCCCAGAGCCAGATCCTCTGGGGGCTGGTGGTTGGTTTGGAGCTACTGCAATAGGTAGTCCAGCACAGACTGTTTTGTCATGACCAAAAATAAGCGATGCTAAATTTGCCTATCCTTTCACTGTAAGGGCACGGGGCAAAAGCATTCGAATCCTCTTTGCTCCCCCAGTAATTAGTGTAAGAATGATTGCAGAGCGGCTCTGAAGCAGCGCACCAGTGTGCATTGCCTTGGTGGGGTACCAGCCTCCTGTCAGGGATGCATCCTCAGCAGCAGCGAAGTGCCGGGGTGGGCAGGAGCTTCTGCCTGGCTTCCTCGTGGTCCTTTAATTCTGCCATTATAGTGCTGGTGTGTAAATACAGCCTCTCACCCCCAGAGCTGTCTGAGTCTCTCTGCTAAGTAGCAGAAAAGGTAAGGCTGGCTGGTAGACCCGGGATCAGTGTGTGAGCAGCTAATTTACAGGGTGGGCCAATACCCCTCCAGATACTGTCAAATGAACAACTTTAAATCACAGGGTTAGCTGTTCAAAGTGGGATGAAAAGAAACTCCGCATTGTCTTCCCTGGTACCGCTTTTTCATGTAAAACCCCGAGCAGGGAGCACCTCATTGTTTACTTGCGGCAAAATAAACAATACTTAATCCAGTGATTGTGTGAGAGGGGCTCCCGCTTGGGAGAGCATCTCTTGATTATGTAAAATCCTAAATCGCGCATCTTTGTCTCCTAATTACAGTAAGAACTGCCCTGCTCTTGGGAGCAATAATAGGGCCCTTTGTCCCACTGACAATGGGCTGTGGCACTGCATCTCCTTCACGGCATTACACCCCCTGGTCAGTCTCTGTCCCTTTGAAGCTCTGGGACCTGCACCCTAATTAGTGACATGAGCTGGCCCCAGCGAGATTCCTGCAGTCCCCGTTAGCAGGGTGCTTTCTGACCCCCTTGGCCTCTCTACCTGGATTCTTTAAAGAAGCAGGCTGTTTCCCCGGGGCTGGGCTCTCAGGACACCGTCTATTTTGGTGAGTTTATATCTGGGTGTTGGTATAATTAGCACTGAAACGCTGTGCAGCCAGTAGGGAAAATGGGAAACCTGGCGGAGCAGGGTAAGTTCCCTGGAAAGTTTTGTGGTGGAGGGGTTGCTGTCAGACGTGGTGATGTGCTTGTACAGGTCACCTGACAGACAGCTCTGAGCAACATTCTCCTCTTTCCTTTGGCAAGTACAATGGAACAGGCTTAAAGTAAAACGTGTGGCTTTTAAAACAAAGAAGTACACGCGCTATAAAACTCCTCTGTTGTGTTTCACTGTACCCTTTGTATTTCCTCTCCTTCTCCTCTGGGAGGTTTTGTACAGTCCTCTGTACCAAGAGCTAAAGGTTTTTTTAATTTATACTTCCTCACAGCAGCAAGGAGGTGTTCGTGCTGCCTCTCATGCCTGTGTATCTTCCTGAGGTGGTGACAGTGTTGCGATTACCTCCTTTCGTAGAAATTATGTTCATGTTTGGACATCGGTTCTTAGCAAGGATAGTTGTGCAATTTGAACATGGTAAAAGTCTGGCTCTTAAAAAAAATGAGCATTATGGAGACTTTCTGATCACGTTTGTTTCAGTGTGGCTTTGCCTTCAGTTACAGGATTTGGTTTTGCTGTATTTTTATAGGAGATGAGAAGTAAACAGATGTTACACAGTGTGAAAGACACTGCCTGCCTAAGTCATTGAGCTGACTTGGTGATCAGGACCAGTGACCAGTGACCAGGACCATCCTGTTGCCATGGATGGATTCAGGGTAGACCTTCTACAAAGCATGTCCAAACAGTGATATAATATATTAAGATTTGTAACTTGCCAAATCCAAGGCATATTTTCACAAGGACAGCAAAAGCAGCTCTCTTCCCCCAGGCTAATGTGCTTCTGTAAAACCTCCAAACAAAGAAAACCAAAAGCCATTCGAAGCCTACCTTGTTCTTCAAAAGAGCCTTACTAAAGTTTTGTGAAAACTGTCAGGTCGAATTGTCTGGGGGTTGAACACCGACATGGAAAGCTATTGTTTTGTACAGCTAGATCAGTAATGGGCATGGGCACAGCAACAGAAGATCTCAGGCCCTGGAAGAGAAAGTGTCAGGACACTCTGACCATTTGTATCTGCACTGCTCTGCCTCTGGTTTTACCAGGGAAACCACTGTGAGCTCTTGTTTTTGAAAACACAGGTGGAAAATCCTGTTGTGTCTTAGTGTTACCTGGCTTCACCCAGATGGAGTGGACAACTTAAATGCTTAGGAATGGTCTGCTGGACTCTGTGGGTAAATTGTTTCAACAAGATGTCACATGCAGGTTGCAGTTCAGTCGGGCTGGTCACCAGATTTCCCTCTTTGCCAGCACATCCGCATTCTTCAGTGTATGGTGGCAGGTGGTGGGATGCTGCCAGGCACCTGGACAAAGGTTCCAATCTTACATCATTTTAGCCAATGCACGTGAGCAGGCCTGTTTAAGTGAACACAAAAGGAAGTGGATTTTGAGTGAAAATTATTCCAACCACTTAGAATATTGAATGTTTATTGCCCAGTTACTGTTCTTCAGGGCTGTTCTGCACACTGGTTTTGGAGAGATAAAATAGTCAAGAAATTAATGTAAACTTAAAGTATATGGAGGTTATTTCAGTCATTAGCACCAGTACAAAAGGCTAGTACAAGATTAAGTTGCTTATGGAGCCAGCAGTGTGACTGACTAAAAGTACATTGTACAGGATGTTAAAAGAAAGGGAAGAAAACAACCAGAAGAATACCCTTAAGTTTCATTCCTGTTTTTGCTGACTATTTAAGCAAGTTTAGGAATTTACTTTCTATCTTTTCTCTCCTTATCTAGTAGGGAATAATCCTGCTGGCTTCATTTTTGTGACGCTCACCGCTTTGTACATGTGGCCAGCGTTTTCTGGGATGAGGGTGTTAGTGACATTGCAAACTTAAAAGAGTGAAGGTGTTTGAAAACTGGGTGTTGTTTGCAGTTTATATTACTGTAAGACAAAACTACGAGTTCAGGGTGGGGAGAGGATGTATTTTCCTGGTAGTTGACACTGCTGTTACTGGAAGCAACTCGAAGCCTGAATGACGAATCATCTTCATTCAGCATTGTGAAATTATATACTGCTTTTTCATCTGTCACAGCTGTTGGTGTGCACATAGCCTCATTCCTTGTTAGCACTTCAAAAGAAGAAATATTTTGCTCTTTTAATGAAGCTGGATAATTCTGAGGTTCTCTCCTACACAAATGTGGAGAGAGATGGAGAGCACTCCAGCAAAGACATGTTCATGGACCTCCTTGACCTCTGGTTTTGCACACTTTGGCCCTGATACTTCCCTTTTTAGTCATTCTTTGGGATTGTACAAGCAAGGATAGTTTATAGAAAGTGTGCTAGAGTAACTAACAGAGTCAATGCTACAAAACTTGTTACTGCCAAGGATGGAGATTACCAGGGTGAGTTGTGTGGTATTGCCTATTCAGCTGATTCTCCTGCTCTGCTCTGCTCTCAAGCTGTTTGCTCAGGAACTAGGAACTAGGTGATAGGAACTTGCTGATAGGAACTAGGAACCAAATCCTAATCTCCTGTTGGCAGTAGTTTCAGTGCAGAAGCAGTTCCATGAGACAGCTGATGACGATGAAATCCTGCTCTGGTAAATGCTATGACCAAAAATATGCTGTGGTACAATGCAACTCTTGTTAAGGCAGAGGAGAAGGGTATGCAAGCAAACTGGTGAATGCATCCTTTTACTGAGCAAATGGAGAAGTACAGTCAGTGGGTCGAGCATCTGTCTGTGTGCTGGCTTGCAGAAGCAGAGCAGAACTGCATTTGAAGTGCTTTCTCAAGTTTCTGTTCAGAAAAGAGAGATGGGAAACATCTGAAGAGCAGCGTGAGTCCAGCCCTGGCCTAGCAGTGGTCAGCTCACATCAGGGAGCTCATTGTGTGAGGAGACTTGGGAATCCAGAGCAGCCAGATAAAAATACTGGGCAGTGAATGGACACGGGGAGTGATGCTCTCATGTGAAACTGTGTGGTGCGTCACATGGGGTTGAATATCTTAGCTGGGCTGCAAGAATAGAAAGCGGGTAAATGCAAAGCTGACTGTAGAGGAAAGCTGCTTGTAAAAGGGCATACAGGAGGGAAAAAGGGCTGATCCAGGAGAGGTTATTAGCACGCCTGCTTGATCCTAAGGACCAGGATTTGTTCATACGCAGGCTCTCTCGAAGTGTGCGAGCAGTCATGTCTGCATGCTGAGCATATCTTTACCTGTGAACATAGGTAAGGGCGAAGGTGTGCAGTCCAGATTTGGCTGCACCTATTTGTGAGCCCTGTGGGGATCAGTGTGTGGTTATAGGATAGAGAAGCACTTGTACATGTATTTCTCCTTATGTTACTTGTGAAAAAATGGTGTTTTTTTAACATGGTAGACTCCATAGAGTTATTTTTTTTTAACTCTTACTATTAATTTTAAAATTACACAGGTACTTTGCTTCCATATTTGAAATTTGTTCGAAGGTAGGAAGAGCTCTCCTACCATGAAGGTTCACTTGAGTTCGTGTGCACAAATAGTGTATGTTATTCTGGATGCTGTGCTGCTTCTAATTTTGGTAGCTGTAAAGGACTGTACTGGTCAGGTGTTTTTTTTTCCCCAGATGTGCTTGCCCTAACTATCAAACCCTTCATTGTTTGCTGGAGTTGATCCTCAGCTCTTTCTCTGTGATTCTGTCCAGCCAATTTGTTGAGATTTCTGGTTTTTAAAGCTTTGACCTTTATTAAGTAAAAAAACATTATGAGAAAATGATTACTTTGTGCAAGTGTCTGCAGGCCATCTCCCATTTCCCCTTTATTTTTAATTAGTAGCACGTTAATTCTATTGAAGTAAATGGTAAAGTAAGTTACCATTCCACCGGGGCAGAGGTGTTTAAATCTGGCACTGTTGAAGTGTCGCCAGTAAATGCAATTCATTACACTGTTGGGAAGAAGTGAAACCTTTTTGCCTGATTTTCCTTTGCTCACACACAAAGCAAGTTAAAACGTGGCACAGGATGGGTTGTGCCTCTTTATTAAACCTTACAGCCATCAGTTTCACTCGAGTTACTCTGGCTGTGGGAGTCAGGATGCAGCGGCAGGGACACTGGCTCTGCAGCATGCTGGCAAATATCTGAAGTACGACATCACCCTGGTTTATATCGGGGCTGTCCTGGCTCCTACACGATAATTTTCTCGCCTGGACCACAGTGCAGCTGTAGGAATGCACATAATGTTGTGCATCCCTCTATTAATAGAAGGGTTGGTGCCGGGGTTTCAGCCTTTGCTGCACCCAAGGGTGGCTTCTTTTGAGGGAGAGGATTAAAAAGAGCGACAGAACACAATGGCAACAAAGTCAGCCAGCCAGTGGGGAAGGTGGGAGGGGGAAAAAGTCAGAAGATAAGTCCTGCCTTTGCTGAGTTTGTGGAGCAGCGTGTGGTGAGCTTGTGGTGAGCTGTGTCCGTGCCCTTGCGCACAAGGGAAGGGGAGGGAGCCTCTCCATCCCCTCTGCCTGGCAGGGAGTTGGCTCCTGATGCTGCTGTGCTGCCTGCGGGTTCAGCACAGACCCAGTGTTGCTGGGCGAGGTCGAGATGGGAGAGCAGCAGGTCCTTCGGGGTCAGACACGCTGCGGTCCTGCGGGGAAGGGGCAGGGATGGTCATGGCACAGGGACAGTCAGACCCACAGGGATCCCTGGGGAGGGAGGCAGCAGCGGGGTTTGAGGCACTGCTGCTTTTCCATCATTCATCTGCAGCAAGTGGGAGAGATTAGTGCAGCTGTTGGATGTTATTTCCCAGGGCCCTGGGTGTGGAGGCCAGGAAGGGTTGTTTTTTTTTTAATCCAAAGGAGATGAGTATCTGGACCTGGGTGGGGTTGCACAGGAGCAGAAACCAATTTGCTCTTTCTCCTCTCTCTCCCTTCCAAGTGCCCCAAAAGAAGTGAAAGAGAAACAAAAGAATCCTTTCCTTAAGGAGGATATGTCTATAAACTGCTAGTTTTTCTTTCATAGGTGGTGAAAACCCCTGTGTTTAAAACCATCCTTATTTTATCTCCTCCTCCTTGTCAGCCTTCCCTGAAACGGACTTTGCCAGTGCAGAGGCTGCTCCCATCCCCGCTGCAGACATGAGTCAACAGCAGGGAATCACCCACCCTTCTCCTCTGCCCAGTCGAATTATTTTTAGGTCAGCATAGGATTTTCCTTGCTCATGAGACCCGCATTAATTCTGCAAATAACGTGAGACAGAAAGGAGAATAATAATGACAAAGATAGAAATGTATACGGTACGTGCTAGGGATTTCAGTGGGAGGAGTTAGACAACTTCGTCACTTGATTGTGTGTCAGTGACTTCTGTCTCAGGATACCTTTCATTCTTGTTTTGTTTTCCTTGCTTCTGTTTGTGGAAGTTGCTACAGAGCACAAACAGGAAGTGAACAAAGTGGTACCAGGCTTTTTATTTTAGATGAGACCTAGAAATTAACACTGTTTTTCTTTGTTGACATCCACAACATGAGCATCTTTGTCTTAGTGAGCTGCATGGGTGAAAACTTCAGTCTGCTCTTGTGTGGTTTTAGAAGTATAAGAATGGTAAATGTCACTTTCCCTTTCCTACCACCAGTCTCAGGTAATGCAGAGCAGAGTGTTTGTTTAATTTCTAGGTAACATAATAGTGGATATAAATATTTGGCTTTTGCATCTTGCCTACTGAAATAAAAATTTCGAAGGATTGATTGTTTGTCTGCATTACCCCTAATCAAAATCAAGGCCAATTAATTTTGCTTAAAATTTGACTCTGCATTTCCTTTCTGAAATGTCTTTCAATTTCTTAAAGAAGAAAAGCTGTTTCCTGTGCTGACAAATTAGAATTGTCTCACAGGAGAGTGTAATGCAAGGCAACAGGCACTGCTTATATAAACTTTTCTTGCCACTTATCAAAAGTGTAGCAAATCCTGGCTTACCTTTTGAACAAACTTCACAAAGCACTGACTATTTCTTAAAGCCTGTCAAAGTGCTTTTATATCCTAATTAGCATTATAAATTTCAAGACTACTAACTTACTTTAGTTAGAAAGCCTTTTAATGGTGTATTTTTACACAGAGGCCTTGTCAGCATTTGAGGGGGGGAAAAAAAAGTAAAAAGAAAAAGGTTCACTGGCGTAGTAATAATTAAACAGACTTGCCTAGTGTGATATGTGGCCTGAGCACCAAGGGCAGCCTGGTTGTTGCACTGTTGTATTTTGGTTCTGCTTTTGTGTTTTAGTAGTTCTGTTTTCTTACCCTCTTCCTTTGTACACCCCTGCCAGGGAGCCAGAGCCCTAGTGTTACACTGGCAGTGTACAGGTATGAATGACTTTGAAACATAAAGGCAATTGAGAATTGAGCTCATTTTCAACTCCTAAAAGCAGTTTTTCCCTTTTTGCTTGAAAATTGAATCTCTGTGCTTGGAACTGAACAGCTTAAGCAAGATGAAGAAATGTTCATGTCACCTCAGATTCCTTTCTCTTGTCCTTCTTAGCCTGTGGGTTTAGATTTAAAAATACTGTAGGTCTTGACACTACCTAAAGATGGGAAATAGTACTGATGACAAAATAGAGAAATTAATGGTTAGACTTCCTTAGAGAGAGCTGAGGCAATACTTCCAGTTAGGCATGGCAGCTTACTTTGTTTTAAATTAACACAAGCCTTAGTCAATGCAGCATGATGCTTGCCTTAACTAGCTAAGTTTTGACACTTAGCACCTGTAAGTTTTTCTCGAAGGTGCTGCAGTCCATGTCTGCATCTGCATTGCTGATTTTGTTCAAAGCTCAAGTCATGTAATTTGTGAGAAATTCGGACTCCCTTCCTACTGAGGCAAGGGGAAGAAACGCAGCAAAACCACACACAAAAGAGTGGAAAAAACGCTGTGCAGACACACCTGGGCAAGCAAGGTGTGTGTTTTAAATAGCTTGCATCTGCAGCAAGCCTGAGTGAGGTCTGCAGAGCCTGAGGGATCTTCTGAGCTGGTGGCATGGTGACACCCCTCAGCATCAGGAGCAGCTTTACAATGACCTCCCTTGTCCTTGGCAGGCGGCGCGGGCACAAGATGCCAGGGCCATGGCTGAGCCCCTGCTCGCCTGGGGAGCCTGCCTGGAGAGGCTGCTCCACAGATCTCTCAGGGAGGGCTTTTCTCGGGCTGTTTTTATTCCAGATCTCCAGACTGGATGCCCGTACAGGTGTGCCTGGATCACAGAGAAAGGCAGGGCATCCACGGGTCCCCTCCCATGCTCTAGGTCCTCTGTGATTCTGTAAGCTGTGCCACCAGGGCTCGGTGCTGAGCCAGGGCTCGGTGCATTTATATGCCCTGAAGAGCCTTCATCTTGAGATGACAGGCGTGACTTATCTGGGTGTTTCTTCTTTCAGCCAGGTGCTTCTTCTTGACCCTGTGGAAAAAGAGCTTAATCCTTTTCCCAGTTTCTCTTTTTGCTTGCTGGTTCTTCACCCATAGCAAGGAAAATAACAGAAGACTAAGGAACAAAGAGAAAAATACAGAGGGGTGTTTTGTTCTATGCTTTATAAAAGAAAGTATATATTCCTTTTTCCAAGATACATTACTTTTGTTAGGGGGGAGGGAAGGCGGTTCCCTTTGCATGGAAAACACCATTTTTAAATTGCAAATTTTTACTGTCCTGAGGCATAGCAGTTGATACAGGTGTACTGTGAAGGATTTTCACACGGATGTCTGCTCCGAAAGATTAACTCTCAAGTACAGCTTTTGATGGGAGCCCTAAATAAACTAGTGCTTAAAACCAGCAATGTTGCACAGCCGATGGAGGTGAGGGAGTGCAAGATGGGTGAGGCAGACCACCCTGTGCTGCAGGGTGCCTGCCAAGAACCGCTGGCTCCTGCTCTACCCAAATCTTGGGGGTACAGTGGCAGGAGCCAGCTCCCCCAGTAACTCTGCAGTACCCTCAGTGGGAGCTGTGCCTGCCTCCTCACCCACAAGGGGGTACATCCGCTGCGTTGGGTTGCTGGGCCAGAGGAAGAGCCTGCAGGAATCCTGGAGGTGTTTGAGGATGCCCCGAGATACGGGGTCTGTGTCCCACTGGAGAACCACCAGCGATGCTCCTGGTGGTGCAGCGTTGCTTCCAAGCCTTCACTGTTCGTATGCTGACCGTCCAGGAGGAGCATGCCAGAAGCACTCCTTGCTTTCCCACGAGGCATTTTCACCTCCCCTAAAAAAGAGTTTATTTCAGTAGCCTGCAAGTTCTTCAAGTGACTGTTCTAACCCTTTAGTGCCCTCCTTCCCCCAGCGGTTTTGGTGGTTGTGTGTGTGTTTGTTTTCACTGAAGATGAAAGCTTTGCATCATAGAGTAGGCGCTGCCAAGTGAGCTGGAGGAGAGCAGTAGATCCTGATGCTGCAGAACTACGTGTTGGCATATCCCCCCCACCACCAGAGACTGCTACCACATTTAGCATACCTCTTTAAGTAAACATTAGCTTTGTAAATGGCTTTGGTTCGGTATTTAATGGAATGCAGGAACTGTGCTGGCAGTGATTGTAAAGGTAGGATGCAAATGAATTGACAGGAGAGTTAAGGCAGATTAAAACTTCAGCGCATAATAATGTCCAAGCTTTCTGGGTAATGTGATAACAAAGGGCGTGTTATATACACTTCACACTTGCTTCTTTCACCACTCAGAGACCGTGTGTCCAATGGCTTTGTGGGTGACTTGGTTATCTCTTCATTTTCAGGGAATAAAAAAATGGCTGTGGGAGTTTATGTAGTGATAAAAAGAACAACAATGGGAGTTTGTTGAGGACAGGACAGGGAGGGAGTGGTTTCAGGATTTTGTCAGAAGACATTTCTAATTGCAGGATGTTTTTTTAATGAGTAGGCACATGTCCCTTTCCTTCACGTAGAGAGCAAAGACAGTATGGGGAGAACTAAGGCAGGGGGAGATGTGAAAAGCTGATAGTGCCTATAATATTTTCACTGATAAAATCTGACCGCTTCACATTCACTGGTGTTTGCTTCTGTGAAATCCATGCTTTTGGTTTGGAGCTGGACCTGTAACCACAAGGAACTGTGCTGAGTGAAACTGTGTGTCACTAGTTAAATGCAGAGTGGACATGACCTGTCATGCTGCAAAGCTCAAATTCCAGATATTTAAAAGGCAATAGGCTTGTTTACATGTTGGCCAAATGTTGCTGCATAGCCCTTAGTGCCTGCAGCACCGCTTTGATTGTTAAACGAAATGTTTTAGGTGAGAAACCTTTGTTCAGCTGAATTTATGGTTTGAGAACTTAAGGAAAACAAGAAATCACAGCAGTAAAGTGTGGGTAGGAAAAGACAGTGATTCCGTGTTTTTGTTCAGGGCACAGTCTGTGAAGGAGGTGTAAGAGTGTCAAGTGTTGAACCTGTTTCAGGTCTTACTCTGGCCTTTCTCCCTTTCTGGTTTTCCTTTTAAAACAGTATATTTCTCATAACAGCTTTGAAAATCAGTGGAAGTTTATGAAAAAGCAGTGTGAAGAAGATTCACACATGGGTATTTGAGTGGTGTACCATAGTATGTTTCAAGCAGTGGTTATAAAAGGTGCTGTTTATACATTTGCAGCTGCTTGCTGCTTAGTCAGATTTAGCATCTCCTTGCCACTGATTTTTTAAAAATGTTGTTTATTTTAATAGTCCTTTTTAGTAAAAATGAAGTGGTATAAACCATTAAAACATTTTTGGTTGCAATAGTAGGAAGGTTGTCAAAAGGCTGTGGTCTCAGCTGCCATTTTGCTGTCTGCCCTTGTGGGTTTGTCAGTTCTCATGTGCTAAATTCTTTAAACTTCCAGTGAACTTATTAGCCAGAAAATGGTAGAAAAGTGACTGTGACCAAAATGGCTTTTTTGTGGGTTTTGATGTCCTGTGGCTTTTTCTTGCATTTAGCAGGTTCTTGGTACCATGGGACAAGAGGAAGGAGGGTATCCTATTTCAAGGATGCTAGTTCTTAATCTTGCAGCACTCAGTAAATCTTTTATGTTTTATTCCTTTTCTTTCCAGGTGTGACATCTGTTGTATCACCTTTCGAACTCATCGGGGCTTACTGCGCCACAATGCAGTTATCCACAAGCAGCTTCCCAGAGATCCCATGGGAAAGCCTTTCATTCAGAACAACCCTTCGATTCCAGCAGGCTTCCACGACTTGGGATTCACGGACTTCTCCTGTAGGAAGTTCCCCCGCATTTCTCAGGTACTCTCTGTTCTTCATAGCACAAGATACCAGCTGCTACAGCACATATCTTATGAAGTCACTGAAGGATTCGTCCTTGATGAGGCAGAGACTGCATGGAGAATATTTTGTGTAGAGCACATTACTGTTTGTGTAGGCTTCAGACACTTTCTGCCTTGCCTTTCTCTTGTCATCTAAAGAATATTGGCACTGGAGTTTTTTTCAGGATTCCAGTGGATAACTTTCAGTATAAACATGTATAAAACAATTTTAAAGGAAAACTTTAGTCATATTAGATCCTTGCCCCTTCCAACTTGCCCCTTAGTTCTCTCTGTCCCAAAACCATCCCACATCTGAAATTGATAGGCAGGACATGTGGTGAGGAAGACATTATTTATTTTAATTTGCTCTTACAAGGATGTAGTTTTGGCATGAAAGCTTTTATTGCAAAAAACTTGGAGTAGTCACCTTACTTGCTAAACAGTGACATCTTCAGTGATTTCCTCACAACACTCCCAGGCACCTTTCCACAATGTTCCTTATGGAAGGTCTGAGGCGTTTGAACCTTTGAGGGAAAGTGACTGGGGAAAGGCAGGGAGGTAGTCTGTAAATAATTTTCTGAAAGCCATACACCTTCCTATTGGATGGTATTACTCCTCCATCTGTCAAACCTTGTCTGCCTTAGTTAGTTTGGGTCTGGATGAAGCTTCATATCTATTAAAAAAAAAAGAAAATAAAAAAAGAAAGAAATCAGCAGCACAATCCAGGAGGACCATGCTTAGTCAGTTTCTGCACTTATTCTACCAGAATTAAAGCATTGATTTCCAGCTCTTTTGGCTTGAAATTTGCTGCTAGTCCAGGAGAAGCACATAGATCATTCTGTAAGTCTATTACAGTTATAGTGTGAAAGTTACAAAATCAGAAGAAAACACTTTTTAAACAACTTTGTTTTGTAATTAATGGTAGACATTTAAAGTTATTAAGGAATTGGTATTTTCCTTTTGTAATAATTTTCTTGCACTGTGAGACAAAGACTCACTGAGTATGTAGAGTATATAAAGATCTTGCCAGCCCTCTACCAGTATTTTTCTTGGGAGAGTAACTGTAATCAGACTTCCCTATCCAAAGGCCTTTTTACTTTAGGCTCTGAGTTTCATTGATCTGCTTTTGGGGGGATATTATTTTGGTTGGTTTATATTGTTTTGCCCTCTTGGGTGTGTTTTTTGNTCTAGTTTACTTGCTGTGTAGTTTACTGACCCTCCTGTCCTGTCAATGACACGAGAGAGGTTTCTGATAGGGAAGCTCACGATGGAAAAGCATTTGAGAGCCTGAGGCAGCCATCTGAAGGATTTTACCTTTGTAGAAGGGAACTTTTGGAGAATCAGCCTCTAATTCAGATACACCACTTAGGAAACTAGAGGCTGTGGAGCAGAAATATCTCCATACCAGGTAGGTGATGGCTGCTCCAAACCCCTTAATTTAGACAGAGAGTGGAAGAGAGAGTGAGCTGTTTCTGTTTTGCAGTAGTGTGTGATGCCTTTCCAGTTAGAGATGGTTACTCTAAATATTTTTGCGTGTCTTGCAGGTCTGGTGTGAAACAAATTTGCGAAGGTGCATCAGTGACTTCCATCGATTTATTTGTGAGATGTGTAACAAGGCATTCCCCATGCTTTCAGCACTCAAACTGCACACAGAAACTCACGTGATGGATCAGGGAAAAGACAAGCACAAGCCACAGTCCACAACCCCCCCTGGTGAGAGTGCAGACCAGAAAGCCTTCATGGCATCCTTGGGCCTACAGTACACCAAAGACATCAAGCCTGTCAAGCAGGAGGACAATACACAAGATGAGGTCCAAGAAATGCGGCTCAGAGCACTGAAGAGTAACCTACCTCAGGAACCTGGCAGCACCAGCCTGCTCAGCCTCTCTCCTCTGGAAGCTGCCTCCATGGGAGGGTCATTTTCAGTCCTTCCCCATACAAAAGAAAACATAAAGCTTCTCTCGCTGCAGCCTTTCCAGAAGGGTTTTATTATCCAGCCTGACAGCAGTATTGTGGTGAAACCCATCTCCAACGAGTCTGCCATTGAGCTGGCAGATATTCAGCAGATCTTGAAGATGGCTTCTTCCGCTCCTCAGATCAGTCTTCCTCCACTTTCTAAGGCACCTTCTGTCCCTGTGCAGTCCATTTTCAAGCATATGCCACCACTGAAGCCAAAGCCTTTGGTAACACCCCGAACAGTTGTCGCAACCTCTACGCCTCCTCCTCTTATCAGTGCCCAGCAAGCCTCCCCTGGCTGCATCAGCCCAAGCCTCCCACCTCCCCCTCTGAGGCTGATCAAGAACTCGGTGGAGTCCTCCTCCAACTCTCATCTCCCTCAACCAGGAGCCAAATCAAGTCCTTCCTCGCAGTTGCTCCTCCAACCCAAAGTAGAGCCTTTAACTCAGCATGAGATGAAGACACAGCTGGAGCAGGACAGCATCATCGAAGCTCTCCTGCCTCTGAGTATGGATGCCAAGATCAAGCAAGAGGTCACAGAGGGAGACCTCAAAGCCATCATCGCAGGGGCAGCGAACAAGAAGACCCCAACCATGAGGAAAGTTTTGTACCCCTGCCGTTTCTGTGACCAGGTGTTTGCCTTCTCCGGTGTCCTGAGAGCTCACATCCGCTCTCACTTGGGGATTTCCCCGTATCAGTGCAACATCTGTGACTACATCGCAGCCGACAAGGCGGCGCTGATCCGGCACCTGCGGACGCACAGTGGGGAGAGGCCTTACATATGTAAAATCTGCCACTACCCGTTCACAGTGAAAGCCAACTGCGAGAGGCACCTGCGGAAGAAGCACCTCAAAGTGACCAGGAAGGACATAGAGAAGAACATCGAGTATGTCACCAGCAACGCTGCAGAGATGGTGGATGCCTTCTGCTCCCCAGACACGGTGTGCAAGCTGTGTGGCGAGGACCTGAAGCATTACCGGGCCCTCCGCATTCACATGAGGACGCACAGTGGGTGCCAGAAGAAGAAGCCATTTGAGTGCAAGGAGTGTGGCACGGCCTTTTCGGCTAAGAGAAATTGTATTCACCACATCCTCAAGCAGCACTTGCACGTGCAAGAAAGGGAGATTGAGAATTACATCTTAACAGTGGACTGCAGCGCCCAGGAAAGCCAGACAGACCCTTCCTTATTGGAGGACAGCACTTACATGGACCACAAGCCCATGACGCCTTTCCTGGAGCCACAAAACGGCTTCTTGCTTGGAACATCCTCTCACGTTTCCATCAAACGTGAACCTGTGGGCAACTTCCCGATGGATTTTGACGAGCCGTTGGATTTCTCTCAGAAGAGCAAAACCCTGAGTGCTGTGCAAGTGAAGCAGGAGAACCTGTTTGGCCCTTCTCCCCTGTCCCTTTACGACTGTTCCATGGAGCCTATCGACCTGTCCATCCCCAAAATCCTGAAGAAGGATAAGGATGATGTCCCGTGTGAAGCCAGGAATCAAGAGTTGGCTGCTTCTGGGAACAGTGATAAAGCCTATAACTGTCTGCAGTGTCCTTTGGTTTTTGGTGCCAATGGGAGCTCAGAGACAAACCGGGATGTCAGACATCCCCAGCCACTGAAAGGTTCATTGCATTTGACTGTCCCAATCATTTCCCCGGCTCTCCCTGGCAATTCTGCCTTGCTGAGACCCTTGAGGCCTAAACCACCACCGCCACCTCTCTTGCCAAAGCCCCCAGTAACTAAAGAGCTGCCACCGTTGGCTTCCATTGCACAGATCATTTCATCTGTGTCTTCTGCTCATGCTTTGCTGAAAACGGAGGCTGCAGACACCAGTCTCAAGGCAGTGAGCAGCTCCGTGGGGTGTGACAAATCAGGGAACGCCAAAGCTAAAGTGACAATCGTGACCGCTGTTCAGAGAGACTCCAGCCTGCCCAGTGACCTGTCCCAGGCTCGTGATCCAGAGCAGTCTCCCATTGCTGATGCCGGGCTGACTAAGAAAAGAGGTAGAAAGAAAGGAACGAAAAACAAGCCTAAACTTAGCAGTAACGTGGATCTGGAGTCAAGTGGGGAGTTTGCCAGCATAGAGAAGATGCTGGCTACCACAGACACTAACAAATTTAGCCCGTTTCTGCAGTCCACTGACAATTTCAAGGAAGAAAGTGGCAGAAATGGAACAAGTGAGGATGAGAAGGAAACTGCCAAGGATAAGCTGCTGAGAGGGAAGAGGAATGCTTATTCAGACTGCCTGCAAAATATCCCCTGTCCTTACTGTCCTCAAGTCTTTCCATGGGCAAATTCCTTGCAGCAGCACATACTCACTCACACAGGTAAGAGCACGTGGTGCTCGCACTAGATTGTAGCTCCTGAGGATGTTCCTCATGGAAGGGCCTCTTTGTGGAGGAATCTTCCTCTCTTGTCCTCTCTCTGATGTCTGAATTGTATTCTTCACTGTTCTGCAAATCCGTAGCTGTTGCTGTTGAATAGTGGTGGTGGTGGTAGATTTTTCAGTAACGTGCCTTTAAGTATCAGAGGGTAAATTAAACTTCTAATACCTGTTTGACTTCAGTGGCATAACTTAGCATACTTGGGAAGAGATTCAGGTTTCAGTTGTTCTGTTATTATTGTCCTGTCTTGAAGGTGAACATATGTGTTGGATATTTCATTGTGCCTTACATGGTTCGTTTGGCTGCTTCTGCTGCCTGCTTGTCTGCATCAGTAATGATGAAAAATCTCTAAAACTGAGAGTAAGTATAGAATTGTGTCAGGAAAAGAAAATAATACAGTGTTTAGCTTTTTTTTTTTTTCTGTGGTGGCTTTTATTTGACAGATCAAAGAAGGAGGATGCAAGAAACCTCTCATCCTGAGCATTATGTAGTAGCTTGCCTCTAGGAAATGCTTCTTCGTAGAGATAGGTGGGCACATGCCCTAAGGTGTGGAGATGTATATGGAATCTCCAGTGTTGTGCCACTGTGTAAGTAACCTCAAACCTGGTGTAAACAAAAGGAGGAATTGGGCAGGGAGATTTATTCTAGGTCTGGGGTTGTTTTTCATTCTTTGCTATAAAGGAAATACTGTGTTGAATGCTGTGCTGATTTGAAGTTCACACACTAGTAAAGTAATTAGTACATTCTCATCCTGCTCAGAGAGAGTGAGGACAAAGTTCTGCTTGCTGCTGCTCCCTTTTAAGTCAGTCACAGTTGCTGATGTTATTTACTACGTTGTGCATCTCAACTCCTGGCATAAATATTAAAAATCGGGGATATCTGTAAGAAACGTAGGGGATTTGAGTACAGACTTATGAAAGTTAACTTTTTAAAAAAGAAATTAAATTTTCCCGAAGGAATTGATTTATGTATGTGCTAAACAGGGAAACCTGAAGAGGTAAAAGAGGTTAGCTAAGAGGTTTAAAGGGAATCTGAGCTGTGGAGCAGTCCCTATTCCAGTTTGCTCTGGGTGACGCGAGGACATAACTTGTAAGGTATCAGTGCAACAGTGAGGCTATTGTGTTCTGGTCCACAGAGACCAAATTATTTCATCTTATTAAGCATACAGTTTCCTTTCAATGGTGAAGGAGAGCTCTTTACTCGTATCTCAATTGTTTTCCAACACCCTGGTCTCCAAAAAAAATAGATAGTTACTGAAGAACTGTTCATGAGGCAGAAAACAATGGAGAGGCTTTTCCCAGACTAAGAGGTTTGACCTGCTTATTGATGGCAGACTTCCAAGGTAGCAGCACTGGTGTAAACCCTTAATGAACACAGGAAAATGCACTCAGCCATGAATTATACTGGTAAAACTTGTCTCCCTTACGACCACTGGGTTTGGAAGGAGACACCGTCCTTTTAGAAGGCCCATGCTGCAATCCCCACAAGGAGGGCAAGCAACTGCAGTGGTGGAAGGGCTGGATCCTCACCACAGATACAAGATTTTTGGTGCTGCCACCACAATGACAATAATCAGATTCCGGTTGGGGTGCTCTGGCAATGATAATACTGAGCTCTTTCCTAATCTCAGAGCAGTGTCAAGAGAGGCTTGTTGCTTTAGGACCACCCCACCCCAAACTTCGACTGGCCTTGGGGCACCTGCTCTCAGGTGACATTAGCGTTCTGTTTCTGAACTGGGAGTTTGCAGCAGCTCTCCTGTGGCCACAGTGTCGATGAGGCTTTCTGGAGGGGAGAGGGAAAGGTAAGCTAGGAAGGTGGAGGAAATTCAGGCCACAGAGGTGGTGCAAACGCTGGAATGCATTCAGGTGGGGTGAACCCTGTGTTTTTGTGGTGAGTGTCAGGTGCTGGTGGCATGCAAGGAGTTTGGCAGCTCTGTGGTAGATGCAGCAGTTTGTTGGGGTTGTCTTCTGGAGGGGCAAGTTGGTTTTCTTGTGAAGACATCCGCAGTGTTGTAGTGCAATGTTCCCGTCCCCACCTATTGCACAGGCAGTGACTTGTTAGATAGCTCTGGTTTTTAAAAGTTGAGGAAAAAAAACATACTCACTAATCTTATGTAAAGAGAAAAGGGGAACTTGATTGTCTGGGCTTGATGGCTGCTCCCTGACCTGCTGGGTAGAGAAAGGGCTGACAGGCTGATGTGAACGGGGCAGATCAGAGCCCTAGTGCTCTGCTTTCCAAGCTGCACGTGTTTGCAACCACAGCAGGCAGGCTGGTCTGTATATAACACTGCTTTTATAAAACCCAAGGCAGTTCTTTGAGCTAAAGAGCAACAACTAGCTCTTCTTTTTTGCTCTTTCTTGTGTCCATTTGTAGGGAAGTTGTTATTGAAATAATTCCTATAAGTGGTCTAAGTTAGGTTGAGGAAAACACACAAAATTTGGAGCATTTAAGTGTTACCTGTATATTACCAGTTTTACACTACTGTATTTACACAGACACAGAAAGATTCTTGCCAGTGTGTCTTTCATGTTCAATAAAAATTCAACGTGGAGGGCTCCTTCCATGTGGTGCCAAGATCATATTTCCCTTTTGTGAAAGTGCAAAAACGCACATGGCTGACAGTAACCCACATCCCTCACGCAACCAAAAATCTCTCTCATGAAAGTTTTTGCTCTTTTGTACCTCAACACCACTGCTTTTATTTTTTTTTTTTTAAATCAAAAGTATTTCCCTGAAGAAGCATACACCTTCCTTGCTGTTTTTTTATTTTAGTGCTATGCTCACAAGTGGGACACTGGGGATTTGGCATAGCTTGTTTTTTTATATAGTGTCAAACAGAGTACCTGTGTTTTGTTTGAACATGCTTGAACACTTGCTTTTAATGCTTTCTTTCTCTTGATGTCTTCACTGTGTAATTTACTTTTCTGTGTTCAACTTGATTTGCCTTTCTTTTTTGCTCTTCCCCCCTGGTCTCGACTTTTTTAATTCTCAGAGCAGCAAATAAGAGGTGTCCTGAAGGTGATGCAGTTAATTTTGCTTTTTTTATAGCATGTGCGTCGGACTAGATTCAATATAATATTACAATAATGGTCTTTTTTGACTACTAGTTTGTTATAGATAACTGAATCTATTTGCAGAGAATCTGGAGTGTATTTTCAGAGGGATGCTGATGGGACTTACTTGGGCCAAGATTACTCTTTGTAGAAAGTGAGATTTAATGGCAGAGGATTTTGGTTTGGTTCTATTTTGCTGCTACAACAGGAACAAACTGTACAAGAAAAGATCTATAAACAAAATAAAGGAATAAATAAATAGAATACAATTACACCTAGCCCATGAACCTGATTGTTTCCTGTCGATTGGAGATCACAAGACATTAAAAAAAAGAGGGACTGGAGACATTTTTAATCTTTGTTTTTACAATTGAAGTCAAAGTGACATTTTAAACATCTTTACTTTGCGACATTTGTACTTACTATGGTGATAATGTGTAAGGCAACAGTGGCAAGAGATACCTTAATTAAGGACTGATTTTCTTACATGCTGTGATTACTCAGGTGACCCTTCATATTGAAAAATACTCCCTTCAAATGAGTAGCTCCCGTGAAGTGCCCAGACTAGACTAGTCCTGCTGTGCTGCTAACCAAAGTTTACTATCAGTTCTGAGTCAATATTTAGGCACAGATATATTTTAATACAGGCCATGACTATTCTTGCAGAAAAAAATTAATAAAAAATAAAATCACATTGATTGTTTAGGTTGTCTTCTAGTGAGTAGGTATATTTTATCAGAAGAGCAGTTGCCTTTAAGAGACAATGCAGGAAGCAGAGAAAACTGCTCTTCTGAATTACTGTTTTTGTGCCTTTAAAGGTGACGTTTTTGGAAACTAGTCTGGTTTCCATTTGGGAATAGCATTGCAGCTTGGGATGGAAGGATTGGAGTTTGCACAGTAAGCAGAATTTATGTTTGGGTTTTGAGACCTCTAACTAGAACGTCTTTGTGGAAAAAAAGAATATTTTATCTGTTGCAAGTATTGGTCTGTATGACAAATATTCTGTTGATACAAAAGTTTTAAAGGCTGAAAATACGAGAAAATTGTGAACTGAGATGCAGGTTGAGTTTCAGATAATTAATCTAATCCTAGTAACTAACCTGTCGTTGCCTGCTTGAAAAGAAATCTGGAAAGGAATCGTGCTATCATGAAGCAAAAGGGTTTCTGCTCAACTTTGAAGTTTTGTGTTTGCATTGTGAATGAAGCCAGATAAAAGTGCAAAAAGTGGTGGTATTTGTAACCATAAATTTATGGCTGACTGAGCAGGAATCTAAAAAGAAAGAGTGGCTTGAAAGCCTACAAAAAGCAGTGCCATGATGCATCTAAAAAGTTGTGTTGACACTGGAAGAAAATTAAGAGAAAGAAACATCCCGAGATGTCTGCAAGATGCAGGGAATCCCTGGTACAGGTTGAGATGTTAACTAGAACAGAACCAGCTTTCAGAAGATTAAAGTGAGAGAGATACCCACAGTGTTGTATCAAAGAGGCTGCTGGCTGTGGCAGGGGGTGGGTGGTGTGTGTGTTTTCAGAGGTTTTGGGTGTGAGGTGGAAAGTGTGACAAGAGCTGCTCCTATTTTACAAGTAACTATTCTCTCCATCTCTTTATTCATCACAAAGGTGTCTCGCACAGAATTGCTTTCCTCATTTCGTTTCACGGTCCTGGTTTTTCTTTCAACTTCTTCTGTGCTCAGTCCCTTCCCTTGTTTTAGTCATTTAAATGAATTGCAGACATGAAAAACTTTATCCTGTGGGGAAGTAATTGATATGGAGCTCAGTTCCACTGAAGTCAGTGGAAAGGTGCCCTGTGGCTTTGATGGAAGTTGTCGTGAATTCACACAGGTGATGGACATTTGTGGAGAGGCTGTTGAGGAGCTCGCAGTCAGGATATTGTGGTTGGTCACCAAGCAGTAATGGGGGAACAGGAAGAAAAACCAAGGAAGTTTCTTATTACACACTGGGAGGGACAGACATACATTTTATCTCGTGTCAGGCCAGAAGCCTTTCCCTTGTCAAAAATGCGGTGTTGTCTTTTCTACCAAATACAGCAGAATTTGCATAAACCTGGAGTTGCCAGCTACTACCTGAGGAGAAATGTGCTTATCCCCCAGCCTAAGGAAGAGAATGGTGGATCTTAGAGCGGCACATTCTGGCTGTTCAGAGTAGCAAGCCCAAGTTGTATTTAGTTGGTCTGAAGGCTGAAGACAAGCAAAGCCATAAGGGTGTGAGAAGTGCCCTGCCACTGAGGGCAGTGGTACTCTGTCTCCAGTGGTAGCAGTGTGAACATGTGGACCCAGCCACTTCCTCTGGTCTGCTCCTCTTAACTCTGTCAGCATCCACAACTGGTTCATTGGGATTGTGTGTTTGAGGCCACATCCTTGCCTGCTCCCTTTACCACTTATTTATGGAGCCTGCTGCTGTCTGTGAGTCCCTCTGATTGCTTTCTGAACCTGCTTGTGCAGGCTGGCTATAATTTGGCTGCTGCTACAGGCCAAGCCAGTCATCCTGGAGAGATGTCAGTGATGGTTTCTAGTCCTCCTCCCTGAACCTGCCAGTACCACATTCAGCATCACATAGGCACATCTTGTATGGTTTTACTTTATTATTTATCTGCATTGAAGCTTGCCTGCCATCATATTGCCCCCTCTGTCTTGACAATTAGTAGCAAAAGAGATTGACTGCCAGATCATGCAAGGCTTTGTTGTAGGCAGGTGAGTGGCATTTTTAGCCAGAAAGGAGAAGCTGACACAAATCCCAGGATGAGCGCAGTCACTCAGGGTTTTAGTGTGCTGACCAAATGGGATGAGTGCAGGAAGGGAGCTCAGCAGATGGTGGTACGTGTCCCTTGCCTGAAAAGTGTTTTCACAAGGGAGCTGTTGCTGTAAGGTGTTCACACCTCCAGTACAGACAGGGTCACTTAGTGTTGCTTTGAGTTGGTTTCACGGGAGGATTTTTGAAGCAACAAACCTAAAAGCAATGAGAAGTTCACTCTGTGCATCATGGTAGTTAAAATTACAAATGAGTTATTACTGTCAACCTCAGGGTGGCTGCCGATCAGATTACAAAAAGTGTGCACAGGATTTTCCTCTTACATCTTGTTTGGGAAAGTCTGCTGTCTTTCAGCCTCTCTCATCCTTTCTTCTTGCTTTAATATGGCAGGTTGCCTTGCAGTGATTCAAATGTGGTAATACAGGTCTCAGTACTAGGCTGGCATTGCAATCTGCCATGCTGGGGACCTGTTACGACATGATTTGATCTTGCCTATCATGAAGAGACTAAGTTGCCTCGTTACCATGTTAACAGCCTGTAACTTCATAGGGCCATGGCACGGTATCTGGCGTGTCACGTGGGCTCATCCTGCCTGTGCAGACAACAGATGGCTACAGCATGAGAGGGGAGGACTCATGTTATGACATGATCCCCTCGCAGAACAAAAGCCTGCAGGAAGGGCCCTGAAAGTGCTCACCTCTGACAATTCTCACGGCAGAACGAAACCGAAATGTTCTGCTCGAAGACTTTCTTTGTAGTCAGAGGGATCCTAACGCAGCTCAGCTGGTCCGTGGGGTGAGGAGGCAAGCATTTCTAAAGCTGCTCAGAGGAGTGCTGGCGCAGCACGTAGGATGGGTAGGACCTTGGTGGAACGTAGATGTTGTTCCTAGCAGCTGGCACTGGGCTGGTCAGAGTGGTTCGACCTGCCCCAGCAGACAGAGCCTTGGGCCATGGTTGGATAACACAAAGCACTTCTTGGCCACACTGGCTCGACCTGTTCCCAACTGTTCATCCCTGCAGCTGTAGCTGACCCAGCTGCCCCAAAAAATTAAAAGGGCAAGGGGAGGGACTGGCAGTTGTGAGATCAGTTCCTGGATCTGGCTGGCGGTGCGGCCCTAAAAGAGCACATTGATGCAGCTGGGGTGTGAAGCTGGCAGCATCTCCTGGGAGGTGCTGGGGACAGATGCTGTTGAAGTTGGCTTTGCTGTCAAATGCTTTGTGTCTTCCAATTGCAGCTTTGGACAGCAAGGAGGGAGCCCATATCCTATAGTGCACACTGGTATAAGTTACCACATGTGCTTTATAGCACAGCTTAGCATTTATAACCGGCTTCACCAGGCGGTGTTTAATCATGGTCCAGAATTATTCAACAGCTTTGCAGTTGTGGTCTCCCTCCATTGTCCAAGAAAAACAGATTTCTAAGTCTGTGGAAGTAAATTAACTATTTGAAACTGTGGTTTAGTTTAAAATGTGGTGGTTTCTCTTTTTGTGCTGGCTTTAAAAGGTGGGGGTAAGTAGCGTGCTCAGGGCTCACATGAGGGCCATCCTGGGAAGTGACTAATCATCTGGATTTCACTGTACAATAGAAGGAAAGGGAATGAAGGGAGATGCTTGGATGGTGTTTGACCAGCCATAAGTAAAGCAAAGCTTTAAGATGAAGTGTAAAACAGAAAGTGCAGTTCAATAGAGTGTCACTGGGAACAATTTTGTAGTGAGTTCCTTTTGGTCTTGTTTTAAACCAAAACAATAACAGGATGGTGATTTTAAATAGGATTCAGAGATGGGGATGCTATGTAAGGGATGGGGCTTTCACTTATCCTTTCTGCATGGAGAGGAAAGGAATGGTCTAAAGCATGTGAAACAAACTGAGGACAACTTGCCCAGCTCACAGCAGTCACACCAGGGGAGAACTTACAAGGAAACTGTGGAACAATTTAATGAATTGCCCACTTTCGTAGTGTTATCTCCTTAGGGCTTTCTGAATGCTCCCTTCTTGCAACAAAATACGGTTGACAGAGAAGAGATATGGAATGGGAATGGGGTAAGGGATTATCTCTTATGTAATAAAGAGACTTTGCTAAGGAAAGATCCCTTTCATAAAGAGGCTTGCCCCTAGTGTGAGAGGATGGAACACAACTACTCTGTGCTAACTAGGCAGATATTTACAAAGCAAGTACACTCAATGAATTTTCCAACTGGCATTTAACAGAATTCATCTTTGCTCTAGTTATCTGCTACTCTGTGATCTCTCCAGAAACCATGTGAGCCCTGGGTATAGTGGGGGACCTTTTCCAGACTGTTCTAGCTGTTTGTACCTCTGAACTACATTTGTGGGTATTTCCTAGAGGGCAAAGGGCTTGAAACTCTGTTTTCAGTGCCAGGCAGAGTTTAGCAGCTGCTTCAGAGCCGCATCTCAGGGTAAAGCAAGAGTTGTTTTCCACTGGGAGTTGGCTTGAGTGCTGGAGCTGTTGTGTGGAGGATACTGAGGAGATGGTGTACAGCTCTCTGATGGTATTGTCAGCTGTACATCAGACTGCCTTTCTGCTGGATGGTGGAATTTATCATATAAATAAAACAAATAAATTCATATTTCACCTTAAGCTGAAAATGGGGGGTTTCCTCCCCCACTCCCTTCAATGCAGATTTCTCCTTGGTAGGTGCAGTCAGAGCTGGTCCTGAAAACTTGTCCTTGTGCATATGATGTAATGAAGGCGGCTAAATTTTAGTGTTTAGAGTGTTTACAATAAAAATGGAAAAGATAACGCCCAAAAATTGGTAAGTTGACTCTGCAGGTCGAAAAGATGTTTTCCAGTTCATGGGTGGAAGTAGCATTGTGTGAGTGGGTCCAAAAAATCCCAGATTTGCTAGAACTGCTGCCATCTAGTGCTGTCTGCCTGTATTGGAAAACACCAGACTAACTGGGGTTATTTCAGTTAATGTAGGGAAAACAGTAAATCAGCTCATCTGAGTGATAATGCCAACTGCTTGTACAATATCCATTTCCAGTGCTCTGTCTGCTCCAGTTTTGAGGATTATTTGTGCGATGTGTTTTCTAACACTTCTCTTGGGATGTCAAGAATTTTTTTTTTTCAACAAACATTTGCTTTAGCCACAAAGTAGTTTTCATTACACCCTGTTTTATCTAATAACTGCTTAGCATCTCAGACTTTACTCTCTATTCCACCACAGTTCCAGGAAAACAGAAAACCAAGGGCAAAAAGAGTCAAACCAGCAAACTACCCACCTTGATCTGCATCTGCCCTTTTATCTGAAGTTTTCCACATTTGGTGTCTCTCTTCATAATTTGGTTTGTGTATGCAGGAAAGCAGTTTCCTCCTCTTCCTCTTTCTTGCCACCTATAAAAGATTAAGCAGATTCCTCTGACGGGGCTGACCAAAGACTGCAACTTGAATTAGAAGTAGACTTTAGCAAAACAGTCTTTTCTTTCCACAGTTTGAGGGGAAAATGATTTTGGCTACAACTATATAGTGGTTTCTTTCATGCAAGTGGAAAAGTTTCTGGATTCTCAGATGGAGTTCTTGAGGTTTTGCTTATGAACACATCTCATGAGAAGTTCTTTTTTTCCCCAGGAACTGATGAGGCAGCAGCTGAGTTACCAGTGGTTGTTTTGTGTTGCCTTCTTCCATATGTCCTTGCCTCCCAGCTTGTCTCCTCTCTCTCCCTTACCCTGTGCGTCTCTCTTGACTCTGGTGTCAGAACTGACATCATCAAGTAGTGTCAGATTCTTACCTTCGTTTTGCAGGAGTGACACAAGTTCTGTTTGTCCCTGACAAGGTAATGTATTGTGCTCCCATGGTTGATGAGGGAGTGGTGGTGAGTGGGAGCCTTGGCAAGTGGGCTTCTTCACTCTTGTCCTCTTGATTTGCAAAGTGTAAATAAATATCTGTGGGATAACAAATGGACCGGAAAGCATTTTACAGCCTTAGTAAGTGAGAGATGGGAAAGGGACAAAAGATACGGCAGGTCTTTCCCATCCATCCTGTTTCCTTCACTGCCTGGAAGCAAATGACTGCTCTGCAACATAAATCAGGAGGATGCTGGAAATGGGAATTACCCATCTGAGGGGAGCTCAGCCTTGTTGGCAGGATGTTTGTCCAGCTCTGAGGGCTCCGTCAAAATCCTCCTCCTTGTGTAAGATGTGGAGTTGTATGGCCAGCAGGGTTTCTGTTGCTGCAGCAGGCATGTCAGCAGAAAGAAAAACACAGCATAGGCCAGGCCTAACCTCTGCTAGAGTGGATGAAGCAGCTGCCAGTGCAAGACTACCCCTTGCAGCTGTCCCTTGGGCTGCAGGAGCAATTCCACACCAGACCTGGCACAATTGTTTTGTTTACCACACACCTTCACAGCTCCCCCACTGCTCTTCCAGAATGAGTGTACGAGAAGTAAAATAATATATTTGTGGAAATACTGGAAACAGAAGAATAGAAGGTCAGGGAAAAATTGGGAAATCGTGCATGATGTGTGAGATGTTGAATGTAAAAGTTGAGACTTCTGTACTGAGAGTTTTAAGACATACGGGTTTTGGCTTATTCTTACCTAAGTGCTACTGGTGGATATTTTCCTTGCTCACTTTGCTCCTCACATTTCCTGTTAAAAAAACAGGAAAAAACTTACTCTTCATCCACTGTCTTCTGTTTGGTCAGTAAAGAGTTACAGAACATCTCTCTGGGTACAATAAAAGAGGAGCTTTCTCCCATCTCAGTTTCTTTGCTCTCTTCACTCATCTCCATCCTAACAGAGCTCACATGGTTTCCTGCCCCACTCCCTAATGAACCCCTTCTGTGCTGTGCTTGCAGCCTTTCTTTGGCCTAACACACATCCTATCAGGGGAGCATTTCCTGGCCTCTCAGGGGATGAGACAGGGCAGCCCACATCTGCCTCATTTCACTGAGGACTGAGGGCAGGGCTACAGCAGCTGGTTTAGGTGCTTCTCTGTTGGTGTCACGTCAAGGTCTTTGCACCTCAGACCCACTTTGCTGTCTGTCCCATTTTTGTGTCTGTCCATCTTCCACTGGCAACAAAAGACAGCTGTGGAGGAAACTCCTCTTCCCTGTTCCCTTCCCTCCTAGCCTGAAGAGAGTGGTCATTACAGGATCGCTTTAGTCCAGCATAAACTTGTGCTCTGCTGAAAAAGACCCTGTGTGAATGTTAAGGCCATGCAAGGGCCGTGATGGGAGTGGATAGCCAAGAAAAGACAAAAGACCCTTCCCACAGCATCAGGGAGTCACACTGGTTGCCTTTAATCCTTCCTTTCATCCCTGCTCATGGGCCAGAGTGAGACACTGCTGCTGAGAGCCAGATGTGCACGTGGAAGAGGTCAGCAGGCAGGAACCCATGGCCATGCTTCCTTTTTAAACATCTTCCCTGTGTAGGTATGGCCTAGGTTTGGCTTCTGGGCTCACTCCCTCGACTGTACTGGCAGCTGCAAGACCTGTCTACCTCTCTGTAACCAAGAGCACCGTGCGTGGGCCTGGCTCCTTATTCATGCCTGGCTCCCATTTCTGTGGGTCATGGAGCAATGCTTCCCCTTAATAATTATACATTGGTATTTCAACTCGATTTTTAGAAGTGACTTCTTTTTTTGTTTATAATAGCTTTCTATTTTTTTTCTTTTTTTTTTTTTCCTTAATATAGCCAAGAGATAAGCAGCAAGTCAAAACACAAGAATTCAAATGGAGATTCATAGGGCACTTGTAGGTGACCTCTGTTTTCAGATGCCCCCATGCTCAAATTCTCTAGCATTATACACAGATTATGGCTTGCTTGCGTGTTTTAATGGGCAGGTAATTAGATGAGCAATGAACTTTGTGGATGACTTTTGTGTAATCCACTGTCTCTGTAAATGGATCTGTTTTGATTAAAAGGTGAGATTATTTTTTTTGACAGGTCACTTCTCCCCCTTCCACCCTCTCAAGAAAAGCCATATCAAGGATTATGCACTATTATGTGATTGTTCACTATCACCAGAAATGCTGCTACACTTTGGCATTTGTCTAATGGCCATTTATTATCCCTAGTGTGAGGAGATGGGGTCAGTGCAAGTCATGTTGCAAGACTACATTCGAACTAATAAGTGCCTGAGAACTATCTTCTTATCTCCTGTCATTACTCCTTGCTTATGAAAAAAACCTTGTGATAGGAAATCTAGGCAATTTGGAGACAAGCACATGTTGTACTGTGTCAAACAGAGAACTTAAACTGCTCTTCTAGAGTTTCTAAATCCCTGTAGTTACTCAGCAGCTATTGGGCTTGCAGATGAATGTTGAAATGCCTGGTAGGTTGTGGGCTCCCTTGGCTGCACGCTGTCAACAGGAAGGAGGTGGGGTGGAGGGCTTAAAGCAAAGGAAAGTTTCAGCTTTCAGAAAGCACAACTTGCGAAGTTCATGTCCTGGAACAGTTGCTGGGAAGTGGCTCTGGGGATGCAGTTACATGCCATGCATCATCATCAGCTTTGGCCTCCAGAGCCAGTCCAGCTTATTTCCTATTTACAAGTACACTGTTTGTGTAGAGCTTGGAGAGGGTACAGCTCCAGCCCTCTGTCCTCCTTAGGCACCTTATCTGTTTTAATTTTTTGGACACATGTTATGTCTTCAGTCATATTAATTCTGCAGACCAATAAGGAAGCAGAGGACATCATTAAGGACCACATCTTAGGTTATTTTTGCCTTCTGGGTGGGGTGATTGTGAACCAGTGAAAGGTGCTGCCTGTAACTCCCCCTTGGCTGTATGTTTTGGTTCCAAATGGCCTATTAGAGCCCCAGGTGTGGATGAGCTTCCACATCTTTCACTTTTATGGAGTATACCTAATTTTTTCAACCAACTTCTGTGTCACTTCCTGCACTAACCTCTAGCATTTAATTGTAGCAGTTGGCTGCTTGAGGCCTTTACATTCCCTGTGAAAAGCATTTCCTGCTACACATAAATTAGTTTGATTAATACGCAGGTGTGTATTACTTCAATCTGTGTCTGTATTTTTCATACACAAGTTCATTAATAATACATCCACGTGTCTCTGGAGCAGTGTCTTTGTGACCAGAGTAGTGACTTCAACTCTTCTTTGGCATCTCAGCATTTTTTATTCTGTGGTTAAAGTGACTATATTAAATATGATTTCAAGAAACTGCCAAGATTTTGAGTGTCTTTTAGAAAAGAAAGCATTTTGTTACGGCTTTTGTATCACCTTGTTATTTGGGTTCTGTGGCATTTTGATCTCTTTTCAGCTGTAAGTTACTGCTCTGGGTCACGGATGAGAGAAACACGTGTTGGGATGCTTGATGAGGAGCAATGCTCGTGCTCCTGTGTATGGCCTTTCCACTCGTAGCCAGGAATTATCAGAGAGCATCCCAGTGACAGTTTCTCTGTGTTTCCTTGCAGACAGCCAGGCTGATGCAGAGACACTAGCTACAGGAAACAAAGTCTTGAACCTGACCTACTGCGAGAAGGAGCAGTCAGAGGAAATGACAGAGCTACCAGAGAGTGAGTGCGGCCCCAAGGAGGAGCAAAAGGCTGACTCCCTTCTGGCAGAAGAGGATGCCGAAGAAAAAGTGGATGGATACGAAGAGGGCCCTGAGGAAGATTCTGTAAGTAACAAAAGTCTTGACCTCAATTTTGCCAGCAAATTAATGGACTTCAAGCTGGCAGAGAGTGACCAGAACGCAGGCAGCAGTTCTCAGACTGAAAGGAAACATGCCTGTGACATTTGTGGCAAAACCTTCAAGTTTGCTGGCACTCTTAGCCGTCACAAAAGAGCCCACATTCGTGAGGACAGAAAGGATGAAAGGAGCAGTGAGGATGAAAGCAAAAGCATTCAGGATGATGCAGGAGCTCCCTCGATGCAGGACTCTGGTCTTGAGCAGGAAGAGTCTCCGTTGGATTTGAAGGTAGCGGAGTCTCCTGTGGACTGTGAGGCAACAGGAAAGGAGAATGAAGAGAGCGAAAGCGTCTCTGAGGGGGAAGGCACAGAGAGAAAGTCCACTGAGAAGAGCAGTGATGACAAAAAACCAAAGACTGATGAGGCTAAGAGTACTGCAAAAGCAGACAAAAGAAAGAAAGTCTGTACTGTGTGCAACAAGCGTTTCTGGTCTCTGCAAGATCTGACGCGACATATGCGGTCTCATACAGGTAAGAGGAGGCTTGAGAGCAGAACAGATCCTGAGCAGCGCTGCCACCAGACTGAGGCATCTGCTCTGTAGGTGCTAGCACTTGAGGTTGGAGGCACTGCTTTTAGTCCTACAGGTATCTGCAAGGTGTCTTCTCTGCCCCAACCCCCCATGCTGCATACAAAGCCTATGGAGGGAGCAGGAATTGCCACCATGCCTTGTCTTCAATTCCCAAACTGTTTTACCCCGTATGTAGAGATGAGGGCAAGTGTGGAGATCCTCAGGAAATTGTTCTCTCCAGCTTCTGCCTCCCTTCTTATCTTGCCACCTTCCCAATATTTTGACAAGCAGTAGAGAAACCTGTCAGTATGTGATAAAACTTGATCTCTGAGTGAAAGTTTAGAGAGAGAGAGAGGGAGAGTCTGGTTTTGTCTGATTATCTGAGAGCCTAATATGGGTAACATACTGGTGATCTGTGTGACCTGCTGTTCGGGTGACAGGCAAAGCTACAGTGGGCACTTGGGCAGGGAAGGTGGAACAGTGGTAGCAAAATGCTTGTCTGATGGCTTGATGGGGCTGTGGGATTGCTTTATGCAATACACAGATTGCAGCAGTGCCTTGCAAATGAGATGAAGCCAGCTCAAAGGTGAATTAATCATTCCTCCCTATTAATGCATCCTTATTAATTATGTATTTTACCTGCTGGCAAGCTGCTTTGACGTGGGAAAAGTAGTGCAGTTTGACATTTTGTATCTTTTGAAGGTGCTCTCTGCTGAAGGCAGGATCTTTGTGGTTAACAAAATATTTGTGCTGTAATTGACAGCGATTTTTTGTAAACTACACCAAAGACCAGTGCCTGAACTAGACTTCAACCTATTGAGTGCAAAATTGATCTGTTTTCTTCCGGCACTGAGCCTCAAGTGAAATGGGACAGGTCCCATTCTTGTGCCTGTTTTCATACTGGTGCAGAAGCTTTGGGAAATGCTGATACCTAAAGTACTGAGCTTCACCCCCAGATGATGCGTGCCTGTGGAGATAACCACACTCTCTGTTTTAAGTGCTGAGTTATGTGGGCCTTGTCAGGATGTTTCTTTCCTGTTTGTTTGCTTCTCTTTTTTATTTGACACTGAAGGATGTTTTAGCACAGAATAGGTGTGGAATAGGAACCTGGGATAGTGCTTTCTTTAGATTTAATAAATTTAAATACAACCTATCCCCCCTGTCAGATCAGTGTATTTTCAGCTAAGGATTTTGCACCAGTATTGTGGGTTGACTCTCCTCCTCCTTTCCTTCCCCCTTACTGAGATTGCACGTTGCTTATACTTCAGTTTCAGTGTGTGAGGTTCTTTTTAAAGGTTTTGGAATTTGTTTACTCAGAAGAGGAGCATTTGGGACACACTGAACTGTACAAGAAACCTCTGCCTTCCTACTGAATAGCAGTTGGGCTGGAGTTTTTTCATTCCCCAGGTGCAGGATGAGCCACAGTCCTGCATCAGCCACACTCAAGTGCCAGATGGGCAAAGGCTGTTGGCTGAAAATGCTCGTAGTACCCTCCCTTTATAGGAGGTGCCTGAGCAGGGCACTGGAGAGAAGCATTTCAGAGGAGCATGAGCCTTCCCCCAGCACATTTCAGTCAGTCACCTCAATTTTGTACTGGGTTTTCTATTAATTATTGATTGTCTTTTTATTACAAGTGAACAATGAGCCACAGGTGTCTTGTTCTAATGCTCATTGGCACAAGGTGGTGTCTTGATGGAATTGCAGCACTGAAAACTCTTGAAGAGGTGCAGCTGGGAAGGGAGGATGGGCTGGGGAGGGGGAGTTGGAAAGGGAAGATGAGTTGGGGTGGGATCTTTGGTCAGGGCAGACAGCACCCTGAGGCACTGTGCTTGGTTAGGGGGGGAGATTTCTTCTCTGAGGATGTGGCTGCTTTGTTTTGCAATGAGTTCATGCTTAGGAAAGTATTCAAGCATCTCAGGTGCAAAAAGCAGCTCTGAGGTTGCAGGAAACTACCTGATTATGGGAGAGAATGCCTGCAGCTTAAGACTGCCAAATAAGAGGAAGAATTTTGTCCTGCTGGTAGCATTTCTGGAATGTCTGTGAGGAGGTTTTTCGGGAGTTTCACATGTCACAACTGTCCTAAAGAACCAGAGGGTGAGGAAGACCAATAGCTCTGTAAATAACATCCTGAGGCAGGTGTTTTTGTTTTGGTCAGTAAATTTTGAACACCTGTAACAAGCATCTCCCATGTCCCATGAATGCCTGCACTAGTCTAGGTCCTTTAGCTGCTCTGTGTCCACTTTGGAATGTGGTGATACTGTCTTCTGCTTCACAGAAAGAGGAGGGAGTGTTGTGGGAAGGGTAATTCCTGACAGCTTGTCTTTGCCTTTGGTGATTAACTGGAACATTTCATTCTTGCCCATCTGTCAGTATCTCAGAGAGAGGGAGATGATTTCTCATGTGCTGTTGACCACAGTTACCTGGGCAGTATCCTCATCCTTCCATCCAGAGACTGACTGCAAACTTCTTCCAGAAAAGTTGCTGACTGAATTAGACAGGATGCTAATGAGCACCTGGTGCTTATGGCCTTCCTCCCTCCTCAGTGCAGGGCCTTGCCAAGCTTGTAGATGTCTCAATACAGTTAGTTTTGATTTTTCCTTTGTGCCATAGATGATTTACCTGTATTCCCGTGTGCCCTCCATCAGCTAGTTTGCTAGTAAAGAAGCAAAAAGTTGGCATAAATGCAACATCCACAGTTGATATAAATACTGAATTTCCAAAGTGTTTTACGCTGCTTGAGAGAAGAGGGAGGCGTGTCTGTGGCTCTGCAGCTGACTCTGTGTTGTGCTTATCTTCTAGGTGAGAGACCCTACAAGTGTCAAACCTGTGAACGGACCTTCACTCTGAAGCACAGCCTGGTTCGTCACCAGCGCATACACCAGAAAGTCAAAAATGCCCGAAACCACGGGAAGGAGAGTGACAAGGAGGAGACCCAGTCGAGGTGTGGGGAAGACAGCGAGAACGAGTCCAGCCACAGCGGCGCCAACCCCGTCTCCGAAAGCGAGTGCGACTCGGCGGGGGCCGTGGGCAGCCATGCCGCCCTCCTGGGAGCCCGAAGCGAGTCCCTGGCCGGCATGGCCATGGATTCCCCCTGCGGGGAGGAGAGGGGCAGTGCCTGCCTGGCGGAGCCCGCCAAGGGTGCGCAGAAACAGAGCCCGACAGAGCAGGAGCCCCGGGGCGGCTCCAAGCCCGCGGGTTTCATCCAGGACTTGCTGGAGATGCACAACGCGCCGTCTCCCATGAATCACATCCTTGCCCCCGCGGACAGCGCGCCTCAGCTCCTGGGGGTCGAGTGACTTGCTAGGAGGTTGGACCCATCCCAGCAGGCAAACTGAAGCCAGCAGAGCAAGGTTTCTGGAGTCTCGTTTTGGAAGAGCGACCTACAGCTACGGGGAGAGTATGGCAGACTGGACACGGTGCCATATGCCTTTCAGTATAATAATGCAAGAGACTACAGTATATACTGATTTGAGTGCCTTACTACTTTATTAGATCTTTTGGTATTATAGATTTTTTTTTCAAAAATGATTTTAATATTTTAAAGAATTATTTGGAGAGGACCCTTTTTCATTTAAGCATTAATGTTACCTTTTGTATTGGTGTGTGTGAGCTTGTTCTTGTATATCTGTGATAGTCGCTGTGTTTGTTCTCTGAGCTGGAAATGGGGGCAGTGGGGTGGGAGGCCCTTGGATACCACAGCCAATAACTGGAAGAAAAATGATGTGAATTTCATATGAAATAGTCAGAGGAGATGCAGAGGAGATGTTGATTTATTGTTTTTTTTTTCTCAGTAGATGTTCTTGCATTTGCCACACGGTGGAGCATTAAGCCTGTTCCAGGCCTGAACAACGTGGCAGTTGAAGGTGTTCAAAGTGGTTCAAGCCAAAAGCAGGAAACACAATGAATTTCAACCTCACGCTTGTTTCCACTTTTCAGCATTAGAAATGGTCTTCTGAATCCTAGGGGTTTTTTCTGGCCGTCATGAACTGAGCGTGTATACAGAGAAGAGTTACATAGCAACGTAACCTATGGAAATTATGCACCCGCTGTTACATATGTTTGATTTGCTTCAGTATATTATTATTATTATTATTTTATTATTATTTTATAAATCCATCAGTTCGCTTGTCTCTGCAGTCAGCAGAAACCAATGGGCAATATTTGCCCACGGAGATGCGTAGCGCAGCTTGGATCCCCCCTCAAGAGTGTTTTTGACTTAGCGCTTTCACCAGCAATTCCTCCTCCTCCTCCTCCTCTTCCTCCTCCTCCTCCTGTGTTGCAGCTCTTCTACTGTACTTAAAATGAAACCCTTCCTCTGACTTCCTCTGAGAGTCCAGTGGAGGCCAGCGAGGTATCGTGCCCCCCGGGCGTGTGGGTGTTGGGGGAGAGGGGCGTGTGAGAGAGGGCGCCGCGGGGGCTGGATCAGCCTCGCTGCCGTCACACCGGCGACAGCGCGCGCGACTTCAGGAGCAAAGTTATTCCGTCTTCCAGTCGAGAAGCAAGAGAGAAATGCGAGCCTTTACCCTCGCCTTGCTTACTTGTCATGTTCTAGAGCAAGAGAATACTACTGGTAATAAAGCTACAGATACACGACGTGTTAAAAAAAAAAAATAAAAAATAAAGTAAATTAAAATGAAATTCTTCCTGAGATTTTGGGGTTGATGCTTGAAGACTTGAGGTGTGTGTCTAAATTTCATATCAGTAATTTAACCCCTTTAATGCTGGCAGCTGGGATTTCTCCGTATGGCTCCTGTTGCCGGCAACAGGTGACACTCCGGCCACCAATATTGAAGGGGTTAAGCGAAATGTATCCTACTGTAGCTGGGCATTTTTAGGGGTGCCCAGCGTTTTTGTTGTCTTTGTGTCCTCGTTGTTGTTGTTTGTTAATTGTCCTTCAGTCATGACCTCTGGGACAGACAGAGCCATAATAGCATTGCCGGAGCCTCACTGTGCTATTCCACCACTGCAGCCCAGCCCAGCCCGCACTGTGACCCTCCCTCCTCCCCCCTTGCAGAATTGCTTTTCCTGCTCTCACCAGACATGGAGGAAGTGGGCCTCGGACCCAGTCTATATTATATAATATATATATCTATATANNNNTTGGTTTTTGTCATTTGGTTTTTTTGTTTGTTTATTTTGGGTTTGTTTTGTTTTCTGGGGGGTTTTTTTGTTTGTTTTGTTTTTGCAACTCTCCACACTAAACTGCGCAATACTGTGGGGGAGAAGCCATTACTAAACTATATGCTGCAGAACAATGTAGCAAGTAATTAATTCCCAGCATCCTGCCGGGACATCTGCTAGCAATAATCACTATTGATTTAAAGCTTTATTTAGCCTTTATCTATATCCTAGTAGAGTATAAGGTCTTGCCACATTTTATTGACATTTTTATTAGTTGAGTTTGACTGAGAACTGTTGCTGTTGTTGGGTTTTTTTTTTTTTTTTTTGTTTCCCCTCCTCCCCCAATATTAAACTGTGAAATTTATAATGTGTTTAAACTATGGGTGAATCTTAGGCTTTAGTTTGCATGTTCAGCTAATTTGTCTCTATACGATTTTTTTTTTTTTTTT
>VXBX01003166.1:533422-556196 GCA_013400415.1 Scytalopus superciliaris | reverse complement strand
TTTTATTTTTTTTCCTCTCTCAGGGCTTTTACAAAAAACAAAAAAACAAAGAAAAAACAACAAAAAAAAAAGATCTTCTAAAATTCTTTTGCCTGAGTTGCAATGGACTTAACATGGAGATAATTCAATCACTACATTAAGCACTTGACTGTGAAAGCGCAAAAAAAAAAAAAATAAACAAAGGAAAAAAAAAAAGAGAGAACCTTGTTTGAGGCTGTTGTGAAATAACTTTCGGGGGCTATGTGACAGTCTGATTCCATTTTCAGAATGATTCATCATCTTCTCTCTCTGTGTGTCTCCTTCCTCTCTTCTCTCTCTCTCCACGAAGGAATTTTAATCCTAGTGATTTCATCCCATGCAGGAAACAGTAATAAATGTGTAGAATTCATATTTTTCTAAAGGGAACTTAAACTGCTGCTACGAATTGTGTACAAGACTGGTTTATGCCACATGAACAGAGAATCACACATTTGTTTTGGTACTTTTATTCCTCTTTTTATTCAGTTGTACAGTACTTCCAAATTCAAAATAAAAAGTAAAACTTGTTCTGTATCAAACCATCTAAGCAATAAAATGTTATATTTAAAAATTCTAGGTTATGAAATGGACGTGGCTCTTCTTGTGGGTTTGTTGTAACTTGCTCTCAGACTTAGTTCTGCTGGAGGACGATGTACAAACCAGAGCTCATCTGGGCCAGCAGCACCACCATTTCTGCTCCTTCGGTTGATCTCAGCTTGAACTGGAGATGGTTGCAGCACTCTGAAAAATCTGCGTGCCTTTTGAGCACCATTGTCTGGTGGTTAAGCCCCTTTGAAATGCTGCTTTCCTCCTGGTGCAGTTCCTCCAGACAACAGGAAGGTACTTCGGTGCTGATTTTCCTGCACAGGAGTTGCTGGGTCTGGGTTCTTTTTGCTTTTTTTATGAACTGTGGCCCCACAGTGACAGGAGCGAGCCCTTCCAGTGTGCTGTGCTAACACTGTATCAGTTGCTTTCCGTGTAAATTAAGTAGGTTTCTGCCACTGAGGTTTTCTTCTTGCCTAATTGTTTATGGTTGTCAGCTCTTCGGGATGTATTCAAAAGCCACGTGCATGTGTCAGAGAGAGAAAGAGAGAGAGAAATCCTTTGGTTTAGCTTGTCAGAGCTGCCTTAGCTGCAGTTTATATGCCTTCCTATAAATAAAACGCATCTCACAGGACAGTGAGCCAAAGAATCATCCGAGTTGTGTATCCAGCTCTGGAGCTGCCATGAAGCTGAAGCATCCCCGTCTTCCTAAGTCCTGCTGCGATGGCTCTTTCTGGCAGAGAATTGAACCAGGTTCAGAATGAGAGAGAGAGAGACTCTCCTCCCTCGGACCTCCTGCACCTTCCTGGCAGAGGTCAGAATTCCTCACAGCACTTCCCCTGGTGTGGAGCTGGTCCCTCAGCCCCAGAGAGGGACAGGCTAAAGGAAAAGCAGCCAGCCAGCTCTGCCCCAACCCCAGCACTCTGGGTGGGCTGACGGCGTGGAAATGTGATTTCTGAGGGAGGAAACCTGCAGAAAGGAACTTTCCCTCTCCCACCCACTGACCTGAGTCTCCTCTCCTCTCGTGACACTGATGGGAAGCTTGCATCCAACTGCTGTGGGGACCTGTCGGGAGGCGTAAAATCAAACGGGATGAGTTTCTGTGGCTAGGACGGGACTGTGGCTAATTACTTACAGAACAGATGACTTAGAAAGCATTTGGTTTTTGGCCGTGGAAAGGTAGAATTGCTGTGCCCAGCCCTTTTCTCCTACTTCAATTTCACAGTGACTATTCCCACGTTGGGAATTTCCCTGCTCTTCTTGCCTTGGACAGGTGAACTTCACTCCTTGATAGCATTTCCCTTTCCCTCCTCCTGCCTCCACTCCTCCTGTGGCAGGGACAGCAGCTGGGCTGAAACATCAGGATAATAGGTGGGGAGGTGGTGGTGGTGCCTCCCTGTACCTCCTCCAACCTGCTGCTTCCTCATCCCCTAAAGCTTTTTTCCCCCACCTTGTTCAAAGGTGAAGCCGCACCTTTAAATTGTTAATTCCTGACATGGATGGGGAGAGTGGCACAGCCTGTGTTGTGGATCTGCCTCAGGTGTGGAGGCCACTCACCCCAGAGCATTAAGGTTTGGGGAAGACCTGAGTGCTGTGCCACCACGGGGATGCTTTGGCAGCAAAGGGCATCAGGAGAGTGGGTTTTTTTTTTCCCAAGCATGAAGCTGTGGGGATGGATAGGAAATAGCAGGACTGGGTGGAAACTGCCTGTCCCAACACAGGATGCAGAGCCTGGTTGGAGCATCTTTTGCATTTTTACTGCTATGGGATTGCAAACAGGTAAAGAGAAAGGAATAGAGGTATTTGTTTTCCATTATCCAGTAGCCAGCACTCGAGGGATGGGAGGGCTGTATGCCCACACCAAGACCTTCACAATGAGAAATAATTTGCTGTTGACACTTAACACAGTGGTTTGGCATGTTCTGTTGAAAAAAAGCCTTTCTCAAACAAAATTAGTCACAGTTCAACTATAGCAAAGGCAGCAAGGAGCAAAAGCTTGCTTGAAACCATTCCTTCTTCACGAGTCTGGTTTGGGGAGTCACACATCCCCCTTTCTTTAGGCATTTTTGCAATTACAATGGGATTGAAAATGTCACTTTTGGAAACCCTGAGGCTTTGGACTACCTGTAAAAGGAAGACAAGACCCCAGCATGGAATAACCAGCACTTTCTGCATGTCAGTCTAAGAGGCACCATTTTTCATCACCCCCTCTGACAACGCAGGAAAAGAAGAGGAAGGAGAAATACATGGGATTGTTCAATCAGAACATCCCTTAACTGTTGGACTGTGGAAAAAGGGGCCACACCCGCATTTCTGAGAACTGGAGTACTGGAATAACCAACATCAGGGAGGGAGGTGAGTAAAACCTGTACAGCATCTTTTGGTATTGAGTCACCTGAGCCTGAGGCTCTGCATAAAGTACCTTCCTCCTCTATTCCCCTTCCTTGGCACTAAGTGGGATCACCTGTGCACGGGAGGGGCTGTGCTGCAACAGGGGCAATGAGGGAGACGCTGGGGTTTGTGCTCTGATCTGTTAAAATAAGGGCAGTGATTTGGGGGATTTTGAAAACCTCCTTCGGGTCAGGGAGGAGCTGGGTGTTTCATGAAGAGTGGCTTAAGGTTTGGGGAAGGGGGAAATGGTGTATGTCTAACCTAAGAGGGATGGTTTGATCTGACCAGGTATCTGCATCTTGAGCTGCCTGTGCAGTGTCTGACGTGGGGACGTGATTGGTCACCTGGCTGTGTGTGCACTGCAATTTGGTGGTGTATCACCATTTCACTGTGCTGAGCCCTGGACTTTGAGTCCTGGGTGTGCTCTGGATTTCCTGGGCTCAGCCTCCAGCCCCACTCCTTGCTCTGTGTCCTTACATGCACACACAGGGAACAGGGGAAACAAACATCCAGGAGCCCACTGTTGTCACTCTCTGGACTCTGGTGAGTGCTGGTACCTGCAGATTTGCTGGCAGATTTCCCTGGTCTTGGGAAATTAGTGTCATGCTGGATCACAGGATTAGAGAAAATGGAAATATCCCCAAAATGACAGGAGGTTCAGCACAGCTGGGGTTCCCCAGCCAGGAGCTCTGCTGAAGGGGTGCACAGTCACAGCTGGTTCCTCTGGTTTAGAAGGAGGAACATTAACAGGAAAAGTGGTTTGTTCATGGAGCCCCCTCTGTTATGTCTGAAGTACATCCTGCAGATGGACAGACCTGCACTCAGCAAGTTCATACCTTTCTCAGCATGACCTCAGTGGTGTCTGTGCCATGATTGTGTATTGGGAATGCAGTTTGAGCTGATTTAGGCCCTTCCTGCCAATCCAGAAAGGATGATTTACACCAAGGAAGCCCAAGGTGTTTATCCCACACACAGTGGGTGCCAGACATGAGTGGTGTGTACCCTTGGCCCGAGGACAAGCTGGGGACTCATCTGTCCAGGGGTGCACATGTTTGCTTGGGAACTAAGAGAGGGCAGGGGTAGAGAACAGCACAGGGAGTGCTCTGGGGTAGAACTGTTTCATGTTTTTAGGGTCTCTCACCATCTGCACCTCTGCAAGTGCAAAAGCTGCAGCAGCACCATCCCTGTGTGCTGCCAGGGCTCATCAGTGGCTTCACCTGTGCAGGGAGGGAGGCCTATTTAAAGCAAGGGGTGGTGGGGGGAAGGTTAGGCTGTGGCTGAGGGGGTTGTGTTTGTGAGCAGCAGTGAATTCAGCACTGCAAAAAGATGTTTGTGAAGCTGTTTGCCCAGAAATGTCTTTTCTTTTTAAAGAAAGGAAATCAAGGGGAGTAACACCGGGAGAAATGCAGTGCAGAGGCAGTGGGAAGCTGCCCTGCTCCAAGACAGCAGTGAAGACACAGACTGCTGGCAGGTTCCTGCACAGAATGGGATGCCCAGCAGACACAGGAGCACCTGCCTTGAGG
This sequence comes from Scytalopus superciliaris, assembly GCA_013400415.1. Classification (NCBI taxonomy): domain Eukaryota; kingdom Metazoa; phylum Chordata; class Aves; order Passeriformes; family Rhinocryptidae; genus Scytalopus; species Scytalopus superciliaris. Next base: position 551,721 of record VXBX01003166.1, on the reverse strand, counting down.
TTGATACGTGCAAGAGTCACCTCAGGTAAGTGACACAGACCCTGCACACGGGTGCCAAAGTGTTAATGGGGTGCCAGACAGACCAAAAACTTGATTGAATTCTCTAGGGAAACCAAAACCTTCAGGGTATTGCTACGGAGGGGGCCAGGACACCTTCCTTTCAGGATGTACCTGTAGAGGTGAAACTAAATGGAGTTGAGAGACATTATTGAGGCTTTCCAAAAATTCTAGTATTGCCTCCTACTTTCATTGCTCAAAACGCTGCTCATCCTAAAAAAAAACCCAACAAACTAACAAAAAGGAAGCAGGTTTTTTTTCATATATTAAACAGTAGTAAGTGGGAAGGTTTCTCTGGCTCACCCAACCTCACTGCGTAATGCAGTAAATGTAGCAATCCTCTGAGTAGTAGAAACTGAAAATAGCTGTCTCCTTTTGCTGTGCTTGTTTATTTCTCCTGTGCCAGATTTGTCTCTTGTTTGTCAGGGAAAACTGCCAGGAGTGTATGAGGAAACTCTGGGCCATGGGTGTTTGGAATACACTGTTGGGAAAGCGCTTGAACTCCTCTAGAGCCTTTCAGCAGAGGGTTGTGGAGCAGCTCATGAACATCAGTTAATGGGAGGTTGTAAATAAGAGAAATCTGCTGGAGAAAAGGCTTTTCATGGTGAAAAACCTGATCTGTTTTCATAATCTCGAAGGCAGAGGTCAGTGCAGTAGAGGCTGTGGGCTGACAGTAATTTTTAGCCTGTAACCACACGTGGAACAGGGAGCTGCTCGTAAAAACCTGCGAAGGTCAGGACAAAGGGTCAGCCAGAGGGGTCGGTGGCTCTGCTGCAGTGTGTGACCCGAGCAGCTGGGGGATGAGAACAGCAAAACGTGCCTCTTGGCAGCAAGTGTGCAGAGAAATGGTGCTGGTGTGTGCACACAGGGCCACCAGCCCTGCCCCAGGCAAGGAGTTGGTGCAGAAGGAGTTCAGTTCCATTTGGGTAGCTAAAGCGATTGATGTGTTACCCTTCCTCGGTACAGAATGACAGCTTGGGTTTGTTTTCAACGAGCAGCATGTGACTCCTAATGAATCTCTGCCTCCAAAAGAAGGATTTGTATGTTATTTTTGGGTGATGGCAGCACTGCTTGTGAGAGTAGACCTGCTTTGACCAGCATTTCTCCCAAGTATTTGCAACTCAAGCTTTACCTCATGACCTGAGGAAGGTGACTGGGTAAAACCTGGCTGTAAACAAACAACATAACCCTTGTCATTGCTCTTTTCCTCAAATTCTACTCCGTGCACAGGGATCCCAGGGAACAGCTGGGGAGGAGGTAGCACATGTCCCCCTGTGTTCTACCACATGCACTGCTGCTGAGCGGGATCCAGTATTCCTAAATTTGCACACCCTGCCAGTAAGTTCTTTTTTGGTGGCAGGATGTTTAACACCACTTAGTCCACTGCCTTCAAGCTGCCTGTGTGACTGAAGCTTTACAGGCACCAGGTCCATTATACTCCACAGGCAGAGAAAAACAGAGTATCACCATATGCACAGCAGTCCATGAAGTCTGCACCACAGCACAGCAAGTTTGATTTCTGATCTTGTGTCTAGATCACTGTCTGTCAGCATCTTTTGGAGTTAAAACCACAGAAGCTGCCTAGAACAGTCACCTGAGACACAGAGCCCATTAGAAAACGAGCCAGGGTTGTAGGTGAGGGAAAGGGAGGGATCTGGAGAACTGAGCAACGTGTGCACCCCGTGGTAACATGTTCTGGCACGGGATGCAGAGCCACATGTTGCCTTTAATGCATTTGGTTATTAGTGTTTGGTGAATGCACCCTCTTTGGACAGTTTTGGACTTTTTTTCTGAACCAAAAGCGTCTCTTTGGCAGCTGTAAAACAGCTGCTTAAAAATGAAGGTACTTAATTTGAACAACACTTAATTAAAGGTGCTGGCAGCTTCTCCCCCAGTTCCTTCTGGCAGCATTTTACTGAACTGCAGCTGGAGGGATGTTTTGCATTTTGCCAGCAGATCCTGGTGGTGGGTACTTATTCCCACTGCAACGAACCAGTGACATCTGGCTTGGTGCAGTTCCATAAGTTCAGCAAAATAGGAATGACAGGGTGATGGCCCTTGGGGACTGTCATGGAAAGAAAACGAGTAAGCATGAGGAGCACTGCACCTAACTCGAGGAACAGTAAATGACACCCAGGGAGAGCCTTTAAACCAGAGCAGACCAAGTTCAGCCTCAAGAGGACCTTGAGGGAATGTCTTGCCCTGTGTGAGGACACAGTAACACTGCTGAGTGATTGTTCTGGCTGCACAAGTGCAACTGAGGCCTCGTCCTTCATCCTCTTAGTTGGGGGTGGTGGTAGTGGAACCAGGATCCCAACTTGTCAGACTATTGTTGCATTGGAAAGGAGATGGTCCCTGTGTAGGGCGGTTCTTAAAATCCAAGCTAAATCCTGTTTCATACTTTTCTTTCTGAAAGACTGCCTTTCCCATGGTGCCTAACAGCGAGATGTGCTTCCTGGTTTCCAGCTTGCTTGCAGCAGCAACAAGTTAGGATTAGCTGGGCAAAATGTCATTTCCAGCTGTGAAAAATTAATTCCACTCTCCATGAAGGAACCACTATTACAAACAACCATGCATTAACTGAGTGTTCCCTCTCTAAGGAAAATTACATGCTTTATAATCAAGTATTTTTAGAGTATTTAAACTTGCTTCTAAGTATAACCTGTTATTTTGGTGACAATGTTTGCCACACTGTATGCAACAGTCATCAGACACTATTTAAATTCTAGCTTTTCCTTTGCACTGGAAACCTGCAGTAGGGTATTTTAAGACTTTCCTACTTGCTGTGTAGTAGAGCTTTTCCTCACCAGTTAAGGGACTAGAATGTTGTAATGCTGAAGTATTACTGCACCTTGGCTAATACAGACTTATGGCCAAGGCCACTGATATGAGGGGACAGGAAAGACAGCCAGATAGACAGACTGCAATAACTGGCTTAGGAAGAAGAGATACCAAGATGAGGTCTTAAAGAAATCTGCCTTAATCTTTCCAGGGAAAAATGGGGCAGGCTTCAAATTTCAGAGTTATTTTTATGTCTTCTGGGACCTAAAAATACATCAACACATCTGCTTTTAATTTTACCCTTATTTATCCACAGATAGAGTTCACAAATACAGGAGTCCCGGCATCCTTTATTTTTAAGCCACTTTTTCTTTTGATTTTAATTAGCTTTTTCCCCCAGCAAGTCTTACCTTCTTCTGTTTGGATGCAGTACACCTGCTGGAAGGGCTACTTTCAGAATTACTGCCTTGGAATATTTGTGTGTGCTTGGCCAGACAACAGAATTCATGGAAAAGCCATAAGGATTTTGCCTTGTTATAACCTTGTACTTCAGCAACCTTTAAGCATCTTAACAGATCCCTTTTACACTGCCTGTGGTTTAACAAGAGGTTGTTCTTTCTAGAAATGTAGGGAACTATGGCTCAGTTTTAACTGATCAGGATTCAAGAACTTACTGAACACCTTCCCAGGGCCCTCCCTTATTCTTATAAAGAATTCTAGTCTTAACTATTATTTCCATTCCAACTACACTTGTAGAAAAGCAGCTTTTTAAGAATACCGTGTTTCCACTCTTTGCATATTTGGTAGTCCAGGTTGCTTATCAAGGAAAAGGCCTTTTTTTGGTGCCATACTCATGCTTTATTTAAAAATAAAATAAGAAAAAAAAAAGCTACACAATGCTAAGAAAAAAAAATAATCAAGTATGCTTTACAAAAAACCTGCAGCTGTTTTCAAGAGATCTGATCTCATTTATAAATGAAAGTCAGCAGGCAAAAAAAAAAAAAAAATCAAATGTTAATTTAACACTTCAGTTGCAGTACATCTGAACTTAATCATCCAAAACAATCAGTCATTCTTAATCTGACTGTTGATTGTAGCTACACAAACAATCATCTGTATCAATTGATTGAAAAAAGCCCCTGGGAAAATTTAGAGGTAAATGGAAAAATGTGAGAAAAATGTTACTTAGCCCACCTTTTGCAGAAAATAAGAGATCTTTCTGGCTTTGCTCTCCTCTGTAAGTTAATTACAATTCCTGTGTGTATTTCAGAAATGTCTAAGTGTAAAGCTGCTGCTTTCTGCTCAGTGAGGGGACTAAACTGGTATAGCATGGATCTATGTATGCAATTGCCAACAAGATACACTAGTGCTGTGTCTTACTATCTCCTTGGAAGTGTATTGTGCAAGTCTCAAATAACTTCAGAACACTCCTGCAACAGCCTTTGTGTCACTGCTATGAGGTAGGTACTGTCCTTCATTCAGAGAAGAAAAGAGAACAGACTCTTTACTGCTCAGTACATCAGGCACACTGAAAAACAGGACAACCAGCCCACACGAATATTTTACTTCCTTGCTACTTCCCTGAATTCAGAGCCTTCCCCTGCAACACTTTGTTTAGCACCATGCATTCCAGGAATAATCAGGGGATAATGCTTTTGATTATACTGGTTCCAAGCTAAGGAGGAGCTTCACCATAACCTATTTTAAAACAGGCACTGCCATCACTGATCTGCTCCATTCAGCTCCACATCCTACAGTTTAGTAACTTTATGCATGAAGAATAAAGATGATGCTTCAATTCTGACAATGTCTGACAGCAGCCACTCTTCTTTCTCAGATTGATACTGGGGGAAAGAAATGAACTGCTGTCATGAAGCAGACAGCATAGAGAGCTACAAGTACCACATGCAGTTCAAGTGTAGCTCAATTAATGCTTTGCTACCACTGTAGACATGAACTCTAAAGCAGCTTTTCTTACCCAAATTATAGAGTTGTTAAATCTTTACAATTGTTTGAGTAAACTAAGGAGCTGTGCAAAAGGAATTCATAGTGGCCCTTCACTCTAAGGTCACAGTTTATTTGCTGTCTATAACCATTTTAACATGTTTTACTAATAAAGCAGAAATCCTTTAACAGTTCTCACTATGAAAGCTTCTTAAAACCTCACAGGAGCAGAGCTGTGGCAGTGCACTAAACTGGATGAATACTGGTGAGAATGCCAGATTACACAAATGCTTGTGCTGCCCCATGGAAAGGGGTGGCATAGAGACAGGCAGAATTGCTACTGTCTCATCTTTAAGTCAGGGAAACTATACCCTACTCAGCTGATAATAATGATATCTAGTAACATACCTGTGACACTAAGCTATTTGTGTGTGTTTAAAAATTGAGTAGAAAATTCAAGTACCAAAAGAAGTTTCTAATTAACAGGATAAAGCAGCAACTATGTTTCCCCCCTTTGAAGAAAAATGACTATAGTAGACTGGCTTATTCACTAGAAATAATGTTAGAGATGCCAAAGTTCAGTTACCATTGCACACTGGAATGTTATTGCTAAATTTCAACTACAGCAAATTAACAAGAAACAAGTAATTCAAAACTGTTATGACATTTATCACGAGCAGCAGTGGGCTACTGGCCACTGTTCTTATGAACTGCTTCTGGCTGAGAAAGTTACTATGAACCATCCACAGTGAATGGCAAGTTGTATGATCAGAAGGATGGTCTTGGTGCAACTGGACATTGCCAGTGCTGGTTCCTATGCAAGCTGCCTCCTCTCTTTTTTCATGCTTAGAGCTTAAGCATTTGGAGGATAAGCACTGAGTGCAGACAAGAGAGCTGAAACTTTCAACTACTTTCTTTGTATTTGTATAGGCCTTCAGCTTTTAAAGGCCTAACTTGCTCCAGGACTCATTTAGTAAGGGCTAAACTACCTCTCTCAACAAATGAAAGTTGGGTATTACAAATTAGCATCCTCTGTTCTGATCCTTTCTCTTTTTTCCTGCCGTACCACTGTATCTAGAGCAGCTCTCATCACCACCCCCTCAGAGAGTACCTTTGATCCTTGGGAGGAATTACAGTACATGGCTCAAGTTGATCTATTATCAGAGGTGAAAAAAAAAAAACCCTCTTGATGTCAGGTTAGAGACCAAATCCAAGAGAGGGAACTTAGAAGTTCAGTGCATCAGGTGCTGCAATAGCTATAGGGCTTTAGTACACAAAGCATTTAATACATATACACTCTGTTGGATCAATGCAAGCTTGAATAGAAGCCCTCAAACCTACCACAGGATCACTCAGATTACACCACTAAAGGCAAACAAAGTTATTCCACACAATATGAGTGGAGATGCCCCTTATGAAGGCAGCATTCAACTGTCTGCTAAGTGATCTGCATGACAACTAAGCAAAAAATACTTTGCCTGGACTAGCTGCATTTTCAGGAAGGTGAACAAAGCATCTCTTCACAGCAAGATGAGTCTAGAACATCTTCACAGTTCATTCTGGCAAGGCATATAATAAAATAGTGCCAGTACAGGTAGTCTCAGAGCTTAGATGCTTCAAACACACCGTGGCAGGATTGGGAAGTATTGCTCAGCACTCAGTGGCTCAGAAGCTCAGTCCCTGAAGAGCAAGTATAGATCAGAAAGAGCATTTCCACAGGCAGGGATCAAGAAGGGGAGGAAAAGACAACCAAGGTCTCAAATCCATGCCTCTTCCTGACCTCAACCAGCTTCTAGATAACCTTCAGACACAGGAAGAGGTGCCACTGAGATGCAAACAACTCAAGCCTTGTCCAAGTGCCTGAATGGCAGCAAAGTGACACCCTGCATATCTGCTCTTTTCCCTGTCAGTTAAATTCCTGAATGCAGTGGATGTGGATCAATACCTCAGGAGCTGGTAATCATGTAAGCCACAAAGGGAAATCTCATTTTGATTTCATAGAGCTTTTTTGCTCAAGTACTGAAGTAACATCTAATGATGAATATGCACCTGTGTTACTAGTAAGAAAGCCAAAGTGAGGAAAAAACCCAAAAACTCAGACCAGTGTACTGACCAGCAGAAAGATGCTTGAGATTTCAGAATTGTAAAGGGTAAATTAAATAGTTTGCCAATTAAGAACATTTTTTGAAGCCAACCATTTTTCAAATTCAGTTTCAAGTGTGTACAGCAAATCCTTGTAAAGCTTAAAATAAAAATAAATCAACATTTTGATACATATGACATTCTAGTTTTGATGAGAGAGAACCAAGAACTTACTGAAAAGTTGTTCTGGCTTGTTCAATAGTTTCTTGAGTAAACATTGCAGAACTACCACTATCTGAATATCTAAGCTGCTGGCAAGACTCAAATAACTAACCATTTAACAAGTTGGGTATAAAAAAAAATTTATGTAGTAATACCAATTCAGCACACAAATTCCATGCTTCACAAGTTCTGCTGCCGTGTAAGAGTCTTCCCTAACATCTATGCAGATAAATTCAGATTTTTAGGTCACTGCATGCCCAGATCAAAACAGCAGCAAAATATCTACCACTACAAGCAGCTATACCCAATTGTGCCTTTAGAATGCAAACTATGCAGAAGTCTAAATGATCAGTGCTTTGCCACTGAAATAGGACCACACACACAGACTTCAGTGTGTGCATGCTGCAAAGAATAACGATACTCACTGAAGAAGAGAAATGCATACAGATATGATACAATCAAGACAGATTAAGTCACTGGACATTCAGATTAGGGAGAGGAGAAAAATCCTTCAGAGACAATGTACAGATGACAAGCCAGCATTACAAAGAACTCTAAAGGCACATTTCAGGTAACATGTTTCTGTTAAGACCAACCGCTTACACACGCAGGCACAAATCTTAATGGCTACCTCCCCCCCACCCCCCAGGAATTAAAAAAAAAATTAAAAGAGAAGTGCATTTTCAGTAATATTAACACCATTCAGTTAATCTGTTCAGTCCAAATGTTTAGCAGTATTTTCCTTATGGTGATATGGATTCTCTGCACTACTCCAATCCAAAAAAAAAAAAACCAAACAGGCAGGATTAGTAAAGGTTCAACTGTTGTACTAGTTAACATTACTCATCAGAGCCCACTGGTCTCTTCTGTGCCCTCTTGTAGGGCAACCTCCTTGGTGAAGCTTTATCTAGATAGAAAGAAGAAAAAAAAGAGAAGGAAGAGATAAGTTGCATCAATTGCAATTGTTACATGACCATGTATTTTTTCCTCCTCCCAAACACAAGACAAACTGCCCTCCCAGTGCAATGTATCACCACAGAGAAGCCAGTCCAAACAACTTGTTAAGCCTTTTTCATTCTAACTATAACAAAAAAATGCTTCCATTCTGTAACATGCAACTCCAAGGTGAGGTTCGTTCTATTTGCCAGTTACTGAAATGCAAATAAACCCAAAGCCTGCACCATCTGCAGGTGAAACTGCACACTCTGCCGTTTAGAAAACTTTCACGTTCAGTAATTACTTTTAGAAAGTAAATTAATTATTTCAACAGTTATCGCCTCGAGTTCACCTGCCTGAAGAATATGACTGACTCTCCTTTAAGCACCTTTGTCTTGCACGAAGTATTTCCACATTCATACAGACTAGCAGCTGAAGGTAAGTGTTTTTCTTGTGAAAAACCACACTTTTCCAGAAAGTGCCCACATTTGATTATGAAGATGCACTTTGCAATCAGATATCCTGTATGGGGATTCTTGATTGCCCATGGCAGAAGGGTTGGAACTGGATGAGCTTTACCCACACAAACCATTCTGTGGTTCTACAATTATTGCAGAAAAGCTTCAATACTCTGTGTGAAGTGCTAAAGTCATTGCCACGTGCATCTGCTGACTTAAAAATGCACATTTTCTTACACAGACCAATCTCCAATAACTTCATTATTTAGAGTATGTGCAAACACAAGGAGCAGCCATCATGCCATTATGAGTCAACCAGGACAGTATGAAATGTCTTTCAACACTAAAAATTTGAGAACCTCCGAGATCTTGAAATTCATATATTTTAAAGAATTCTAATGTAGAGTTCTAACTGAAACTAACCTGGAGCTGAGAAAACCACTATTAAGAACGACTTAAACATCAGTTTTTCCTAGACTTCAGGTATTAAGATATGAATACCTATTTGCCTTAAGAAGGAATAAAAAAAGCAAAGTCATTAGCTCCTGGCACAACTTTGTACTTGTCTTTGTCAAGTAAAGGTAGGTCCCACAAAGCACTTCTCTTTGCCTCTCATCTTGGATGCACTTTGTTGAGGCTCTCTCACCTCACACCAGCCAGTGCTGCTGATGATAGTTCACCTGGGATAAGGAAGACCCAAGAAGTTCTGTCTCATTAAACTATTATACCCAAGGCTGAGGTTTGTTTCTCACTGAAACAAGGTGTGTTCAGCCTTCAGTCATTAAGGACTCTTCCACCATACTCATGTAATATCAGCTTGACACTACACCAAGGTAGTGGGGAAGGCAAGATACACACCTGCCTTTTAGGTAAATAGTTCTGGGAGCTGTTAGAAGAGACAACAATACCTCAGCAATATTCTACAGAAACTACGTTACTACAATATAACCAGAACCATATACACAAAGTAAAGGAAAGCATAAATTTAGAGGTATATAAAATGTGTTGGCGCCATTGTGTGCATCTGTTCTGTCATCTTTCACTGCTCATGCTACATCACCAGTCACTGCATGCAGGAAGCTGTACTTCTGTCCATGCCCAATTATTACATGTACAACACATTAATCACTTTCACTCTTTTTGCCTCACCTCTTCTACTCTGCACTGAAGCCACGGGAAAGCAAAAGAGAAGGAAGAGTAAGAGAAGTTAGAAATATCCACAAACAGTCTAAGCAAATCAGATATTTGGTTTACTGTTCTCATTTCAGGTATCATTTTGAATTTCTGAAGGAGATTAATACCAAGTTTTGATGTGGTTTTAGTTAATAAACACTTATAATACTTATTTAAACCTTTGGTCTATAGGCAAACTTCTGAACAACTTACAGAAACTTTGAGAAGACAGCTACTTATATGACTCCTATTTAAACCTCCTCTGTGATCCAGCTTTTGGGTAGAGATTTTATACTGCTGAAAAACAGCCTACAGAACAAATTACAGAAGTCACCAATAGCCATTATTATATCAACAAGTGAAGTCTGTTCCATAAAGAGCAGGCTGATAAAGGAACAGTCTAATCATTAAGCACAGTGTTCCAGACAATTTTTACTCCCTAAAAGAGATGTATGCTATTCTGAGAAATTGGTATCAGCTACTTATTCAATTATAATTAATTGATCAAGTAAGTTTGTTATGCTTCAGTTTGTGGAAGGCAGACTACTTACTTATTTGATTTAAAGTTTCTTGGGGAATCCAGCTCATATCAACATCATTCTGATTTGATGTTCCCATCTCTACTTTCTGTACCGGTCTTTTCCTCTGAAAATTCAAGAAAGAAGAAAGATTTTGCTTTTAAGCAAGGTTTGGATAGCACAAGAAATTACTAGAAATTACTAAAAATGTTACATTTAATGAATTGCAATTATTTCATTAAGATATCAATGTATGGAGCTGTCTCTGGAGTAAAAGCTAAGCTATCCTTTCTATTAGCAATTTATTCCCCTAAGGCTTGCATTACCACTTCTAATGCCTCAACTATACTTATTCCACATGAAGACATCAAGATTTTATGCACACCTGGGCGAGTTCATTATACCTGTTGCAAAAATTGGCTGATGATTAATCAAACTTGATGACTGGTTTCATTATACTTTCCCAGATTAGCACAACATTCTCATATGTCACCTTGCAAAACAGACATCAAGGCACAATAATCATTCCGTACTTCTGACCTGGATTAAACTAAAAGGCAGAAATAGAGAGCATGGGGAATATCTACCCAGTAAGTAGTGAATCAGAAGACACACACATCAGGTATCAGAGCTTCCAGTTTAACTTCAGTGTGGTGCCAAAGAGCAGACACAATGAGAATGAGCTGAGCTTTGGTTATTAAGTTTTTCCCCAGTAATCTCTCAGGTTCTAAAATTAAATCTTCTGAAGTTCTACCAGTACTGTCATATTCCAGAAGCAATTACTGAATTGCTTTCTTTCCACACCAGAAAGGTCTTGTATTAACAAGTACACAGACAAACACACTACCCACCTTCCTAGATTCTAGTAACTGATGTAGCCCAACAATGACAAGTAGACCAAGTCCAGCGAGGAACATGTACATGAAGATCCTTTAAAAAACAGTTAAAGAAACCATTAACCAAAAGTCTTAAGTTCTGAAGAGAGTTTGCAAAGAGGCACAGAAACTAAGCCTGGTTTTGGCCACATAAGAACTTGAGTGAGGGGAAAAAACAATGAATCTGAAACTGAACTGCTAACAAATATAATGTACATATTCTTACTGTGGCTTCAGAAACTGTTTAATCATAAGTTTAATTCTGAATAACAGAACACTTGAAAAATGCTGTATAAGTTAGAAAACTGTTATAAATAAATACTGACATTTCATAACTTCAAGAACGTTTTTGCACTATGATGAAGTTTCAGGATAGTGGGCCACAGGCAATAGTTATGTTTGTGATGGCTTTAACCACTTACAAAACCCTTAAAAATCTCTTACATGGTTTTAGTACACTACTGCAAAGCAAGTACTGCTGGGACACCAATTTATTTGCAAGAGAGCTTTGAAAGACCTTTCTTATCTTGCTCTGTGTTCCACAGTTAGAATTCTACCTATGCAATCAATAGTTTTTTAAATCTGTGCATTTGAGTTTGTTTTTGAAGAATTTTACCTGAAATACCTGTTGATATTTAGCAAGAGGTGAACATAAATTATATCTAAAATTAATTTGGGGAGTAGGCAGCTTACAGGTAAAGAACCCATTCCAAGCTAAACTCAGATTTATGATGAAGGAAATTACGGAGTTACACTAAAAAAACCTAATTAAACATCCCTGTTATAGCGTAATTATGTGTTCACAGGACATTCACACAAACTGATTTCAATACTTCGAAGTCTTTTGAGAGCTTCTCTTTTAGATTATCACACATTTTCACGTGACCAACTTTTCTTTCATTTATGCTATTCTATTTGAGAAATATGAATTAATGCAACAGCTATTTCTTTTGGCTGACCTTTTTTAAAAAGAAGCTTGCTCAGCAGGCAATTTCTACCTGTGACAGGACAATTCAGATATCCAGCATTGTCTGCAAGTATTTCTGAAGATTAATTTTTTAAACTTACAGGTTCACTTAAAATTCCACTCCAGTGTTACAATATTTAATGGCATATCAGCACAGCATATGCTTGCAAGATATAAGGTGTGTCAGATCTACAAACAGGAGTTAGTGCAACAAAGCATGAGTGTGAGTTCCTCTATCTCGTACTCCAAACACACCTTTTAGTTCACAAAATCTTAGATTATACTGGAGTGAAAAGTTATTCCAGTCTGGACACAGGACCCACAGCCTGATTCTACAGACCCCGCTGCATCTTTTACCTCTTAGGAAAAAGCACAGTAGAGTAACAAAAACTTAACAGCTTTAAATTGCTATGTACCTGTATAACATCAGGTCCTATTCCAGGTTTAAACCCTCTGAGCTAAAGCACATCTGTAAACTGCTCATTGGCATAGTATGAATCTTGAAGAATCCCACTATTAATACAGATTTTGAGAAAAAGTTCTTATTTTCAGTCTGTCAACACTGTATTAGTAAAATGCCTGCTACACCATCAACACAGCAGGCCTAACACTCAAAACCAGAACTCTTCTCACTGGCAGCATCAATAACCTGTTCTACCAGTACACCAACTACACTTGGATCTCCAGTCTCCTTACGTTTCTCCATCCAGCCCATCTTCTTTTTCAATAATTGTAACAGTTTGATTGAAGACAGCATCTTGAAACACATTGCCCTGAAACAAAGTTTGCACATAACATTTTAAATTAATTTATTAAACACATACACCAGTGTTTATCTTTTTCCATGTTCTTGGACAAAATTCTAGAAAGCAGTACCTCCTGCATGAGACTTAAAGTTTCTAAGTAGTGCTAGTTTGACTAAACATGGAAAAGCACAAATGTTTTGCTGCAATTGCAAAGAACAGTCTTGATGTTAGCAAGACAGACACATCTAGCCTTCAAAATGTCATTTCCTATAACAACAGATATTATATATGAAGGGTTCTTATTAGGACTACCAAAGCATGCAGGTACAGAGGTCAGATAATACTTGACCTGCACTAAGAGAGATAAAGAATCCCCTATTTTAACTGCCATTTATGCTTTTGGATAGTCTTCCCCCAGATTGCAACTCCTGGCCATTTATTTGCCTAGTGAAGTTTGCAGGTGGCATTTAGGTTGATAGTAGGGTTTGTTAGCAAAGCCCAACCTGAAAAGCACAGTGCAATTTAAGTTATTCTAAAGAAAGCTTTTGTTTTGGTAGGTTGGTTGGTTTTTTTTAGGAGTACAGCCCACTACTATACAGTTCTAAGGACTTCAAGCTTCCACTGAAGTGCAACATATGAAGTACTAAGGGTGCATGGGAGGCTAATGTGAAACATGTAGGCAGTCACTTATATATCTACTGATTTGCTTAAGTACTAGAGGCATTCACTTTCAGAGAGGGTAGTAACTTAACTAAGCGGTTCCCTGCTGGCACCTCCACATCAAGTAGGTAGATTTGAATGAATCACAACATCAGGCTTACATTTACATCTCTGTAGTTGAGATTGATAACTAGACCAAAAGGACGACCACCCATAGGCTCAGCAGGGATGAAAGAGTACTCAAACGTGGCTTGTCTCTGGGGTGGAACTACTGTATTCAGAGAGAGAGCTGTGAAGTTCTGGATATAAAACTGGTAGTCCTGGGGATACCGGAAAGAAGCGTCGAGAGACTCAACAATGAAATCCTCTGCACCCTTATTGGTGAAGCCCACCAGAAATTTTACAATGTTGTTTGCTGGGAAGTCTGAAACATAAAAAAAATTCCACCATTAGAAACTTCATACCCCACACCTAGGCAGTTTCTAAACAGAGAGCATCTAGAACAGACTCTGGTTTTAGAGCTTTACTGTTTTACACACACACTGATACAGTCTAAGCAACAGTAAAGAGGATGGTAGGTCAGCAGAGGGCTCTTACCTTCACCTTTCACAAATAAGATGGTTGTATCAGCACTAGGTGAGGCTTTGGGCTCTCCTGACAAGTCTTCTTCCTCTTTTTCTTCTGTCTAAGACAAGAGACTTTTTTGAAAAATCCTATAATGAACAGTGAAGCAAAGACCATGCTTGGTTCATGAGAATCCCATGTGTCACAGCAAGCAACAATGGCAAGTATTCATACCAAATCCTGCTGTTGCAGGATTAGCACATATTCTGTTCTCTCTCCAGACTTGATTAGCATCACTTTCAGCATTTCTCTTTCTACTTGTTATATTTGACACAGTGACTAATCTGAACTGCATTTAGCTCTATTGAAAGGTTTATAATCAGAAAGCATCAGCAGGGTTTTTGTTTGGGGGCAGAAGGAGAGGAAAAAAATCTAAATGTTAAGTGTTCACATCTAAGGTATTCCTATTTAGAAAACAAGCATCTCCAAAATATAGACAACCATAAGACAAACAAGAGTTACTTTCACTACAGGGGGAGTGTTTATAGCAGCTTTCTATTCAGGTTTAATCAGTTAAGTGTATGTACGCCTGGAAATTAAGGTTAGACTGTTGGAAACAAAAAACAAGTTTGTGGGCCCACTTGTTCAAGTTCACCTTTGTGACTATGCACGTTTTAATCTGACAAACACAAGCATTAAGGGCTTATTTTCCACCTGGGGATCATCACCCTCCCCACCAAATAAAAGCAAGGCTGACCCAATTTTGAATGGTCTCAGCTAATTGCTTGCAAGTCAGCGAGATCACTTGATTGCAGTGCTTAAATGACCACCTGAAGCAGTGGGTATCCTACTGCATCAGTGGTGCATGTACCGTGAACTAGGGAACCAGAGCTGAGCACTTAGCATCTCCATTTCAGGATGTTTTGCAAAACTATATCTTCTATTTCAGTGACAAGTAAAAGAAACATCCTGAAAAATGTAATGTTTTGTAACCAAGCTGTTTATTAAAAGCAAAATACATCCAATGACATGGCATACCTTCTACCACTTAGTAAAGCTGGTCAACCATAAGTTCACCAGCCTACCAATGCCTGTAAAGTCTGAAGAAGAATCAAAGAACAGCTTACCAGATCTGTGTTCTTATTACATGTCTTTGTCTAGTGATGTCCCGAACTTCCTTATTTTACACCAGAAATTTGAGAGAATGTTGTACCAATCCAAGTACACTAAGTGTCTAGCAAGCCTAATACACAACTGCTATAAGTAGATCACAAAACTCAAAAAAATTTCACTTTTTTTGTTTGCCATTTTTTGACTTTGTGTTGTAAATTGAATTTAGTTAGATGAATTCTTTTAACTGTATTGTCTTGCCTGATTAGTTTTGCTTAGCATGGGAAACTGAGGTTGCTGAAGCCTTGGCCTGCAAGCTGCAAACTTTCACCTTGAAAAGCTGAGCTACTCTTGAACTGTTGCTTAGCTGTGTGAAGGGAGACTGTGAGATCTGTGCAAACTGAAACATTTGGAGGCCACAACAGTCAGCAGAAGATGCAACCCATCCAGATAAATACAGCTACAGAGAAATAATTCAAAAAGGAACAAGAAGACCCCAGAACAAAACCCATCATTAAAGCAAGAGGCACAGGCAAGGTGCATGAAGAGGTGCACAGGTTATATGGATATAAAACCCCAGGGATTTCATTCCAGGTCCCTTTCCAAAGGGACCCAGCTCGAGCTGTCCCTATTGCAGTAGCACTCAATATTTTAATTTTTAAATTTTTTTTTTTTAATTTATTTTTCTGAAATAAGACATATGAGACTCTCCTGAGGGAAAACCTATAGCACAGAAACTTTTTTAATGTTTGCCAAGCCGAAGCAACTGACCCTGAACTGCAACACGGTCACAACATACCCTGCAACAAGTGTCAGAGGCCAGGAATGCAGTGACCAAAAACGGGCTACAAAATAAGGCCTTCAGAATTAATACCAAGCTTAACTAAGAACTAATGTTCTGTTGCCCTTGAAAATAAATACAAAGAAGCCAGAATTAAGTAGTCCTATACCCCAATGTTCTCAGTTTACTGAGGTGCAGCTGAAGCTGGAAAAGAACTACAGGGGGCTCCTATGAGAATCTGATTCTCTCACTTGGCGTTCTTTTTTTGTGACCTACAGTTTAGGCAGTAAGAAATCAGGTTGTCCCCATGTGGTTTCTCAACTGGTAATTCAGGAAGAAAAGATAATCCTTCTGGCACTTCAAACTGAACACAAGCTTAATTGGAGATGTGGAAACAGCTGTTTGAAAACAACAGTGTTACTGAACTCATACCTAAATTATCCAGCTTGAAGCACTTTTGGTCTAATTCATACTTTTGGAGTAACATTCATGTAAAATTACCAAGTCTGTTGGCTCATCTTCTTCAACTTCAGCTTCATCATCTTCATCTTCAACTACAGTATCTTCCACAGCTTCCTCATCCTCTGTAGCATCTTGAGCTGCAACTAATAAACCTGAACCTACCAAAACAAAAAGCAAATACAAGAAAGCCTTTTTGATGTCTAGTTAATCAACAGAAAACTGACACTGAAGTGCAATTCTCAAACTAATGTTTGAAGAGCTTCTTAAAAATCTGTCCAATACAGTGTTTTGAAGCCTCAGCTGCAACAACCTCACATTCAAATGATGCCTGTGTTGATCTTTCAGCCTTATTCCTCCTCTGGTAACTTTCTCACCTACTTGTTTATCTGTCACTAAGTTCAAAACCAAACAGTTTATAGCTGGACGACAAAAAGTCCAGCACTCACACAGCAATGCTTGAATTTGCAGAAGGCAACAAATTTGCCTTAAAAGCTATTGTTTAATTTCGGAATATGTTAATGTATGAAAACATTTCAACTTTTTAATTAAAAAAGTGAAAGACGACATTGCTATTTCCAGGAAATAAATTTAGTAAGTACTGTTCCTTCTAAGACTAGCAAGCCTAATAAATGATTAGCATACTGATAAGAGAATAGTACACTTTTTAAGCTCAAAAGTTAGTATATTTTTGCACTTATTTTCATTCAAGTTTTAAAACAAGGTCTTTTTTAATATGACCTCCTCAATACCATATACTAATATATCCATATATGCAACAGAACCACAACATTAGTCAGAAAAGAAACCTGACCTAGAGCAATGCTCCAAGACAAGTGTAATCTGATAGTTCATTGCCTCCTTGCTTTCATGGAGCCAAGCCTCATACATTCAAACACTGGGCAAATACGATTAATAAAAATATTGGCCACAGGACAAAGTTCTGTCCATTTGCAGCTTGAAGCACATGTAGGCAAGGTTGAGAATTTTTAAAACACACGAACAAAGCTACAGATCTTTTTGCTAATAAACCTAGAGTTTTCCAAACACGAAAAAGTAGAAATGAATGGATGACTGACTTGCCTAAGCCTGAAAACGATCTAATTGTTGCAAATACGCATTTAAAGCAAATATTTGAAAACGTTCACGGGAAATACGAATCCTCGGGCAGGGCAAGCATATCCAAGGACTTAAGAATCGCCAGAGCCAGGAAAAGCAAACACAACCCCCTGCTCTTGAAGTGCCTTTGGAAGGCACAGTCAGACTTCTGCTCGGGCACGTGCAATACTCAACCTGAGCCTTAACCACCGCGGGTTTATTTGCTGAAGTTCTAAGCTTGCTAGTGTACAAATAAGGCCTCCTCAATTATTTAAAAGCGATCAGGGAAGCGATGATGAGCCACAGGCACCCTTTGCAAGCAGCTGCCCCGCGCGCCCTCCCAATAAGCCTGACTCGCAGGATGGGCGTGAGAGGGGCTGGCGGTGCTGATGTGGCATTAGCGGGAGAGCAGGGCCGTGGGAAGGGGCTGGCACTGCAGGAGCAGCATGGACAGCGTGGACAGCATGGACAGCCTCCCTCCCCAAACCCGGAGCCTGAATCAGACACCGCCACGGCGCAGACAGAGATTAGCGCTCCTCCGTGTCGCCAAGGGCGCTCCTGGGGGTGTCGGCGGGCGAGGTGGGAAAGGCAGGGTGGCAGCCAGCGCATCTGCTGGGGGAATTTGGGAACCAGCACGGCCGGAGGCGACAAGGACAGCGCGGCTGTCCCGGGGCTGAGCGGGGCCCGGCCCCTCCGCACCGGGCCCACAGCGCCCTGCCCGGCCCCAGGGGGGGCTCAGCCGGGAGAGACCTCACCCCGACCCCAAACCCAGCACCAAACCCGGTCCCAAACCTGGCCGGGGCCCCGCAGCAGCGGGACGGGCCCGGCCACGTGTGGCGATGAATGGGCGGCGGGATCCCGCCCGTGG
>VXBX01003166.1:385225-532680 GCA_013400415.1 Scytalopus superciliaris | reverse complement strand
CCTGCCTTCGGACAGCGCTCCCAGGCACCTGCTGTGGCTCTTGGGGCCGTCCCGTGCTGGGCTTGGATGGTCCTCTCAAGAGGAACAAGAAAGGAGCTTTAACCCGTGGAACAGAGAGCGGCAACAATCAAGCTCCAAGTGTGCTGGGAAAGACAAATTACTTGTGCTTTTAGGGCTTGACACACTTGGATGATCTCAGACCTAGGGGGGAGGCTAACAGAGCTTGGGAAGAAGGATGAACCACTGATAGTGGATACAAAGAATGCAGAATTCCCGTGCCACAAGGATGTCTGGCAGAACTCCCAAGGCAGGGAAGAAACTAATGAAGACAACACTCTAACTGTGCTGAAATCAGCTCCGACCGGGGAAAAGGTAATTCCAGCATGGGAGAGGCTCAGAGACCACCGACCCAAAAAAAAACGTGGATAGAAAAGCACAGAAAGACTGAGCAGGCAGATTAATTAGCATGAGAACCAGCAGAATCTCCAACCAATAGGAGATAAACTACAAATTAATAAGAGAACTGTGTAACTTGTAGCCAACGGACATGAATGCCTTTGTTTGATAAAATGTATAAATAGTGGAAAGTTTTGGTAGTTGGTGTGCTGGATTTGTGGAATCCCACCTAAGGCTCAGGCTTGCACAACTCTGAAATAAAGAGTCAATGTTTCTCTCAAGTGTGTAGTTTAATGGCTTGTTGCACACCGGGTAATGAATCCAATTTTTCTTTATCTCAGCAGACCTTTTGTTAAATGCAAAGGGTTATTAAGATGGAAAGGTTTCCCAAGACCTACAATCAAAACATTCAATGAAAACAAAAAACTCCAAGGCCAAAACCAGCCTCCAAGCTTTCTCTTTTTTCCCCACGGTTAATTCAGCAATTTGCACACAGGACACAATGAAACAAGAGTGGTGTTAAGATACATTCTATATTTTGAGGTAACTTTAATTTGTCATTTGGACACTTGCAGCTTTCAGTGAGGGCAATGGTAAATGTAGTCTCCAGGCTTTCGTTTTTCATCTTCACTCATTTGATTTCAAAGCTGCAAATGATACTAAAAAAATTATCCCAAGTAACCCTTCTAGATAAGTTTTATCTTCATCTTAACATGCCAAAAACCTTACTGAAATGCTGTGAAGCATTGACTGGGAAGTGATGCATGAGTATGAAAATTAGAAAGTGCTCATTGCTACTGATAAAAGTATTTCTAGTCAGATAAAATCCACCCCAATGGTATAATATTACTTTTTCTGTAAAGGTCTTAAAGTTTGCTTAACATATAATGTTCGGCCAAATATATTTGACCTAACCTAGTCATGGTTTGGTTGTTTTGTGGTTTGGGCTTTTGGGGTTTTGTTTTTGGGGGTTTTTTGGTTGGTTTTTGGTTTGTTTTTGTTTGTTTGGGGAGGTTTTTTGTTTGTTTGGGGGTTTTTTGTTTGGTTGGTTTTTTGGTTGTTTTGTTTGTTTGTTTGTTGTTTTGGTTTGGTTTGTTTGGGTTTGGGTTTTTTTTTGGTTTTTTGTTTGTTTGGTGGGGTTTTTTTGGGGGGAAGGGAAGAAGATAATTAGCTTTTCTTCAGAAAAGTAGAGGAATACTGATATGCTGTGGGAGGTTTCCTATATAGCACTGTAGGATCTGAAACATTTTGTGTCTTCTACAGTGACTATGTACTTTATGTGCTGCTTTTCCAGTTATCTGCTCTCGATGTTGCTAATTCATTAACCTGTATGGTGCTCTTACTAAATTTGCACGTGGTGAGGGCACAGAAAGGCATTAATTAAAAGTCTTTGTGAAAATAATTGAGGTACCTTGATTAGCTTCAGCAAAACACCAAGCCAAGACTGCCTGCAATACTACAACTGTGCTTAAAAGCATGTTAGGCTGCAATTCTTTTGTGCTAAGTACTGCACCCATATTAAACAAGTTATAATTTGAAAGAAAAGCCTGTATGAAAAACGAGCAAGATACAGAGATATCTATTTTTTTCATGAGCTGCTCCATGTGTGCATTGACAGGCATAATAAAATAAGTGTTGACAATATTTGCCACCGTTGTGACTTTTAGATTTGACATCTCTTATGTTGGATGCTAATTCTGAGAAGGCTGGTATTCACTCAGAGTTCACATTGCCCATTGGAATGTGACTGCAGTCATGCACAAGCATCGCATCTTCACACTTAAAAAAAGGCTTTCATTTGGAAATTACATGTAAAACTGTTACTAGAAAATATGCCTTCAGTTTCATATTGTGTATAACAAAAAGGGTGAGCATTCCTAGTCTGTGGGCTATAAATAAAGTTTACCTTGTGTTTCTATTATGATCTTCTTAATTGAATCTCCCAGGTGTGTGTTTCCTCTTTTAAGGTATCAGCAAAAGGCAAATAACTGTACATATAGAGAGACTTACTATTTTTGCACTAAAACCTGTTTTTGGCATAGCAGAGTGTTTAAGGATCAAATGGACTGGCTCCTCAGCATTTACTCAGAGGCTTCTATGAGAGATGAATCCAGCAAAGCACTTTTAGGAGCAGTGTCATGTATCAAGCCCTAACCTGTTGTCTGCTTCCTCTTTCTGTTTTGGATGGTGTACCAAGATGTCTCAGGTAAAATCTGGCTGCAATATAACTAGGACAGAGGTCTTGCTTGTAATGTAGAAGGAAATCTTATTGGTAAAATCAGGAGGATCACTTTCTCACTTCATGGGCATTGCTATAGGTGTTAATACCTTGCAGTTGCTGCCACATGCCAAGAACTGAACACTTCTCAGTTCTCTTCAGGTTCAGGTCAGTGCCATGGTTTTGATAAGTAACCCCCCTAATCCAGTACACCCCAAAAGGGTAGCTTGCTGTTTTTGCTGAAATTTTTCCTGGGCTCAGAGGTAAGGCCAATTTTCCTGCTTTTCACAAAGTGTCAAAAACTGTGAAGTTTTTCTTCTAATAGTAGGTGATTTCATACCCTTCCATATTTTGTCATGCCCGCTGAAATCAGAAGAGATAATACTACACTTTCAAGATAACTGTACCCACATTTATGCCTTCATTACCTTTTGTAACTCTATGGGTATGGAATACTGAGATTTTTTTCAATTCCTATAGTACTTTCCAAAATTACAAACAGTTACTGTATGTGTCAGTTATTTATAATTCCAGTGAGAATCTCCCACTTAGACCTATCAAGCTGGCATTAGTTTTTCTCAACACTGATTATGACTCTGGGGAATCAATTAATTTGAAATTAACGTAGGCAGAAAGGGGCCATATGGCAAACCTTATCCCTGGAAGTCCTGTTGGCTGCCTCTGGCTGGGTGGTTGCACAGGACACAAACCAATGTTCATAGGTTCTTAATGAGGCCTGCAAGGTTTTTATCTGGACTGTGGGGGTTCTTTGAAGGTCAGTGCATTCCCAAGTTTGTTTGTTTGTTTTTTCCCAGGAAGGAGTTTTATTTACCGTGCTGCAGCAAAATTATCTCAAAGACACATGTATTCCTTATTTTATATGGAAAAAAAAAAAAAAACAAAGAAAAGGAAAAAAAAAAGAGAGAGTGATATGTCTCTGGAGATCTACCTCATAGAAACATATGGAAAAATTGTGTTCCATAAACTTCACTAAATAATTAGATTTTTTTTTTTTTTTTTTTTTTTTTTGAGAAATGGGGAAAAAATAATCAAATGAAAAATCTAATAATCTAGATAAAGTTGTCATTGCTAATCAGGATTGCTTAATCAGATTTATGGATTCCAAATGCTCTATATGATGGCAATGGGAAAGGAACTTCAGAGCTCCCTTTGGCCTTGTTCAAGGTTGCCCAGCTTAAAATTCTTTGTAACACTTGGGTTGAAGGTTGAGGCTGTGGTTTTGTAATATATACAGTTTAAAGCATACAGAATGCTTTTAGCCACCAGATTTTTTTATCTCCTCTCTGCATGAAGAGCAGAAACAAAGTTGTTGACACAAAAAGATAAAAAGCTATTTTTATTCTTCACTGTAAGTTAATTATTGATACTAATTCAGGGATAGGCCAGCCATTTGGTGGATTTTTGTCACTGTGGATGTGAATTTCATAAGCCCAGTCTTTCTCCCCCAAGAAAAGGGCACTACACTGTGAAATTAGGAAAGTACAAAGCTGCAGAGGGTCCTGACTTCTGAAGAGCTCCCCAGGTGCTTCTAAGTGTGTCAGTTGTGAGATGTTAGTAACAACAAAACCTCATTGTACGACATTACCATCCAGAAATACAGCAGGGATATCTGGCTGCTGCAAAGAAAATGAGTCCAGTTCTGAACACTGACATATTTACACAGCTTTTCTCCATAGGGTCTATATAAAAATAAAAATTAAAAAGCAATAACAATAGGTGTGGTGTTGATGAGGCCTCTGAAGTGGTTGAAGAAGAGGAAATGAGGACATGTCTGTACCACAGAAGTTACTAGGCTAGTGAGATCCTAAGTGCTGCTAGCAGTGTTCAGCTCTCCTGTAGCACTTCAGCACAACCCTACCCTGCTCTGTTTATATAATAAGGTGTAGGGTAAGATACAAATGTCCTTACTGTCTGCTATATTCAAGTATCCCTCCCAAAGAAGTGTGAGCCAGCTGTTTAGTCAGGATCTAGTAGCAAATACTTGACTGACAAGCTGAGGCAGCCTGCACATCTTGTATTACATATTTATTCATGTACATGTAATTACATATGGCTTAAACCATAACAGGAAAGTGATTTTATGCCTATGGTAGAGCTGTCAGTGTTAAAGGAAAAAAAGGGGAAAATGAAGACTTGATTAACTCCTAGATATTACACTTTATGATAAGGGAAATGAACAAAGCAGACGTTATCTTTGTTGAATGACTTTATGTACTGTTATTGGTGCATTCAAATTGGAACTCATTTGCTTTCCCACCAGCAGGATCAGGGAGAGAATTGGAAGGTAAAAGTGGGAAAAAATAATGGATTGAGAAAAAGATAGTTTAATAGGTAAAGAAAAGCCATGCACACAAGCAAAGAAAAACAAGGAATTAATTCACTGCTTCCCATAGGCAGGCAGGTATCTGGCCCTCTCGAGGAAAGCAGGGCTCCATCACATGTAAGAGTTACTTGGGAAGACAAATGTTGTTACTCCAAACATCCCCTCCTTTCCCTTCTTCCGAAGTTCTTAAAGTAAATTCTTGGTCAGAACCTTCAGCTTGTCCCGAGAAGTGAAGGGGAACTGCTGCACATGGCATTTAGGAACCTTATGGATATTTATAATCTTACAGTATCAGTGTGAATTATACTGTAGCTGTCTGTGATTCTCTGGCTCTATCATATTTCTTTCCATCTGGCAGTTTCAAGCTGCAGGATGCGGTTTTGTCCTCGGTCTTTCACCCTCTGTTGCTGCAGGTTTTGGTTCTCTCTTCCAAACTCACAAATAGGTTGTTGCATTTTCTTCATCTTTGGCTTGCTCATTTTCAAATTCTGCTTGCAGGATTTTAAGCTGAGGAGCCAGCTTCTAATATTTAGATAGTGGCTGTCGACTCTCTGCCAAGCTGCCATCCCTTTCTCCCTGGGTTTTTTTTACAAGGACAGGAGCCACTTCTGTGTGTGTTCTCACTTTTCTCCCTCAGCTCTGTGGGATGATGACCAAGGAGTGAGACAAGGGCTAAGGATTACTGTCTGTGTGCATTCTGTATTATCTCTGTGGATGGAGATCTGCACAGCTGACATCAAGAAAGGCTGAGCTGGCTGAAGGAGGAGGCCTGTGGAGATAGGATGGCCCTGTTCTGGCTCTGAAGAATGAAAAAAGTCCTATCACTGAAACTTCAAAGGACACAGTGGTCAAAAAGTAACTTTGGCCTGATTAAGGGTGGTTTAAATATTAAAAATGCACAGCCCTGCATATGATAAGCTGATAAGCTTAATGAAGTACATGCTGCTAGGGGTATGACTCTGCCACTCAACTCTCCACCTAGAGGATGCTATACATAAAGAGGGAGGAGGAGAAGATCGGGCTGTGTATAAGGAGCTCCCTGTTCTGTGAGTGGAGAGAACCCCTCTGTTGTTTCTATCTCCCTGCTTTTATTCTTCCTTGGGAGCAAGTGATATCTCAGAATGCTGGAGTAAAGAGTCCTTACCAGCTTTCAGCATTTCCCACAGGGGCAAACACCTTCTATCAACTAACTAGAAAAAAGACAGGTCACATGGCTTGAGAGCATTTTATTCAGAGAGGGTGGAAAGGCAACTGAGGATAAATTTGAGTGAACTCACCCATACTGTTACTGTACTAGTGGAGTGTTGTCATTCTGCTATTGCAAAACTGGAGGTGACACCCTCTGCTCAGTTTATGCAAACTATTTTTTCACTAACTTCAGTGGAAATTTTTCATCTGTGAAGATAAATTAGTGTGGGCCAGCATTACAAAATGATGGAAAATCAGAAGGTCACCCTTCTAAAATGTCTACAGTCCTTGCAACTGCATCAGGCTCCACCAGAGTGACAAGTCTAAGGAGTGTAGTCATCTGATTTCAGCCTAACTTGCTGTGATCCCCAACTTTAAAGCAAAAATTAAAAAACACCAAAACACTAAGAAATCAAAACTCACCTATTAGCTAACCTATTTGATTGTAGAAAACGAAGTAAAAGAAAGGTTTACATTAAAGCAGTGAGAAATAAGTCTTTCATGCTCTACGAATTGCTCTATATACTGAATTTTGACAAGGCTGATAAAAGGGATTTTACCCACTGAAGACAAAGGTAGAAGGCAAAAAGCATGTTGGAAATGTACTAAGTTAGTCTTTTGGAAAAAGGCTATATATTTTTTACCTAATTTCCTAGATACTATAATAAACTTAGTAATACACAGCATAGAGTTTGAACTACTATTTTAAAATTATTTTGTTTAATTTTTTTTCTTACACCACCTGTAACTGAAGAAAAAGAGAAAACTTTATATAAGAAAAAACATCTCAGATTCTATTGGAAACCCTCTCAGAGCACTTCCTCTTCTGTTGTATCATATTATTCTGTTCTTTATACCTATTTTCACTTCTCTATTTGACTGTATCAGATCTGGTATGTGTACTATGTTCTCAGGCAAAGAATCAGATGATACACTCATTCTCTCCCCACTGTTTTGGAGGCTCTATCTGTCGTTCAGTGGCTGCCCATCAAAAGCGTGTAATTTGTTACCTCTATAATTTGCAATAACTGTAATTAAACAGAACTTAATTTTAATCTTAATTAAAATTTTTAATAATTTGTAATCTGAATGAGAACTGCAATGTAAATGCATTGGTCCCTACATTCATTACTCAGTTAATTCAACTCCAGCACCTGGATTTGATATTCTTAACACTTCTATTTTATATTATATACCTGGGGCACCCAGCACTCCCACAAAAAATATTGCAATATAAATGTTATTAAGGCACTGCTACTAATTGTATCAGAGAAGGGTATTTTCATCATTCAGGAAACATGAAATCCTACCATGACTTCTTCTGGACTGGGAGTTTTACTAGTTGAGCTTAAATTATCTTCTCCAGAAAGCTGTTTCTCCGTACCAAACCTGAGTGTATCCTGAATAGGGACATGGGGGGGTTGAGTGAGAAAATAAGACACATCTGTTACAGAGGTTCCCTTTTGCCTAGGGATTCCTCCTCTGGGAAAAGTGTTGTGTCCACACCCAAAGACTCCTTCCAACTAACTATGCAGAAAAAGGTGCGTTGCCTCTACAGCAAGTGCTTCTAAGACTTAGTGACTGTTGTTCTCTGACAGGTGTCCTGAGATTTTATATGGAATCAAAAAAAAAAAAAAATTAAGTTTCTTACAATGGTTTCAAAGAATATTCATGGAAAGGATACATCTGAGGAAAATAGGTATTTTGTTTGGAACTTAACACACGTATCACTTGGCCTCCTCAGCAGGTTTTTTTTTTTCCATATGGAATCAACTTTTCTCCTTCCAGACCTCCCTCCTGGCACATCAGGGAGTTGACTTGAATGTTGTAACCATTGAACAGCATGAGGTAGGGCCCTCCAGCAATGCTCCCTCTCTCCTCTGGCTGAAGCCACCTGGTCCAAGCAGGTCCAAGCATGGAATTCCAAAGAATTCCATGGAAAGCAGTTATTGTGCTGTTCCTTCAGACTGGCACTTTGATACACAGGATTTCCTCTCTTATACAATTGAAGGAGAAAGGAATATTCAGATTCTAGGTGCTCTAGGGCCAGAAGTTTAGGTGGCAGAACTCGAAGACAGCCTGAAGCAAACCTCTAGCTTTAGAAATGTCAGAAGCTGGCTTGTTGCATTCTACATTCAGAAAGTCTCAACGAGTTGACTTTATGGAAGTGTTGCAGATGTAAATCATTCCTTTTTAAAGGCTTCTCAGTACAAACATCCCTGTTTTCTGCACAATCACAGTTTTTTTAAAAAAAAAACTTTTACGCACACCACTTGGATAATGGGAAAACATCTACAAAAAAGGAGACTGCATTTTAAAATTTTACTATTACCAATTACAACTACCAGGTAGCAAAAGCCCAGCATGCACTTTTGTTTTCTTAATCCTACATTATATTGATATACAAAGATATTCTAATGTTGTTCAGTGTAAGGGGTGTTGGGACCTAAGATGCTTCTAGCAAGGCTTGAAAATCTGGAATTCCTTTGGCTTTAGATATTTATTTTAATAAAAATTGGAATTCAGTATTTCAGAGTGTATTACTAAATAAAACTATTCTCAGACACTATTATGGAGAATACAGATAATCACTAGTGTTTTAGAGAAAAACAACCATGAATCTGTGGCAGAAATGGTCATTTCTAGTCAAGAGGACGTGAAAGCACGGTATTTTTAGGGATGTGTTATTTAGTACTGTGCAGATGTGGCCCAGCTGAGTGCTTCTGCATCAGGAGTTGCTGTGAATTAACAGCATCACAGGATGGTTTGGGTTGGAATGGACCTTAAAGCTCACCCCGTTCCCGGGCATGGACAGGGATGCTTTCTCCACTATCCCAGGTTGCTCACAGCCCTGTCCTGCAGGGACGGAGGTTCCTCTGGGCAACCTCCCGGCAAGGAATTCCATCCAAGCACCTAACCTAAACCGAACCTCTTACAGCCTGAAGCCTTCTGCTACACGACCGTGTGAGAAATCCCTCCCCGGTGTCCTTGCGGGGCGGAGCCGGGGGATGCGGGCGGGTCCGGCACCGGCTCCATCCCCGCCCCGCTCGCCAGCGCCGCTTTTGGTCCCTCTGCCGGCGCCGTAGCGGCCGCACCGGCATCCCTCCCCCTCCTCCTCTTCCTCCTCCCCTTCCTCCTCCTCCTCCCTCCGCCATGGACTACCGGGCCGTGGTGATGAGCCAGGTCGTGCCCGGACAGTTCGACGATGCGGAGAGCTCGGATGGGTAGGAGAAGGCGAGGCGGGCCGGGACAGCCGGGCGGAGCGGGGAGCAGCGCTGGGGACACGGCCGGCGGCAGGGAAGGGAAGGGGAAGGGAAGCAATCCCAGCTGCAGCAGCAATCCCAGCTCCAGCAGCAATCCCAGGCTGGCTGCCCGCTGCTGGCGAGGTTTCCCGTGAGACAGCCAGCAGGGTGGTTTGGCGCTGGCGAAGGAGCCAGCTGGCACATCCACCTCATTGGGGGTCAGGGGGTGCGAATGCAGACCGAGCTAGAAGGCAGCACTGATGCGGGGAAGGCAGTGATTTAAATGTGGTCCGTGCTTTAAAGGCAGTGACACCCCCTGTGAGCGCACACCGCTTAAAGACACGTGGAGTGAGAAGCTGAACTTGTAAAACTGCTTTGGAACTTTGGTGAGCGTAACAATCATTTCTAGTTACGCAGACTCGTGTATTTCTTTTAAGTGAATCCGCGGAAGACACAGAAACATCTAAAGGTGAGGTCGCTGAGAACTGCCCGTCACGCACATGTGAAGAAATGAACGCCGAGGAAGGAGAAGGTGATGACGACAACGATGATGAAGAGGAGGATGAAGACTGGGACTGGGATGATGAGCTGGGAAGAATCTTGAAGCGCCACAATGCTGCTGGTGGATGTAATCCACAGGTGTGTTGGAGGCTGCTCTGCGCCAAGGCTGCCCAAGAGCAAATCTGAAGGCTTTGTTCTTGTTTACTATTATGTTGAGGATAAATTCAAAGATAGATTTTTTCCTTGAGAGAATCCCCTTCTTTTGAACCTGTCCCTCTGCCATGCCATGTGTGTATGTATATTGCTGCCAGAGTTCAGCTTGATTTTCCTTGTCTCAAACCCTGTTGCTGGATTCTCTTTTCACTGCAATTTTCCTTTCTCAACTTTTCTTTCATTGTTGGTCCTTATCCCCACTGGTGTCTCTTACTTTTTGGTACTTCCCTCCTGTGTTTCTCAGCATCTTCCCCATCCTTTCTATTAAATTTTAAGACCGTACCTTCTATGAAACAGGCTATGTTTTCAATGTAATAGTGAAGGATGCAAAAGAAATACGAGCACAGGAGAAGGAGGGAGGTGCTAGAAGTGAATTAAAGTGTATGCTGTTGGCACAGAAACTCTGGCACTGTGTGTTCCTTTTATAGATAGAAAAAGCACTATATTAGAGCCATGGCAGCTTCCTAGACTAAAAATAACCCTGGTTTGGGGCACTTTTATAATTTTAACTGATGTGTTACCTGTATTTTCTTTTATTGAATTAAGTAAAATCTGTTGTTAAACCATATGTATTTCCTCACCCTCGGTGGTTTTCTTATTATAGCTTTAGGCATAGGCATTTGAGCTGATTTTTCCAATTATATTGTCAGTATTTCAAAGGGGCTGTGTACAGAAGGCAACTTATATTAACAAATCCTTTGTTTCAGGCAAATAGACAGACCCCTAGTTGCTACTCAGCAAAAATGTCCACCCCTACAGACAAGGTTTTAAGAAAATTTGAACACAAAATTAATTTAGGTGAGTAGAATTGCATTGTTGTCTCTTATGAAAACAGTTAATGCTCTGTGATGTTCTCAGACTTAATTGTGCTGATGTTAAGCCAGAACTTACTAGGGTCAGTTAATCATTGCTAAACAATTAAAAATGGCTTTTGCATATTTGAAGTTGACTAAGTCTCCATTAACTGGCTGTCCTACCCTTTACTCTCCACCTTCAGAGCCACGTGGTTTTTGTTGTTTTTTTCCTTCCCCTTGGACTTCTCCAGACCACATAAAGCCTTTCTTCCCTAGCTTCTCTGTAGGAGCAAGCTGTCTGGGTGGAGGGAGGGTATCAGCTCTCTGTTGTGATGTTGGTCATTCTCACAGCTACATTTTCTAGATGATTGCAGCCCCCTGTAGCGTTAGGGTGGCACATTATGCAGCAGTTCTATCACAGGGGCAGAGTTTCTGTGATAAGTGAAGAGGCTGCTGTCCTGGATGGTGTAGTTTGATGTTTACTTTGAACTGGAAATGGCTGCTCAAGCACAGCCTGTTAGGACCAGGTGTAGCTGTGATTCACACTTTTAACAGGGTGGTGATCAGAGGTTGTATTTTCCTTTATAACAAAGTGATCTAAAATGAAGGTTGCTGGTATATGTAACCAAATACAGCAGCTTTTATACATTTAGCATTTAATCAAACACCATTTAACTACATTGTCAGTGGAAATCTGAGAGGCTGTTGCTTATTCTGTTCAGAAAAATGGCATTTGATTGTGATAAGAGGAGACAAATTTAATGGTGAGGTGTTATCCAATGGGATATCATCCCATTTCCAAGTCTGTGGAACTGTCTCACCCATCTGTGTTGTTACCTTATAGTCCTACTTTGAAGTGAAGACAGAGTGAAGAGCTAGGTTAACCCTGGTGTGTATCTAAGCTTCTGTGCCTGTTACAGAGGGTTCTGTCTATGTTTTAACATTGTGTTACGGCATATTGGCTGGAAGAAGAATTCCAGGGGAAATTTTCAACATAGGAAACTCTTTGGGTTTCGTTTTGTTTTCATTTCTTCTTATGTGTTTTTCAGATAAGCTAAATTTTGATGACTCTGTTATAAACAGAGTCACAGAAAAGTCTAGACAGAAGGAAGCAGACATGTGAGTATTATTTGTGGTTCTGTTTTCACTTAAATAATTTGAACCCTTGCTTATTTCCTTATTTTGAATAAGTTTGTTAAGAAAAATGAAATTTAGAAGGAGTCTGCCTTTTAGTCTTAAGCCTGTTTAAGACTGTAGTCTTAAACCTTTTTTTGTTTTCCGAAACAGTTGTCTAAATCATTCTAAAATTTTGATCCTTCTGTCACTGGTAGCGCATCTGATTGTGTTGGTGTCATAAGACAGAAGTGATGGGTGTCATTCCCTTAGAAAAGGCTATTTTATCTCTGTTACTCAGTTTTTCTAAACAGAGATCCTTAAGCAGTTGGGTTAAAAAGATATTGGAAGTCTTTCGAAGTTTCCTCCTGATGATTTGATGAGGGAAAAGTAATTATTTCTAAGATTTTTTTTTTAGGCCTGCAGCTTATAGCTGCAAGTTATAAAGACAAATACAGTTTTCTCCTAAACGAGCATAATTCAGTAGAGGCAAGAAAATACCTATAAAAGTGAAGGAGGCTGATGTTTATGGTGGTAGTGGCTCGTTGTTTTTCTTTCCATCCCTCTGCCTGCAGGAGAGATCTTTGCTTTTGTATGAACTGCAAGCCTTACTTGTTGAGGCTGTCATCTTATCTTTGATACAGAATGTCACGGTTTGCTCTGTCAAAGTCCTGGGTCCATATGAATCATTTTATTTTCACCTCTGCCAGGTACCGAGTCAAAGACAAGTCAGACAGAGCAACAGTAGAACAGGTAGGTCCTTAATTCATAAAATTTCTCTTGACCAGAGTAAATAATGTTGAGTTTTGGAATCACTGATAAAACCGGTACAGTAGGAACAGAGTTTTGCTTTGGGATTCTGTTTCCCTTGTTATCCTGAAGAGATCTGTTGTTTCTTCGTTTCTTTTGTGTATATGAAGGTTGTACTTGCTTCCATAAACATTTCAGAGCTCATTGTTGTGCTTAGCATTGTGATTTGTTCTTATATGCAGTGCAGAATTCCATCTTAAGCTTTTAAGTAAATTCCAATGAATAACAAAAAAGTGCTGGGTTTGCCTTTTTCCTTTTTTCTTCTTTAGCAAGACTGAACTATTACTGGCCCAAGGCCACGGAGCTGCTCTATTTCAGTCATGATAGCTGTATCCCAAGAGAAACTTTATTTTGAAACATTTGATGCAACTATGGGTGGGAAATCATTCTTTTTCTCTTCTAGAGCTAGCTCAAAGGCATATGCTTAGCTTAAAAAAGAGAAATTAATAATGCTGGCAGAAAAAGTGAAGTATCATTCTAGAATCAATGCGAAGTTCTGTGGTTGCTGTTTGGATTGTCATTTGACCCTTGAGAGTAGTCTGATGCCATGGGTCCTTTAATATGGTACTAAGGCTGGACAGTATTATTAGGTTTTATCCTTTCCTGACTTTTCTGTATTAAATTTGAGGTGTTGGATCCAAGGACCCGAATGATCCTCTTCAAGATGCTCTCTAGAGGTGTCATATCAGAAATCAATGGCTGCATCAGCACAGGGAAAGAAGTAAGTTTTATTGAAAATGCTGAAGTAGGGTTTTTTTTCAGCAAGCTAGGCAGAAGTTTAAGGTGCTAAGAAGAAGTACTTGGATTTAGTTCTAGATTCTTTGTTTTGCTTGATTGGTACAAAGTTGTCCTAAGATAAAAGGCAGTTTATGTTAAAGGAAACCAATTTTCCCAAATATGAAAGGTTTCTAAGAATTGCTTAAATATTATCTTAAATTTGTGGATCTTGTTAATTGTGTCTTTCAACCAAAATTTTTGGAAAAGTTGTGTATAGACATAATATTAAATAGTGCCTGAAAAAACATGCAAACCCAGGTAATTCTTTCTTCATGTGAGATTCTTGCATACACGTGAGATTATCTCCATGTGTCAGCAGACATGGATGGGATTATCTAAATGGTGTATCAAAATTCTGTTTAAAGTACTATTAAACTTCATTTACAAAACTAGCATGTTTGTGTGCTGTTATTATCAAGTAATATTGCAGATAATTAAAACTAGACCACAAAAATTCTTTAATTTACTTAGTTTTAAGTAAATTAATAAATCAGTTTTAGAATGCCTAGTCACCTAGGCTCATCTAGTTTTCTTCCAAGTCCTTGGATGCTGATTAAAGACATATTTCCACGCAGTGTAGATGTGAGAACATGAGATATTTGGGCCATGCTTTAGGGACTAAATGGTGCACAGACTCAAGTTAACTGTGCACACAAGGGCTTGTTTCGGTCTCCAAAATGTGGACAAGGCAGAGTTTTCTTGTGCAGTGTTGCTTTTGTCCTGTAGTTATTGTTGCACCCTTGCCCCATCTTGCATACTTTTTGTAAGCTGCCTCTCATAGAAAAGGGATTGCCCTTGTGTGCAGTCTCACTCAGCTGGGTGCCATGTAGGGGCTGGGGTGAGATCAGATGTTTGCAGAAGTGTCAGAAAGAGAAGAAGTTGCTTTAATGTTGTTTCTTCTCTTTATAATCTGATAGGCTAATGTATATCATGCTGGTACTGCAAATGGAGAGAGCAGAGCAATAAAGATTTACAAAACCTCTATTCTGATGTTTAAAGATCGTGATAAGTACGTGAGTGGAGAATTCAGGTGAGTTTGACTTCTGCCTGGTTTTACTGGAGAAGTGGGATGGTTTGAAAGGGGGTAAAATCACTGCACTGATTAGCTAAGAGTCCCTGTTGTGTTTTATTTCCTTTTTTGAAGGTTTCGTCATGGATACTGCAAAGGCAACCCAAGAAAAATGGTGAAGACGTGGGCTGAAAAAGAAATGAGGAATTTAATAAGGTGATTTTTCCAGTTTTTATTTCATCATGCAAAGGTAACAAACTTGGAAGTTTATGGGAGGTACTCTCCTATTGCCAGACTGGGGCTATCACTGCCTTTTAGGGTTTCTGGAGTGTTCAGGAAAGTGTCTTAATCTTCACTATGGGAGAGAAATGAAAAGGGGAGGGAGGAATAAAGCATGTTGCTCATGCTCTAAGCTCTTCAATGTCTGAACCCCGTCTGACATGACTGAACAGCAAGAAAAAGCTAGAAATATCTGCTGCTGAGTAGCAGCACGCTGTGTGATATAGGTTAATCTAGGATTAACCTGAACTGTGTAAAGATTCTTTGTCTGACACAGGAATGCTTAGAAAAGGGTCAGAACCAGAATGGTTGTGGCTTTCTGTATGCATTTCCTGGTTGTTCTTCACAAGTGAGAGTTTCCTGAGCTCTTATTGTGTATTACATTTAAAGCAACAGAGCTCCTTTATTCACTAGTGCAATCCAAATAGTAGAGTTTGATTTTTTTTTTTTGTTGTTGTTAATTTGTTCCTGTGTTTCAGGCTTAATACAGCCCAGATACCTTGCCCAGAGCCAATTATGCTAAGGAGTCATGTGCTTGTCATGGGCTTTATTGGTAAAGGTGACAGGTAAGTATCTTTGGAAAATCGAGTTGGGATTTTGTTTTAATAGTAGCTTTCCACCAAGGTTTATTAAAACCAAACAAACCAGCCCTCTGAATTTACCTACTGTTACTTCAGGCCTGTAAAATGAACATGTTATTCTTACTTGTGCTTATGACCTGTGGAGTACCCAGACATTTTCCAGCTACTACTGCAGGCAGTCTGTCTGTATGACTCTGAAGCCTCAGTTGTGTGCAAAATTAATTTGTAAAGTGGCTTAACCAGAGATTAAGGCTGGAAAGGCTTGCTAATCATACATGAGGACAGCCCATCGTTTTGTGGTATAAACATTATTGTAGCCTGGCCCAAATTAGCTCACATTGGAAACAGAGTTCCAATATCTTTGACAAGCATATAGCAAGCTTTGCCGCCCTTGGTACTGGCTCCTGACACTTGGTTGCTCATCCTGACTTGCTTGACACACCTACTGAGCTGAAGGATCAGATACAGCATTTGCAGCTGGGCCAAAGAAGGAAAAAGTATTAACTTTCTGTGACTTGTGTTGTGATTTCAAGGCCTGCTCCTCTGCTGAAGAATGCTCAGTTGTCTGACTCCAAAGTCCGGGAGCTGTACCTACAAATCATCCAGTACATGAGAAGAATGTACCAAGATGCCCGACTTGTTCATGCAGATCTCAGTGAATTTAATATGCTGTATGTTTTTAATCTTTGCTCTGAATTGTGACATCTAGAATGTATGCATTGGCAAACCTCTTATGTGAGAAGACTAATGTACCTTTAAGGGAGGGTGGGGTCCTTTTCACCACTGGGTTTTGAAACTGATGTGATTAATTTTGTAGCTTTTAGCACAGATTGGAGCTTTCTCCTTTAAGAAAAACAAAATACAGACAAGCCCCACAGATACCAAACAACAAAAAAACAAATAAACATTGAAAAACCCCACCAAAATTCCCAAACAAAACCCCCTCAGAACCAGAAAAAAACCCCCTCAACTAGGGGAAAAATCAGTAAGGTATAATTTTTATATATATATATATTTTTTTTTTCCTGGTGGAGTCAGTGCAGCTCTGTGTGGATTTTTTGGTAGGTACCACAGTGGGGATGTGTACATCATTGATGTGTCTCAGGCTGTGGAGCACGACCACCCTCACGCCCTGGAGTTCCTGCGGAAAGATTGTGCCAACGTTAACGGTGAGTGGGTTGCACTTCAGCCCTTGTTCTGACAGCTGGTTTATTTAGCAAGGTGAACTGTGTGTTCACCTCTGTTCTTTCAGGTATAACTGACTGTAAAAGCTGTCAGAAGTCCATTAAAATACTTCCTTTCCTATGTTCTCATGCTTTCCTCAGGTAGCAGTGTACTATGCTGAGTTCAGAAGAGTGCAGCCTATTTTGCTAGAAATCATCTGGCCAAAATGAGTCACCTGGCTGATTCTCACATTTATGATAGATACAAGATCAGTCCCAGTCTGCAGCACTACCCACTCCAATCTTAACTTCCCTTACTTAAAATACTGTGCAGACATACTGATGTGTTTCCTTCTGTGAGTTGAATCCACACCTGGAATTCCTCAGCTGGCAAGAAGTTACCATGTATTACAAAGTTCCCTGCACTTACTTGTCCAGGGCAGCTGAGAGGATCGAGGCATAGGGTAATTAATTAGAGATGTTATCACTTGTCATAGTATTTTGATGAATTACCTTCATGGTGTTTTTTCTCTTGGTCCTCATGTGTGAGTATACATGTTGCATAACACACACACACCTCCTGGTAGGGTGTGTCCCTGTGGACAAAAAGGAATTGCAGGTTGCTTTTGTCCCTCCTTCTTTTCAGATTGACTCTTTTGTTATTTTACAGAGACTCTTGAAAGTATGCAAAAAAAACCTGTGTGCCTTTTGATGCACTGTGTCTGTTGATTCTCATTATGTTAGTTTTTCCTTATTCCTTTGCTGTTCATGGATTTCTAGTAACTCCTTTCTGGCTCAGCTATTTGCACCCTTGCTCTTTTTTCTTGTAATCCCTGGGTATTCCAGTGTCTCAGTGGCTTGCAGTGGTTTTGGCATTGTTTTGTTTGTTTTTTTGTCACTGCAGCTTTCTCTGTCTAGTCCTCTTACAGAGACTCTAAGAAACACCTTGCTTTATGTTCTGTCCTAGCTGTGATCATTGCAGGCACTTATTGAAAATACATTTTTTCACTTTATCATCACAGCTGCATGTGTTAGATGTAATTACTTATGCTTTTTGTCTCTGCCCTTGTTTGGTAGACTTTTTCCAGAAGCACAATGTTGCAGTGATGACTGTGAGGGAGCTGTTTGAATTTATTACTGATCCTTCTATCACAAGTGAGAACATTGATGACTACCTGTCCAAGGTAAGACCTCATGGTCCTGTTGCTTGTATAGGAAGACTTGAACAATAAAATCAGATCTAGTTCAAGCTCCTTCATATCTTTTGTTCTACATCCTGCTATTGAAGGAAGCTGGTACATGGCATTGATTTGCTAGTGCTTCAAAAATGCATGTAGGTCTTTTCCATTTATACCGTTTTTAGGGTGACAAAACTTCCCTTGTATGTTTTCTCAGAAAGTCTAATTATGAATCCCAAGTGTCTGTTTGAGGTGCTACTAAAACCAGAATGCTTTA
Source organism: Scytalopus superciliaris (assembly GCA_013400415.1). Classification (NCBI taxonomy): domain Eukaryota; kingdom Metazoa; phylum Chordata; class Aves; order Passeriformes; family Rhinocryptidae; genus Scytalopus; species Scytalopus superciliaris. The sequence continues at coordinate 514,597 of VXBX01003166.1, read as the reverse complement.
AATTAGATCTTTTTTTCTGGCAAGGAGAAGCTCTACAGAAATGTAACCATGCTTATAGGGAGGATGGGATTAAGAATGCAGATATGAGCAGTGTGGGCTGAGGGAGGAAGGGAATGACTCAGGACTGTGTTACTTCAAGGTACATGGTCTTGTTTGCCAAGTAGGGTGACTGGCAGAACACATGGATTCTAGGAGGAGTTAATATCACACAGTGCTGCTAGCAGCACCCATGCCTAGCTGCCAGTCCTCTGCTCCCAGGTAGACACTTTTAAAAGGGAGGTGTGTGTGTGTGTAAATGCTTTTTAAGTTAACCCAAGAGAAGTGGGGGCCATGTATGTCATGTTGAGTGGAGATTTGGTGTGTCTTTCCTGGTCAAGACCACATGAGTGTGGTCCAAATGCCAGGACAGCATGGAGGATTCCGGATGTTGTGTTCTTTCTGTCATATTGGAGAGTGAACGAGAGCCAGCTGTGGGCACGTGGTTCCCTTTTCCTTGTGCCCCTCTGGCTTGCTTGGTGTGTGTGAGAAGAGCCAAGTTCCAGGACTGAGCACTGTATTCTCCTTGCACTGTTACATCCTGTAGCCATGCTGGGCCTGCCATAATTTGGTGTGGGAGGCGCAGCAAGTGTGTTTTCCCTCTATTAACAGCCCCGATCTGCAGCTGTAAGTGTGCTTTGCAGTTACCATTAGGTGTCGCTGGAGGCATTCCCATATGGAAACCTGGAGTGTGTGGGAGTGACAGGGAAATACGGGGAGAAACGCAGATGGGAATAGTTAGTTGGATGCGATTTGAAAGAGTTAGTGATGCGATTCTAAAGAGTGATAACTTTGTATTGTTTTGTATTCCTTTAGGCAATGGAAATAGCATCGAAAAGAACAGAGGAGGAAAGATCCAGTCAAGATAAAGTGGATGAGGAAGTGAGGATTTCTGTTCCTGCTGTGACATTAATATTAACCTTGCCTCTTCTAAACAATGAAAAATGTTCTGTTTTATTTGGCAAAATGTACAGTTGATGATAGGCAAAACACTGTGATACTGAGATGTCTTGAAGTAGTTGTGAAGTATTAAGGGATGCCATGTGTAAAAGCTGACAGCAATAAGCTGTTACAAGGCAAATACACCATTTCCTAAACCAGTTTGCTTGCTTGTAGCTGGGTGCCTTCATATATCTTCCAGTTCAGGTTTAGTTAACAAATTGAGTAGAGAGATGATTTTGTACCAGTGATACAGAAATAGGCTATTTGGATACTTGCATTGATCAAATTGCCTGTCTAGCTCCAGTCCCAGGCTAGTTCAGTTCTTCCATTGCTTTTATAATTAAGTGAAACCATTTCAAGGGCTTTACAAAAAGCTGCTAGTTTTGGAAAGGCTTGATGTAAAGATACAACCATTTCTATCTGTTCCGGAAGAGTTAAAAAACCCCAAAAAACAAAAAACCAAACCAGAAAAAACACAAACCTTTATCATTGGAGTCAATACTACTTGATTTATCAAAGACTTTTCTTTTTCTCTTGAAGCTCTACAAGTTTTACTAACTGCTTCAAGCTTGGCCAAGGAAAGATTTTTTTTTTTGCTTCCCAGGGTATCCTCAGAATACAATTTCTGAACTATAGAGTCAGATACTAGTGTTTTGTAACAAGGCCATCTTTTGCAAGCCAATTCCTATAAGAGAAATGGTTTCATACCATCTAAGTTCAGTTCATTTCTCTTGGACTTCTCATGTGACCATGGCTAGTTTGTGTCACTTCCTTCACAAAAGAGTTGAGGTGATTAAGGGCAAGCTCTGTGGAGGTGGGGGCCTCTGCTTCGTACAGAGCACTTAGATAGGCAGTGATGATGTCAAAGTGTATTGAATTTGTCCTGGGTTTGGACTGATAGCATGAAAAAGAGAGGCAGAATACCCCTCTCTGATCTGGAAGGGTCATAAGTTTTCTGGAAGGCTGTTTCAAACACAAATTTTAAAGTGTGTTGTTGATACTGCAGTTAATTTTTACTGTGCTATGCTGCTGCAGGAACCTTTTTTGAGTTGGACTGTAGGTTGAAACAGCTATTATTATATAAAGAGAGGCTTCCTGAAGGCATTGCAAACATCATAATAAAAACATTAGAAAAGTCCTTAGAATGTAAAACCTTAGGACTCAAATAGATTTAAGAGATGATTGGAAGGATTGGAGAAGTTTGTTAGTTGTCTGGAGGTCACATTAAGGAAGGAGCCTTGTCAGTTGTGATCTATCAGTAACATGTGGGTTGCATGGTAGTAGATGACTGCCATATTTTTTTTTTTTGTTTCTCTGAGCCTTTGTGATTATTCTCTTAAGGATGCATAGTTAGGAAAGAAAAACCTTGTGGCACTTTATGTGAATGAGTGTTTCTTTTCACTCTGCTAGGTATTTAAGAAGGCTTACATACCTCGAACTCTGACTGAAGTTAAAAACTACGAGAGAGATGTGGATATAATGATGAAGTTGAAAGAAGAGGATATGGCATTGAATGTTCAGCAGGATAATGTGAGTAGACATGCTGAGGCAGAAAAAGAGGGAGGGGACATGAATTCTTCTCACTGGAAACTGATAGCAACAAAAAAAACCCCAGAAGGTTTGTTACCAGGGTGTGAAGTACTGAATCCAGTATCATACTTTAAAATTTTCTAGTTAGTGCTAATGCTGATTTTGTGGGTTTTATCCTGGTCTTTTTTTTAATTTATTTATGTTTAGATAATAATTTTTCTCTGGGCACAGAGAATAAAACATATTTTGATAATTTTATTTCTTCTCTCTGCCTTGGTGCAGATTCTCTACCAGACTGTTACGGGACTGAAGAAGGATTTGTCTGGTGTTCAGAAGGTGAGAGGGTCTTTTTGAAATGCTTACTTTTATCCATTTTCAGAAAAGTGCTTATAGGCAGAAGAGAGAATGCCTCATCTTGCAGCTGGCACCATGAAAGAAGCCTCTTGTCTGCAGAGTAGCCACTTATGTCCAGGATAGGTCTGGCATGGCAGTGAATCTGCACAACACAGGAATTGCTTCCTGGAGCTGCAGTCAATGCTTGGGTGGCTTGAAATGAAATGAAAATCCTTGATATGGCCATGACCTCTAAGGTGGAGATGAAGGAAAGTGATTTCCTGAATATGGAAAATGTAATTGATTTAAATTGTGGCACAACTGCAAGTTTTGATATGTTCAGGGTAACTTTGCTGTAATATTGCATAAAGAATAGCCCTGCAGTAAAAGGCATAAGATATTATGTCTTACTATATGTGAAGTACTTGACAGTGGCACTTGTGTAAGAAGTTGGGTACAGATCAGCTGTAGCCTGTAATTCAGGGTAGAAGCCCTGTGTTGATTCCCCCTCCTTTGTAAATGTTATCTAGCAGTGGTGTAGACTGTGATTTAAAATGGAAATATAAGCACGGATGGGATCAGGCTGTAGCAGAGTCTCCAGGCTTGTTTAGGAGTAAGTGAGTTTTCCAGTGTAGATATTTGTGTTTGCAATGTAGTATACATCCAGTGCCCCCAAGCTGGATTTGGGTATGATCCAAGATAATTAAAAATTGGCTTCCACATATGTTAGCAAATCGCTGTTTAACTGTAGGGAAATTAGTTTGGGAGTGCAAATAACAGCTGTGCTGTGAGACCTGACCTAAAAGAATCTGTGTTGTACTTTCTGGTTTCCTTGTTCTTAATTTGCTTAACCTACTTTTCATTCTTTTTCTTGAGACTCAGTGATGGCTGTAGTATAAAGAAGGTGGCATCAGCTCTCTCAGGGGTTTCTTTGCAGCAGATTCTGTTTTGTGTTTTTTATAAATATATATATATATTTATATATGTACACATAGTGTATATATGTATGTGTGTGTGTATTGTCATTAGGTTTCTTGGGTTTCATTTGACATAATTCTTGATATATCTTGCAGATTCCTGCACTTCTTGAAAAGGCAAATGAGTCAGAAACAGACTCTGATGATGATGATGATTATGGCAGCTCAGAGGACTCTGATTCAGGCTGTAAAGAATCTGTACATCCCAAAGATAAACCTGCAGAAGTTAGCATGGACAAAAAGGTCAGTTGGCTAGGAATTGTTTATTTTTTCCCCACTGTTTTTTATGTGACATGAAAAAATCCAAACTTAGTGGTTCTTGCTAATTCTTGTGTGAAACAAGCTGTGGATTTTTCCTTTTGTGGAGAACAAGAGCAGAGACAGTGAATTTCATGCTTCATTAATGGTGGTTTTATGTAGAGCAACCTGTCACAGCTCTTTGTAGCCTGGGCAAAGCTAAGGGAGAATCACAGGAGTGCACAAAGCAGAATTCAGTAAAACCTGGGCAGCTTTTCAGTGCTTCTGGCTGCTCTTCCAGGCTTTGGTGTTTGGGTTTGTGGTTGTGATCTCTGATCAACCTCCTTGTGCCCAGGGAACTGAGACCCCTTGACTTACAGGCCTGGAGTCTTGGTGACAGTGTCTGCACCTCAGAGGCCTTTGCAGTACCATTGGTTCAGACTGGTTACCTTTGTTGGGGGCAAGAGTAGTAATGTAGTCATGTAGAGGGCTTATGGTTAGGGTTTTTTTTTTTAAGGTTTCCATTTTCTAAACTGCAGAACAGTTATGTTCAGTTTTGGTGAGACTCTTCTGCAGAGTATCACTCATGGGCGAGAGCCTTTTGGCAGACTTTTATGTGCTGTGCAAAAAAAAAAAAAGAAGGGTGAAACTTGCTGGGCTTAAGGGATTCAAGATTTGGGGGTTTGCTTGTTAGGTTTTCCTTCCTAGAAAATCTGTCAAATGAAAATGCAGTGCTCTGCTAGGCTCCTCCAACCAATCTGGAGCTGCTCTTTCAGATGTTTCAGATATGAAGCAGGGAAGTCTTGGTCACTTCTCATCCCTGTTGATAGGTTCCCTTTCTTCAAAGGTCTCATGAAACTTATGTTTTAACTAGTTTGAATTTTACCTTGTCATTTCCATTGTGTAGGTCTTGTCTCCACCCACAACCTATACTACCTTTTTCCTTTCCCCTCATATTCTTATTGATTTTTATTTTTCATTTCTTCCTCTTGATAACTTTGTTTTTATGTCATGTGTTAATTAACTTGTTAGTGTAACAATTGATTAACTTGCTCAAAATCCCACGCTCCCTTCTGTCTTCAAATGAACGGTGTTTGATTCTTTATAGGAAAGGAAAAAGATGGTTAAAGAAGCCCAAAGAGAAAAGAGAAAAACCAAAATCCCAAAGCATGTGAAGAAGAGGAAAGAAAAGACCGCAAAAATGAAGAAAGGCAAATAAAATCAGCTTTGGCTTGGGCAAAGGGCTGATGTGTTGTGAACTAGTCAGTCACCATCTTTTTTAAAAAATAAAAAAATCCTTTATTTATATACATACAATATTAACTATAAGGGTGGTTTTGTTAATAACATAATGTAATTGGTTGAACAGAGTGTATGCCATGGGTTTCTCAATGGGAAAGAATGAATTTAACACTTGTGCCTGTTAAAATTCTTTAACTGTGCAGGTTTAACTTGTTAAACTGATGTTGATTTTTTTTCCTGCATTTTTACTCTCCTGCCTCACACTGCATACAAGCAAATTTGGTTTGTTCCAGAGCAGTGATTTGATTCTTGGAGAGGGGAGAATGGTGATTCAAACGCCCATGCCTTCTTCACAGTATGGAAGCAAATTGAGCTAGGTGCCTTCTGCAGGCTGTCAGTCACCTATGGATAACCCTGCACCCCTTGTGCCTCTGCTGCCTCCCTGTGCTTGCATCACCTTTGACATTTTCTTACTGGAAGCTGGGTTTTGTGATTTGGGAGGCTGTCCTCATTGCCCAGTGCCCTTCTGAGTCAGTCAGGCAGGTGTACCCAAACGGACAATGCCTGATTATTTTGTCTTTTGTTTTTTTGGCTTGGATCCCAACATAAGGCACTTTTTCTCTTAAGAATGTTATGAGCCAGCTATTTTGTAAGCTGCTCAAAATGCTGTTTGACTTCAAGGCTGTGTAAAGGCCTGTGGCAGAGGCCGTTTGTGGTATGGCTCAGCATTGACAGTCTGTTGTGCTGAGATGCCCCAGCTGTTAGTTAGGGAGCAGCTGGCAAAGCTTTACTCAAAAATGGCCTGCATGGACCTGGGCAAAGATTCTGAACTCAAGACAGACCACCCTCTCTCTTGGCAGCTGCTTTGACCACGACTGAGGCTGACAAGTGTTGGGAGAGGTGTTCTCACACAGTAGCTGTCAGCTGTCTGTTCCCACTGCCTGCTGTTTCAGAACAGCACAGAGACAGGTTCTGATTCCAGTAAATGTCTAGATACGTTCTCCCAGATTGGGGGTGGAGTTGATGCCCTGCAGGTTTGTTCTTACAGGAGATACATCCTGTGATGACAGAGGACAGCTTTTATCCATCAGTGGATATCCGACAATGATGAGTTGGCTTGGGGCAGGGTGAAGTGTTCTCTCTGCTCTTCACCTTCCACACTCAAAAAAGAGGGTATTGGCCAACTGCACACGTGGCTGCACTCTCCAGTTTGACCTTCACAACCTCTTTGGTGCCTTTGGCTAGAAATCTAGTAGAAGAGAAACTGGTTAGTGCTTCCAGATCTCTCTCCTCTCCCTTTCTCCTTGTCCAAACAGGGATTGATAACACTTTCACAAGCACTATACACTAAATGTAGACAGTATTGCTGGAGTGTGTTGTGAAGCAAGACTGGTATTTTCTCAGCAAATGGGAATGTCTGTTGGGAGACAGATAAAATATCTGCATTTTGGGAATTGGCATTATATCATGTGCAAGAAGGAGGGCAGCCTCTAACTGGGTAGTCAAAGGAGGAGGACTGTCCAGAGGTGAGGGCGTACTGGTGATGGCCATTTGTTTTAACACCAAGGGTTAAGCTAGAAGTGTGGACACTTTATTTCCTGCTTTTCCTTACCATCATGGGAGCTTGTGTAGAGACATAATCAGGCAGAGGTGAGCTCAGTGATGGTTGACCTGAGCCTGGCTTGTATTTATTGGTGCAGTGCTGAAGGTGACTGAAACAAGAACAGCTTTGTGCACTTTGCTCTTGAAATCTCATTGTGCTGGGTATTCTTCCTGCTGACTGACAGGGCTGTGGTGTGCACATCTGTGATAGTAGCTGTGGTTCATGAAGGTGCATGCACCAGGGAGTGTGTAGGGACCAGGGTTGTAGGTGGAGTGGGAAATTGTGTCCCAGTTGTTGCCTTTCCCCAGGAACAAGCTGTGCACTGGGCAGACCTCTGTGTTTTTGGTGAAATGGGCTAAGTGTAAGTGAATCTCTACAAAGCTGTGTGTGCTTCAATTCTGTGTAGCTCAGCTGTGGATGACCCCACCAGGAAACTCGTCCGTGGCGGATCAGGGTGAGTTGGGGGTTCTCAGACACAGGAGACAACCACATTTTCATTTGGGCTGGCTGCTCTGAAGACAAGGATAGGTGCTGCTTCTAGGCAAAGAGCTTGGAAGCCCCAAAGCCAATGTGTGTCCCACTGGTGGGTGTTTTACCTCCTTTCCCTGAGGAGACACTTCAGAGAAAGGAGGCTGCTATCATCTGTGCTTGAGGGAAGAGGAAACATCCCAGCCCACACAACCTTGTCTTTTCCTCCTGGCCATGCACCACAGCCTGATCAAGTTTGCCTGGCTTTTGCCACCCTGTAGCATGAAAGTGATCCTGAATCAGTCATTTCGGGTTGGACCCTCGCTCGCAGTGCTGTGCAGCAGGACTGTCTGTGTGGGCTGTGTGAAACACCTGCCTCAGGTGTTTGCCCTATAGGGCATGTTCATGTAGTTGAGGTGTTTGCAGGGGACCTGAGGTGGAGCATGTCAGAAAAGCTCACTCTGTGCAAGTGCAGATGGCCTGGGGTTGGCTGTTGCAGTGGGGTACGTGCTTTTCAAGGTGGGCTGTGAGTGTGGTTCATGTGTCCTGGCCCATTGCAGTGGGACAATCTACAGAAACGGGGTGGATGGGAGCTTTTTGGGTGAGAATCATGAGATGAGCCATCTTCCTGGTGGTTCCTAAAGCAGCAGAATGGTTGTTGAAGAATGCTGGGCATAATTACCGAAAGTCACCAGTCTGATGGGGGCTGGGGAGGGTGGGAATGGGGTGGCATGACTTTATATCCTGTGCTAAAGAAAAAGCTTCATAGTGTGAAGTTGTGCTGGTTTTCCCATCAGAGGTGAGGATGTGACAAGGCCCACTCAGTTTTTTTGCCATAGCAGCATGTTTATGATGTGCCATGCTGGTGGCACCTGTGCAGACAGAGAGGTATCACCAGGGCAGGAATACCAGTTCCACATATAAAAGGAACTGGGACAAAACCAGCTCAAGGTAATGCTTCCCCTTTATCTTCCATACTTTTCCCTGCCTGGACCCCCTCCTCCTCTTCCCAGAACTGTGCTTAATGGCAAGGCTCTTGGGTCTCTTGTGAGCTATTGCAAGAGCTCACCTGATGTCACACAGCACAGGCAAACAGACCCTGAAGGTGGGCTGGGGGGTAACTGGTGGGCTGTGGCACCGGGAGACGACCCTGTGGCAGTGAGACTGAATGGTGTGGGTGTGATACCTACCCCTAAGACCTGAGATTCCCTTCTGTTGACTGCAGACAATGGTCCTCCTCTGCTGGACTGCTCAGTGGGAATTCAGTGTCAAAGTGGAGCATCCAGATTACTGTTTCCCCCCTCCCCCCTTTTGAATGAGAACATCTTTACTGAACTCGTGGCATAAACTCAATTGCCTTGCACTGAAGCTTTGGGAATGTTTCTGCAAGCAGGGCTTTTGGTAATTGTCTGGTGTGTTTTTCAAAGCACAGCTGTTTTGTTATCTGCCTTCTCTGAAAACAGATTGGAGTCCAATTCTGTCGGGCAGTCAGGATGAATCTTTACAGCTGCAAAAGCAGAACTGTCAACTGCTTTGACACTCCTTTCTGGCTCAGACTAGCAGAGGAGGAGTGGTTTAAAACAGGCAGGAGAAGGTGCTCTATGGAGAGGGCAGGCTGTGGGTGAGTTGCAGCATGGTGCTGCTTGTGGTGTTTGCACGAGTGCAGGTAAGCATGGTCTGAAAATGAGCTGTCTAATCTGAGATGTTCTTAATTATTTAAGAACAGGCTGAGCATATGAAAGACATCAAATTCTCAAGCATGGGTCAGATGCCTGGAAAAATCCATTTCTGGGAATTTGCAGCTAAAAGATTTAGTGGCATTAGCTTAAGAATGTAGAGTGGGAATATTTACAACTCTTCTCTCAAAGATAAAAATGTATAAAAGCAATTAATCCTATCTTCTTAGGCCTTCCCAGGTCATCCTGTCTTCCAGTCCTCCCTCCACATCTCGCTTACCAAGTCCCAGTGAATGATCAGGGAGGGAGATACTCCTGGATAAAATATGTTAAGTTCCAAAAAAGTTCATCAGTGAGGTGTTGGAGTTTTTTGGGAGTTCACCCCCACCTCCCCAAAGTCCTGCAGTGCCATAGGAGTTTTGCACTCTGAGCAGTTGACATTAGGCTTCCTCACAGGTTTGAGGTCTGTGCCAGGCTGGTATTAATTTGTTTCTTCTTCCATACTATATATTTTATTATGCATAGCAATAGAAGCATTGGAAGGTGGAGTTTTGTGGATTTGTTTCCCCATGATGAAGCCAGTAAAACCAGCTTTGCATGTCAGGATATGTCTCCTTAGAGGGATTCGATTTCCATGCTGAAATATTTTGATTAAACAATGCAAAACGAGCTGTGGCAGGCTACATGCTTGCTTTTGGCATGTGTGCTCAGGCAAGAATCACACCTGTGGTCTTTTGAGATACAAAAAGAAGTGAGGCCAACATTTTCTGAGGACCAATGTGTCCTGCAAGTTTTGGTCACGGGTAGTGGAGAAGCTGCTGCTGAAGAGCTGTGAGAGTTGGATTCCAGAATACCAGATTGCTCACCTGGTTCTCCAGCTGAATCTTTACCTGCTGTTTTCACCTGCAAAATGGTACAGCCGATTTGATACTATAAATATGATGCACAGGTGCAGAACAGGGCAGGTGCTTTGTGTGTCCTTCATCCCAGGGGTTCACTTGAAGGGTGAATGGGGACAACTGGGGTGGGAAAGTGATGTTAGGGCTCTTTTGTCTGGTTATAGGGACCTGTCTGTCTTTACCTCTTCCTGTTAAGGGAACAAAAGGATTTTTTGGACACAGTGAGCAAGGGAGGACCTAAAGAAACTGTTTTGTCAACTCTGAATGAACTCCTAAAATGTTCTGTGGTAAACAGCTTCACAGATTTTTTTTTTAAATACAAGAAGCTAACTCAGAATTTATTTTGAACTTTCTAGGGCATTGCTGTAAAAATAAATACATAAGTTAATGACTCATTGTTTTTACAGTTGTAATTTTGGTCCTTCTCAACTGCAAGTAGACTTTCAAAGCTAAAATGCTGACCTTCTGCCTTAGCATCTCATTATTTTTCTGGTCTTGACATAACCTTGTGGTCCTTGTGCTAATCTTCATATCCTCTAGAGGGAGAACTAAGTTCTTGCTCAGACTATGCTGGAAAGTATTAAGGCTCCCTTAATTTGAGAGAAGTGCCAATGATTCAATTCTCTACATAATTTTCTATAAATTTTGATGGATTTGTGCATGCACCTAAAACTTTTATTTGTTTGGGTTTCTTTTTTAATTTTTCTTTTTTTTTTCCTCTTGAATGTGTAGTTCTTGTACAAAGTTTTATACTTTGAGGTCATAAGGGGCATAATTTGTTCTGGGCCAGGCCAGGCCTGCAGCAATGGTGTTAATGCTGCATTTAGAAAGAGGTTCTATATGACACTTGCCAAACACCAAGGAGACTTCTTTCCCCCTGTACCTGTGGAGACTCATGATGAGAATCTAAAAGATGCTAGGGATGTTGTTCTTCAGCTGTCCAAATTCAGGAGCATAAACACCCATCTTTTAGGCAGTAACTGTTTGGCCACAATGACTAGCCCTAAGAACAGTTTGAGTTATTGGCAGCTGTATTTTTTTTCCTCCCCACCACCTCAGCATCATGGTTGTTTATTTTCAAAGGATTGACATTAAGAACAAACTTGGCCCTTCTTCCTGACATGCAACAACCTGCCTCTGACCTCTGCAGCCTGTGTGGAACTGCAAGCTTTCCTAAAACACAGTGTGAATGCTAGACCTAGCCTAGAGCAGTAGGTTTAAGGCTATCTCTCTAATCTAGCCCAGAGATCCATGTCTGCTGCAGAGCTTGCAAAGGCCACGAGGCTGGGACGTGAAGTTGGCAGGTATTGCTTGAGGGTTTTGTGTGTTTGTAGTTTTCTTTTGCCTTTAAATAAAAGGCAAACAGCAGGCTATGGTTCCAGCAAGTTTCTGCAGAGCAGAATGAAAGACAGACAGTGATCCTTCTCCTGGCATTAGTACTGGGCTAAGGGCTGGCATGAAGACCACTGATGGGCACATGAGGACAGAAGGTTTGATCCACAGTTCTCTTCTGGAGGTCCAGGGCATTCAATTGGCATTCCTGCTCTTAAGAATTCTTTTAATCCCTTTACCTAATGTGAGCCTCAACCCTTGAAGCCTAACATGAGCCCTGTGCTGTGGGCTGCCACCCCCCTCTCAGATTCAGCCAGGGCTGATTCTCTCTAGCTGACTGCAGCCCCCCACCCATCAGGGCCTGGGGGCAGATTGAGCTTTTTAGTGCTTCCAGCCCTGAGCACTAGCCCCAGTTCCAGCTCTAGCCTTACCCTGAAACAGGAAAGTCCTGTATCTCCCAGACATCATTCTGGGATGTATGATCAGCACCAGCTGTCATCCCAATCTGCTGGCACCTAAACAAGCAAGAAACAAAGCTGGTTCTGCAGCCCCTTCACTCCATGATCTAAACCCATGATCAGATGGAGCCAGAAGCTTGTCAAGCTGGAACTGTCCAGAGTCAGCCCAGTTTGGTGGTACTTCCAGGATCCAGAAAGGAAATTATCTGTACAGTCCTCTTTAGCCCTAACTGTGGACTGCTTGAAAGATAGATGGGACTCAGGATGGGCAGCTCTCTGAAGTCTGAGTGGATGTTTGTACTCTTAAAATGATGCTGAAGCAGGGAGGTATTGGAGGTCTGCCTCCAGCACTTTGGTTAGGAATGTGGACAGCAAGCCTGGGAAGGTGTGATGCCTTTCTGGATTCTTCACTGTGCAGATTGCTGTTTGTATGGTATGTAAGTTAAAGTGGTCTTGTTAGTAAGGTTGCTGCTAACCTAGAAATAGTCAAAGAAAGTTTGGAGAGTCAAGGTTTGGAGATGCAGGGCTGGGTAGGCACGCTTCTCACTAGGTCTGGTAAGGACTGAGTGTTGAGTTGAGGTCAGATGTGTTGAGTTGATGGCATAAGGTTTGCTCTGAGGTGGTAGGAGGACCAGTTTTGGTCTGCATACCAGGGTTTGATTTGGGATTCACAGAGCCCAGAGACTTGTGAGTTGGCAGGACAAAATGAAGGTTAGTGCTGACTAGAAGTGGGTAGCAGAGGAATTACTGGTTGTTACTGGTTAAAAGAAAAAGCAATTTGTGTTCTTGATATAAGGTGTTGCTTTTCATGCTTTTATACTTCTGGTTAGAGAAGAAACTTGAGGAATTGCTTGTCCTCTGTCTTTGCTGGGTTTCTCATTCCATGATCCTCAGAAAGGCATGAACCTATGGGGCATTAACTGTGTATATGTTGCAGGGCATTGTGTCTCTCTGGACTACAAACAGGCCTATTTGTGGACTGGAGAAGTACCACTGTGCATCTCTGACTGATACTTGGGCCCTTGAGGAAATGTAAGGAGGTAGTACCATACAGTGTGAAACAACTTGCTTTATACAGTTTGCTTTTCCCTAAGAGTGGTGGATATGGAAAATGGTTCTTTTAGTGGTAGCTGAAGTGATGGAGCAGGAGGATGGGCTGCCAAAGGTAGAGGGGAAAGAGCAGTTAAGGAGGAGGGGAAGGGGTTGCCACTTTGCTGCTCTACAGCCCCTTTTGCACCATTCCTTGTTCTGGATGTTGTCACTGATTTATCCACCATGCTCTGAGTGCTTTCCTGTTGTCCTGCCTTATTGGTCCAACTCGACCTCAGCTCCTCACCTTTACCATAGACTACACACCAGCAACATTTGGGGAAGAACAAAGAAACAGCAGGGAGAGCTGGAGACTCTTTCCAGGGCAGTTTTGACTTGTTTGAGAAGCCACTCCCTTTGGGGATATGAGGTGGCAGATTTGCAGTGACTTGCCTCCACATCGGTGCAGCACAGGGTGTGATTTATTATTGGGGATGGGTAGGGACCAGACCAAGGGCTGAGTCTTGCTAAAGGCTCAGCTCCTGGGAGTTGAACTTCAAGGCTGGCTTCCAATGGGGCTGAAGAGTTTGCAGCTGAAGAAGACACATGGTTTCTTCATCACATTTTTGGTGTTCTGGCACATGAGTGTTAGCGCAGTAGAAGTGAGTTGTTGCTTCAAAGTTATTTTGGAAACATTTGAAAGAACAGTTCTGAAGGATCAGATGTGTCTTCTTTTTTCTAAGGATTACTGCTTAAAGTGCTGAAAAATAAGAAAATACATAATTTGTAATGGTCTCTTTTCAGCCATCCAAAGGGATTGCATTAAGATGTAATTCAGCACTAAACACATGAGAGATGGTGAAGAGAAAAGCCAGTCCTGGTCCTTCTCCAAAGCTGAACAAGCTCCAGCCTGCAATGGAAGTTATTTATTTATTTGAGAGAGAAAAAAAAAGAAAGACAAAATTTGTTACTGCATAAAGGAGCCAAAAACCAATTTGAACTTGCCTTCAGCATTGGCTTTCCAAGTATTTCAATATAAAACTTTCCCAAGATCCTGGTAAGTCCCTGTCAAACATGTTTTATGGACTATTTCCTCTCCCAGAGGTGAACCAGGAGCACTCTCTTGTCATTTTTTTTCCATTTGGGGAAACCAGTAACAATGCCCACAGATGTTAGTGCAAAGAGATTTCCACTTAAGTAAACAGAAACGAGATGTCAGCTTTCTGTGACCAACCAGGCCCTTTTATGGGAAGCCCATCAATTACACTAAGTACCCTGTGGCCGCCTATGGGTTCTGCTGGGCAGAATTAAAGGATTACAGTTTGTATGGGATTAACAATGCTGGTGCTGTTCCCATTGCTCAGTGTATTGTTCTGGGAGATGTTTAATGAGTACAATTTATTGACAATCAGTGAGGCTGGGTGATGCAATGTTCTCTTGCTTTGTGCTGGCTGGGATGGTGGAGCGTTAGAAATGTGAGCTGAGAGTAATGAAATCAGTTCGGTGGCAAGGCTTAAATGAAAATTAAGTGTGTTTTGATTAAGTCTTGAAGGTAGCTATTATGGGTAGGGCAGCCAGGAGAACCTATGGTTTTGTACCGAAAGGAAAGGGGACAAGTGAGGGAGAAAAATAAGATGACGCAACCGAAATCCTTCAACGTGTGGCGCGGATTGCGTGGAGCCATCCATGAGTGTGTGCTGTGCTGTCAGCCAGGCGTGCCTTTAGGGTGTCAGTGCACCATAAGAGCACCTTCAGACTCGAGCCAGCTCTTTGCTACCTCGCAGTTACATTAGGCAGGGCTGTGAAGAGTTGTAAGCTCCCAGACCAACATAGCAGCTCTTGCAAGAGCCTCCAGTGGGTGATCTCCTCTGGGAGTTTGCGTTTTACTCGAGGGATAGTACAGGCAAAAGACAAAATTATTCATGTAGGAAGGAAGGCATGGCAAAAATAGAGCTTGTTAGGAGCGGTTTTACTTCCAGGGTAGCTGTAGCCTCACGTCTCTCAGTGACTCCCAGGCTATTGGATTTGGTAGCATTCATCAAAGTGCCAAGGCAAGGTTATTGAGCTTCTCGTGCTTTGAAGATGAGGCTGTGATGCCCAGCCACCTTGTATTCAAGATGGGTGGTTTGGTCAGGGACTGAAGTACCATGTAGATATGCCTAAGAGAAAAAGCTGCAGAGCTCTTCCAGCCTTTCTCAGTGGCAAGACCAAAAACCTGAATGAAGCAAATGGCTCTGTGGGCATGGGTTAGCAGCTACACAGTTCAGGGAGACTTTTTACAGACTATTCGCAGGCCAGTTTGGCAGTCGTCAGCGTTTGTGGGGAGAGGTGAGTGTAAAGGAGTGGTTTAAAGGAGGATGGATGTCTAGAGTGACACCTGGAATTCTTCTCATTTGTAAGAGGAGGATGAGCAAGCTTTGTGGGCAGGAGATGGACAGCAGGGGATGTAGTGTTTCCATTTTAAAAGGAGGATTCCTCCACATCCCTCCTGCAAGTTACTGTGAAACCCTTCCAAATGCTACGGGCCAAATTTTACTCTCAGTTACACCCATGCAACCTTACTGAAGTCAGCAATTCTCTGTTTTGCAACCATTGCCTGATGCAATGACTTGAGGGTTACGTATCTTACAGGTTCAAGATGTGCTTGCATTCCCAGCACTGCGACAGTGAATAACGCTGGACACGAAATTGCTGTTGCCTGAGTAATTGCTGAAGAATAACTGAGGTCAGTAGCGTTGCATGGTTGTAACTAACTGCAGGGCTGGGAACACTTGTGTGGTATCTGGGAGCTCATTGGGATCCAGGAGAGACCGACCCATCTGTCCTTCCAGCTGGAATGCCACTTTCCCACATCAGACACTCCCTTCAGTAATTATACCCTTTTTAGACTCACCCTTTAGCAATTACTCGCCTAAGCCCTGCCTCAAACTGACATCATTGGAAAGTCCAATAAAAACACAGCAAGCTTTCAAACCATCCCAGGAAAGCAGAATGCTGTATTATTAGCAGTATTTCAATGCAGCTGTTTGGTGATGATTTTCTTAACCTTATCTCTTAACAGGAAGAGTTTGAATTCCTTCACAGCAAACAGCCTCAAGGGTCAGCAAAGTCCCTGTCTCGTCTTCAGTGACGTATTGGCCTGAAAGGGCTTCATGTTGGTTCCTCTTTTTTTTCTTCCTTTTAAGTCATCTTCGCAGTACTGAACACCACTTTCTGGAAGACCCAATCTTAAGCTTCTCAGACCTCAAAATATTGGCCATCACTAAGTCAGTAGTTGTCTTGTTTTTCAGAGTATCTCTAAGTTCCTATTTCTATCTGGGTTTTTTTTAATTTTATTTTTAAGTTGACCACTTCTTTGACAACCTAAAGGCATATTCAGAACTTGCACTTGCTTTGGGAGAGAGGAAGGCAATGGTAGCTTGCTTTACTTTTTAAATGACTTTTTTTTTTAGAGGGAGGGATTAATAAAACTTCAAATTACTCCATGAATTGAACCCTCTATATAGACCCAGGAAGTTATCACTGGTTTTGTTACAGGTAAAGCTGAAAAGTTGAACCTGAATCAGAACAAATAGTTGAGAGTTTTGGTTTTTTTTTCCATTATGGTCCTGTCTGAACTGGCATACAGCTCATCCCAATGACATCAGATTTTTGAGGGGGTTATTTTTTTTTAATTCTTGGTTTGCATGGGAACCGTACTCCACAAAAAAACCCTTTCCAAACAATAAGAAAGGAAACAACGTGCAGAAAAATTCAAGGAAGCTAATTGGAAAACTTTGCAGGGAACGATTCCTGCTCTGTAATACCTGATGATGGAAGCATGAGGCTTTGCAATTGTAAACAGATTTTCTTTCCACCCTGCTTGGCAATCATCTTCATTTTTTTGGGTGTAACCCTTTCATGTACGCAGCTGCACTCCCCATTCCCACAGCTAGGCATGCCGGGTAAAGCTTTTGATCTCTCCTTCGAGCCTTTGCTTGCTTGCATTGTGTTTATTACAAGTGCTTCAACTCCTCCGGACCAGGGCGTGATGGATGATCCTGGAGGATCTGCCCTCTAGATCTCTGTGATTGTACTGAGTTGATGGTTTCTCCCTGACAGGTGCAGGCATGTTGATTTAAAACCAAACCAAAACAAAAATCTTTTTAGTAAAGTGAAACCTACTTGATGTTAACTCCTTCCTCTGCTGTCATACTCGCGGTGGGAGAGTGGAGGCTTTACTTGCCTTCCACTTCTGCCTCTGGCACCACCATCTCTTTGACTTGCAAATGTCTCACCTTGTACTGGCTCTTGTCCTTTGGTACCAGCAATGGCTGGTGCTCCAGAAGCAGGATGCACCAACCCCTGCTCTAGCACTCCAGCTCTTAGCACTGTGCTTTTACTTTTCCTCTGTTGTCTTGGGATTGTTTTGACTTGGTTTTCTGTGGTACTGACCCTCTGAACTGGCCATGGAAGTGGAGGGGCTTCTTCCAAAGCTCTGGGGAGGTGCCAACCAAATACTGCACTCATGGCATGGTGACAGGCCCTGTTAACATATATCTCCATACTGTGCCCTGGTTGATGCCATGCTGTTCAAAGAGCAGCTCCCCTGCCCCTGAATTACAGTGATATTTGCATTGTTGGGCATGTTTACAAAACACATTGAAGTAAAAACAACCATGGGACTTTTTCCCCCTCCCCTGTGATTTAAATAGTTTAAAAACCAGTTATGGACCTCAGCCTCTTTGCAAATCATTACTGTGTCTTCTTGCTGGTTTGGAGGTTATAGCATCACTGTGATCAGTCAGAGCAGACATCTCTGAACTATGTGAAATGCCTCCATTCCCTGCTTTTGGTATTAAAGAAACCTCTTGATTTCTGAAGTGCCTCACATGTACTCTTATCAGGTCCAGGGAAATGTGAGAGTAGTGGCACACAGGATACTTTGATATCAGGGAGACCCAAGCACCTTTCCCATTAGCTCTGTGCAGGTGTATTGGCAAAGCTTTAGTTGTCTGTGGTAAGAGAACATGAAGCTATTGTCTGCATAAGTAATTTCTGAAGCAGTATCAAAAAGCACATTTAAAAAAATAGCATATTATCTTGAATGTTTGTGCAATTTGGAGTGAGGTGCTTTTTGTGTTTTTGGGTGTGCATGCATCACTTCAAAACCGATCCTTTCAAACATTATATTGTGAATTTTTCTTTAATAATGGAGGAATAAAAACAAATCACGTCTCAAGTCCACCATCTGATGCCTGAGGAGTTTGGATTGAATTGTACATTGAAAGAACATGATATACAAAGCACATGTGTCAGCTCAGCTAGTTTTTAATCTGTTCCTTGATTTGTCCACACTCAGCAGCTTTTTTTTTTTGGCTGCTACAGAAAGCCAGGGCAGTGCTTCAGGCAAAGGCGTCACCCAAGCTACCTTAGTTGATGAAACTGAAGTTGCTTCCTGAGCGTTACTGTCCTGTACATTGTTGGATGAGCTGGCTCTGCATCTGTGGCCAATTTGGATGCCTGCAAGTGATTTACTGTGCTCTGAAATGCAGCTGCTTCATGCACAGCATCTGATCTGGGACCACCACTGGGAGCCGTCCTTGCTTAAAATGAGGGAGAGATTAAAGCCAGCTGAAGGAAAAAAGGGGTTACTTTTATGGTCCTTCACGGTATTTTTTTCCTATTAATTCTTTTTATGAAAGATGGAAAACTCTAGTTCTTCAACACATCTGAGCTCCAGTTTTTACTGGTGGTTTCCTTTTGGTAGTGAGTTATT
Source organism: Scytalopus superciliaris (assembly GCA_013400415.1). NCBI lineage: Eukaryota > Metazoa > Chordata > Aves > Passeriformes > Rhinocryptidae > Scytalopus > Scytalopus superciliaris. The sequence goes on along the minus strand of VXBX01003166.1, from coordinate 496,077 downwards.
GGGAGAGGGCAGGAAGACTCACAGAGGGCTGCCTCTTCTGAAGCCTGTGCAAGGGATTTCAAAATAGGAGTTAAAGCAAAACAAAACATTTTGGTGAGTACTCAGGCCTGAAGAATTAGCAGGGGAAGTTCATTAAGATGCGTTTGGTCTTGATGATGTGAAGACAGCGATCCTTCGAGGTCTTGCAAATGGGTGAAGCCCCATAGGGACAAGCTGAGAAACAGTGACATTACAGCAGGAATCCCATCTCATTTTTCTCTTTTTTAAAAATCATGGTTATCTGAGCTACTCTGACTACCTATCAGAAAGGTTTACTGTGTTATCATGTTTGTTGGCAGCAGAGTGCGTGTCGTGTAGGTACATGTAAAAACATTTGGCATGAATATTACCAATGTTCCCTGAAGTGTTGCTTAACTAGTCCTTGGATAGCAGTACTTGATAAAGCCTACAACTAGTGTCACAAAAAAGTATGGCCCATCAAGTATGAGTGTGGGTATTAATGCAGGGATTAATGCAAATGTTCCCTACACAGACTGGCACAACCTTGTCTGTGCTGATTTGCAATCACGTATAAAATTACTATTCTTCAAAGAGGTTCATAAGAAAAAAGTCAATACAGAATGAGGTCAGAAAATATGATGATTCTTACTTTTAATGAAAACAGATGGTATTTTTCTAACTTTTAAGTCACTGTAAGAGAAAACTGCAACAACTGTTTTTCGTCTCTTTCAGTGAAAATTGTTCTGTATAAAAAGGTGCCATAAATGTCCTTCTTCCAACCACAATTTATTAATGTAAGCCTCACGACTCTACTATGTAGGGCATATCCAGCTTTGACTATTTAGACAATTTAAAAAAAAATCCCTTTTTATATTTATTCTGGCTGAGAAGTGAAGATAATATAAACAGTGTTAACATATTTACAAAACTCAACAGTCCTGGCACAAATCTGGAAGCGTCCTAGAAGAGAAAAACACAGGCAAATGTGTAGCACTTAGTGTGACAGTCTTAATATTTTTGAAAGAAAGTAGTAGATATATTTCTGAGTTATTTCCATTCTAAGTTAGTGCATGAAGAGCTGTCCTGCAATAATATTTCTGACTTGATAATGACTCTTTGTGGGCATGCAATTAATGTTGAGATGTGTTTGCAGACTCTAAGTAAGGGGGAGGGAAATGCATAGAATGGGCCTGTCTCTTGCATATTTCTTGGGCATGTGCATGTAGCTGAGCTTTCCTAAATCTGATGAACTTTCCAGGCCAGAAGAGCTTGTGTTCCACACATGGACATTGTGCAGCCACCAAGAAGGGCATTCCTCAGGCAAGTGTGGAAGTGTATGTCATCCATGGTCCTGTGTCTGGTACCCCTTTGTGGATGCTCTGAAGGGTTGAACAACAGGTTGGCCTCAAGGCTGAGTGTCTTCAGGACCAACAAAGGTCAGGTTTCTGCCAGAAGAGGCTCTGCTGCAGGATGCCTGTTACTCCTCTGCTTGGGTGGTTGGTTGTTTAATCTCTGTGGAAGGGATGGGATTAGGAAATCAATTAATACTGACAAATGAATAATTGAACCAAACTTCATTTCAGTCACAGGGAAACAATGCTCACCAGTGGCAAATTCAGCACCAGCAAATGTGTTGGGTAATCCAAACACTGGTCTGCTGGGAGAATGAAGCCTCCAGGAGCAACACAACAACCTCTGTGGAAAGCCTCACTGAACTGTGAGATGATGTGTGTGTGTGATTGCCAAAGTCAGCATCTGGATGGAGTACACATCCTAATTTTTATAGGTGCTCTGGCGAATTTGTTGTTCCGTGTGTCCACTACACCCATAAATACCTGCACGGTGTAATTACTGCAAGGGCAAAGCCAGTTGAAGGGAAGATTATTGCTATGGTAATTAAAGAATTATAGAAAAACAAGAAGCTTTCACCAATTGCTGAGAGATGCCACCCCTGGGGTAAGGCAAAGTGAATGCAGAAGCATGGCCATGGAGGGAAGTCATCAGCGGGGTCTCACCTCAGCCTGTGCTGTTTAATGTATCTGTAAATGACCAGGGAGAGGGCAAGCAGTGGGGTGATAAAATCTGTGGGAGATAGATAGATACATAGATAGATAGATAGATAAATGGATGGATGCTGGAGACTGCCACCAACACCTGTGATAGTAAGGAGAGAGAGGGACACATGTTCCTGTAGCTCACTCCTGCCTGTGCTCTTTCATGAGGTTCTGTGTAACCCCAGTTTTGCTCCATATCAATGGTTAAGATCATAGCAGACAGGAAAAGCAAGACATTGCACGACTTGCTCCTTCATTCATACATTTTATAGTGGTATTTCTTGCATTGTAAAAAGGTTTAAGCAAGATTGGGGGTCCTTTGGGCTGCAAGAGCCTCTTTACAGAAGAGGACAGAAGCTTAATAGATGTGTGATAAGGAAAAGTTGCCCCATGCTGCTATGAGAGCTCACTCACACTGTGGTTTGTCTGGGGCTGGGTGGGAGTTGGGCACACAGAGTGCCTCATGGACATGTTGCTCAGCATCTTCCCCAGCCAGAGAAGAAGGCTTTCAAATAAGAAAAAGGATGAAATAAGCAAGGAAATCCAGCAGGCTCAAGCATCTGCTGGAAAATGCTCCTTGCCTATTGGCTCCAGTGGGAAAAAGGAGGTAAGAGTAGGACTGGGCACACAGAGGCAGCATCCTGAAGGATTCATTTTACACACAACTGTGGGGATGGGTCACAGTCACGGGCCTTGCAGAGGAAAGGACTGGACTCTTCTGACATCACCTGGAGACATTGTTCTTCCTCATTCATTCCTGAGATGGAAGATAGTGCTGCTTTTATTTGGCCAGCCAAGAGTGTAGCAGGTCAGGACTAGTTGTAATAGGATGTGTTTGTTCATCCACACAAAAATGTAACATCCTAGTGAAAAGAATCTTGTAACAGAAACTTACCTGGGCAGGTTAGCAAGGAAAATATTACTGGGCATTGCAGTGATGGTGTGAGTTTTCCCTCTCCCTTTTTACCTGTTGTGTCACCTGTGATCTCTGCAGGCAAGGGACAATGTCTAGCTTGGTTGTGATCAGTCTGTGATATAAAAGGTGTTTTTCAGTGCTCATTATCAGTATTGGTTTCTTGGATTATATTGTCTTTTCAGGTTCAATACACAGTGTACTAAAAAGCACACGGTAATAAAAAAATAACAAATAGTGGAACTATAAATGTATTTTGGCCCACTCAGCCTCTGTAAATTATTCTGTATGCACTGAAACATCCTGATTAAGTGCTACCTTGTTACATGACATAGTAAAATATACATTTAAGCAGGTTTAGGAAGAGATATTAATAAAACTAAGACTATGTGACAGGCCATTTGATAAGTGGCTTAAAATAAAAAGCTTTCAACAGAGGTATTCAGCAGGATGGGTTTATGAGCTTTGCACTGCAAAGCATAGGAAGTCTTGCAGGCTTCCTCCCCACAGGTCCCCAGGGCTGCTGCAGAGCAGGTCTCCAAATATTTGAGGGCTTGAGCACAGTCAGAAGGATTAAAACCAGGCAGGATTAAAAACAGAGCTTGTCTGAGAACCATGTTGAAGGATGACTTTTGGTATTGGCAGGAGGCAGCAACACTTAATGTCATTAAATGCTGCACACCAACTGTGTTGCTTCATGTAGCACACCTTGGCATTGGTTATGGGCACGAATCAGGCAGAGAGTCCTTCCCTGAGCCTCTTACCTTTTTTTCCTTGGCCTGGTATGCTAATAAAAGCCCTGTCCCAGCTCTTTCATCTTGTCCCACGTTTTCCTTTGTTGATGTGGAAAAGGAACTAGGGAGGGGGCCTGGGCTGGAGAATGAGAGATAAAGCAAGTTTGTTTTTGGCTGAGTCAGAGGACAGTCAGAGAAGAGTTTTCTTTGTAACTTAATAGCTGCATTAATCACTAGGGCTGCAGTTACTCCCACTGATGGCCAGAAAAGGGCCTGGGTTTCTCACAACTTTGCTGATACCAAATGAGTTCTCTGCAAAAGCACTCTCCTAGCAGGTACAATTAGAGTGCTGTAATAGGCACGCATGATGTGGAAAGATTTTTAATTATCTTGCATTAAACAGCATAACCTCAGCAGGAACAATCTCCTTATGTATTTTTAGATTAAATGAAATTATTTAGTGTAGTAGTGATGTAATCAGAGCATCTCTGGGCAACTGGATAAGAATGGCTATTTCTTTAAAGGAAGTAAGGTCTGGACTTGGCAGTGTTAGTGCTAATTGTTGGACTTGATGATCTAGGAGGGCTTTTACAAGATGAATGTTTCTATCATTCTTTGATAATGCTAATGGCTTATCATATTGTACATGCTATCGTGGGGCTTAGTGAGAAGTAATCAGTTGGTATAACCTGGGTGAACTCATGGGTTGAATTTACAGAAGCCTTTGACTGTCTATGTTTAAACACAAGAGTGTCAGGGTAATGTAAATTTCTGTCTGTTTTCCTTTAAAGAAGGAAGAGGTAAGATTTCCTTGACGAACAGTTTATTTCAGAAGAAGGAAGTTCAGCACTTTACTCACCGACCTTTGACAGGTGCCTGTCACTGAGGATTTTTAGGCTCCTAACTTTCAGCTGGATCCATATTCCTCTGTGCCAAGCACAGTTGCCTGAGGTAGCTGCCTGAGTAACTATAAATCCCAATGAAAGCAAATGGGACTCACTAAGGCATCTTTGAAAAGTTTCATCTTAGATTGGTAACAAGGTGGAGGAACTAAACTGACAGGTTATTAATTTATCTGAATGAAATTAGTACAAGCATGGGGGGAAGTGGGGTAAAAAAATCACAAGCCCTTGAAATTACTTATTTCAGTCCTACTCTTCTTGTCAATGCTGCTGGCATTAGATCCCCCAAGTGCTGAATTGTCCCAGCTTCTTTTTGTTTGGGTGTGCTCATCCTCTTCTGTCGGCAGGGATGTGTTCAGAGCCTCTGGAATCAGTTACTTCGCTTTCCCACTGCTGCATCTCCTGCCAGTGCCCGCACAGGTGGCAGGTTGTAGCAGCAGTGCCAGTGGCTCCCCAGTCTGACCCTCCCTCACCTCTTTAGCCAGAGATTATCCTCTCCTCCCTGGCATTGCTTTTTCCCCACCAAAAAAAGCCTGAAGGCTTTCCTTCCTGCCTGCCTTGTGCTTGTTGGAGCCAATGTAATGTCTACAATATGCACAGCGCACAGGCTTCAGTTTCTATTTATCTGATGGCCTAGAGCACGTGGGGCTTTTTACATCCCCCCGTAAAAATTACATCTTCTCAATCTCCCCAAGTCTCACAGATGAATGCAGGCAATCCCACCCAACCCCAGCACCACATTGTGTGGCAGTGCAGGCATTGCTCCCATCCAGCTCCAGTTCCATTGCTGCAGAGTCTGTTTCATACCACCAAAGGCTTTTTTTGTTTGCCTGTTTTTTAAATTCTCCATGCCTCTACTTTTGGTTGTTGGCAGTGTGATTACCAACCTGGGCAGTCATTTTCAGTTTGAAAGGCAAATGAATATTAGGGAGGAGCGGAAGGGTGTTCAAATAGAGACTGGCATGTGTTTTTGGCTCTCTGGTGCAACGCCATGGCAGGGCAGACCTGTAGCTGCCAAGGGAAGGGGTCATTTCCTCAAGTTTGGAAAGTGGAAAGCTGAGTGAATCCATGCTCTAAAGCTCTCCCTCTCAACTGGCTGGCCATGTGGGTTTATTTTCAACCTTTATTGTGGTCCCCCTATAATTGCAGCTTGCTAGACCTGTAAGAACAATCCCTCATGCTTTCTGCACGGCTAAGTGCTAATTACTTGCAGCCATCGGTGGCAGAACCATCCAGGTGCATGTCCCTACCTGCAACTCAGCATGAATGATGGTTTATTGATAGTCAGGGGATGGGGGGGTGGAAGCTGCCTGCCTCCCACAGCCATTGCTCTGTGCTAGGACAGCCTCATGGGAGTTGTGTCAGCAACGTGAGAGGCAAATTCTCCCCTCCTAGCCCAGGACAAGGGCTTGGCCTTTGAAAAGCTCAGACACAGCGTGGCTTGGAAAGAGTCAATGGGAAATAGCTTGCCTTGGGGGCATTTGGCTTGCAGGTTGGTGTGGCTTTTTTGTTTTGAGACCAAAATCTGCTGGCTGGTCAGAGTGAAAGTCTTTCACAACTAAATGTGTGATGGAAATACCTGTGGGCTGCCTGTGGAATAGGCCTGGAATACATGGAAACTTCTATGTGCAGCCTGCTTTCCTATTCTTTGCAAGTTTGCTTTCTAAGTCCTCAACCAGCACCTACTAGAGGCTCTGGAAAATTCCCTCCAAAAGATGAATTTCTAGGCTGTTGATGGTTTGTTTCAGATCACTTCTCATTAGTATAGAGGAGAAAGGGAAAATGATTCATTTTCTTCTCTTGAAAAACAAATTGTTCTTAGCACTGTTATAATCGTATTCATCAGGGCATTATCCAAACTTTTCTTATTTTCATGAGAAACATTTCTTTCTCAAGACCACTGCTGGAGGGAAAGTGCTAGAGCTAGATGAACAGCAAGTCCAGACAAAATTTGGAGCCTCTGTGCTCCTTTCCACATTGAATTTGCTCACCTCAACTTTCTACTTTCCACACTGATGTACCTTCCTAGCCCTGCTGTGTCACATGGGGTTAGATGTTAAATAGTGTTGCTCCAGGAATCACATGAAGAAGGGAGGTGGGTCGAAGCCAGGACATACAGACATGAAGGACGTAAAGCCACACAATATTTGCAAACAGCAATTTCTGATATCCAGTGGGTGACTGCAATGCAGCAAATGCATCCCTCATGCACAGCCGCTGGTATCAACAGATTTAAATGCAAGATGTGTTTGGCTCAGTGGGTGGAACTGAACATTTTATCTGGTCTTTTTCAAATTAGCATCCAGGATCACAGGTTGCAGAGAGAGACCACTATCCTCCTTGGACCTCCCAAACAAGCTACAGGAGCCTGGGGAGCAGGGTAGGGGCATCAGCTCTCCCAGGTGGTGTGAGAGGGGGCAGAGTGCCAGATCCTTACCCCCTTCTCATGCATTTTAATTAGCTAGGACTCACACAAGCTTATTGAGGACTGGGGTTATTTTCATTTCATATGTTGGAGGGTGGAGGCCTGCCTGTATTTCCCAGTTATTTAGGATGTGTGAAGACAACAGATACAACACAAGGGACAACAAGTGGATCATGCTGTAAAAAGAAGGTAAGTTGTCTTAACAGACTGCAGCAACCTTATAATCCAAGTGTTGAATTCTTCTATTAAGCAATAAACCTATTTCATAATAAATCAAATATTTCTCCAGGCTGCATGTTTGTGCAAACTGAGCTTATGCACAAGTCACTGAAATTAGTCTCCAGTTCTTTTGCATCTCCGGACATTTTGGTTCTACTCTGCATAAGTGGAAGCACCAAAAATTATGCCTGCAATGTGAATGTACACTTACATTTGTTAGTCTAAGCTGAGATTTAGATATAAGAACACCTAGCTGGTGCCAGATAGTACCTAATCTTCTGCTAAGTCCTCCAAGGTACCATAAATATGGACTGCTAATTCACAGGCTATAAAAGATTTCCTTTTCTTGCATTAATCAGAGGAGACCAGGCCAGGCAGTTTATTCTCCACACCAACCTTGGCCCACAAGAGGCTGACTGTGTATCAACAAGGAGCTACTTCCAGCTCCTTTTGGAGCTCAGGAGAGACAGGAGTTGGCTTCCTACTGATGGGATGATGAATGCAATGGAAAATGCTGCTTGTTTCAGCCAGAGCTCCTGAAGGCAAAGGGACCATACTGCAGGAAGACCTCCAGAAAGATTTCTCACTTTTGGCCATGCCCCATCTTACACCTCCTCTCTTCAGAAGGTAAGTTTGGCAAGAGCCAGTTTCCCAGTGTGCCAGACCTCTCAGGATATGCCAGCTGGAAGGGTTGTGAGGGGAGGGGAAAGGCACAGCAGCTCTCTGTTGAGGCAGCACCACTTGAATGAAGCATGCCTGAAAAATTCTTGACTGCAGTTCTCTTATTAGCTGCAGCAAGATAAAAGGCATATTTTATGAAAGTAATACATTCCAGCATTGTATGTGCGAGTCAGGAGATGGACAGCACGCATGTGAGCGCATGATCTGTTTGAGTCCAGCATTTTTCATCTGTAGGATAAAATGTTTCTTATTTACACAGTGCTCAGTAACAGATCTTGAGACCATCCTACTGGACTGTGAGCCACGTAATGGGGGTGGTTTTCTCTTTTGTCAAAAGACATTTTTTTTGAGTATGCTGTTTTCTGAGAGGAGACAGAAGATGCAGGAGTAGGACTGTGGTAGTTGGCATGATTTAAGGATAAAGGAGAAACAAGATTTGTTAAGAGACTAAAAATCTTTTTTCAGCTCAAGTAATGTGGCTGGAAAGATAGACAAGCTTTCCACCTCAGTATCCCTTTATCATGTCTCTTTTCCCAGCTGGTCCTATACAAGGCGTCACTTCTCCCATAGCAGGGCAGGACTGAGGTGCTCTGACACTGCCTGCTAATCCAGGAGTAGGGGGAAGTTAAACTGTCAGCTTCATAGGCCCATGGTCCAAAATGATACTTTAAAGAGGATTTTTCCCCCTGGAAGCTCTTAACCAAGGATCATCTGAAGTAAAATTGGGATTGCCTATCTTTCCAAAAGTTACGCTTTAACTCAGCTGCAAAATACAGGTTTGATTCAAGATTAGATTTATAAGGTGAGATTACATAATTTGTCCTGTGCGAGGGACTAATTGTATTATCAAACCAGTTCTTTCTGGCTTTAAAATGTTCATCTCTGTGAAAAATAGCCAGCTGTTTTCAGCTATGGCTGTATGCAGGACAGTGCATGACTTAGAAAGTGGTCTCTGTTACATCTCTTTCAGCCTCTTTTGTGCTGTCACATCCATCTGTATATTGTATTTGCTGTTTTCCTGTAAGACAGTGGTTTGCTGATCTCCTGACAGTGTCTGAGAGCTTTCACAGATGAGAGGAAGGTGTGGAAAAAATATCCTTTGTCTGAAGCAAACTGAGATTCCTGCAGTTGCAGGGCTGGCAGTCCACAGCTGGATGGATCTCCCTTGTGCTGGAGGCACAAGCTATGTATTTGCAGGCTGTGTGAACCCTGGGGTCCTGGCCCTCTGTAAACCTGCTGAGTTTTATGCAGCAATCAGCTTTGCTTTCAGCTCTGTGCCTACCCATGCCTGCACTGCTTCTGAATCTCCAAGCTGCATTCCGAAAGTTTGGCTGCCAAGGCTCACCGTGTACCACAGTTCTACTGAAGTAAATCCTTAGTATTGGGTCAAGCTGCCCTCTGCTAAAAATGTATTAAGTTCATAGAAAACACGTACATTGCATGCAGAAATATGTTGTGTTTCTTCTTTCTACAAGAAATGACCAGCCTTCTTCTTGCAGGTATTAAAGAGAGAGAGAATGTCAAAAGGTCTGGGGAGGCATGATCTGTAACTCATACATGGCAATTTTTTCTTGAATCCTTTAAAAAAAGGATGAAACGTATCCTTTTAACAGAAATCATCTGTATTTAAAACTTGTAGGAAAAAAACAGAATGGTATTTTCATAAGGCCTTGTTTCACGTCATGGATTATCCTCAGTGCATCTATTGCTGAAATCACCCTTCCTTCCTGCCATGCTGCCCCTTTCACACTCCAGCTCTCCAGGTTTTCCTGTCTCTCTGCACCGAGTTTGGAGCCTCTTGCTTTAACAAGCGATGCCCTTCCTGACCCCCTGTCTCTGTATCTGCTCACACATTCCTTCCTTATCTTGCTCTTACCCTGCTCCAGATTCCCTCCTGACCACAGACCATACTAGACCATGTGTGTTTACAGAGACCAGCTTGGTGCCATCTAACAAAACTGGCTTTCATCCTGACATGGAGTCATATGACCTTCCTCTCTTTTTCCCAAAACCTTCTGTATATGCATGAACCCTTTAAACAGCAGCAGCTGAAATGTTTCTCCATCCGTCTCCATATTTGTAAGTCTGCTTATAAGATCAATGTTTATATTAGGTAGCTGTTATGCTCTTCTGAATCTGTCCTAGCTGTATTTTGCCTAGACTGTGGTGACCTTCATGCAAAGGCTCTGCTCTGCATGTTTATAAATCATTAAATACGCTGTTGATGCTCAATAAGTAAGAACATTATTCATCCTTGAAAGGACTTTGAAATTAATTTTATGTGTGGAAGCAGCTTAAGAGAAATCTGTGGGGTGAGAATTTAGACAATAAAGTCACTGGGAATTCTGCCACAGGGTGTTTTTGGGTACAGTCTTACTATTATTGTTGTCTTGTTGCAGGTTTAGGTTATTAGTTTGCTTTGTCTTTATACAGATAAATGTTGTCTGTATAAAGTTTCCTTGTTTTCTTAAGTGTTGCAGATTCAAATGTCTCCTGGGTTTGTAAGTTTGTAAATATGACTGTTTTGCTTGTGACCTCACTGAAGCTTAATTTTATCCCAAATGGATCACATGGGACAACACCTCCTCTTTCAGGGTGATATTCAGCTCCAGGGACAGCAGGCTGTGAAATACGCTGAATGTGTGTTGCTATAACGCCTATGCCTAAATATGTGGTGCTGTTGCAAATTTCAGCCCTGTGGAAACTCTATTGTTTATCAACCTGAAAAGCTCCACCCCAAACAGTAATTAGAGCGAAGCTCATGTCATAAATCCCCTGACATTCCAAGTGAAGCCAGTGTTTTCTGGAAACGGAGGTTATCTCCTCCTTTTGCTGCTGGTCCTTCGAATTTCCTGTGGTCAGGGAACCCTTCTGGTTTCAGCTAGAATAACAATTATGAAACTGTCCCTGCTCTCCCGGCTGAAGTTCATGTCTAATTAACTTTAACAGCAGTCATAATTTTAAGAGTGATTTCTCAAAAGCGTTGTAACTCAAGACAATTAAGGCTTGAGAGAGAGCGCGAGACAGGGAGGGGAGGAAAACAGAGGCACTCCTTGGGGCAGGGCACTTCATGAGTATTAAACAGATGTGACTCATTCCTGCCTCTAGTCCCAGCAGAAGTAATACCTTTTGAATAAGTTCTGCATGCTAGATAAAAACTTGTTTGCTGGTGCAAAAACTGTATCACGCATGTTAAAACAAGCACCCTGATGGGCTTTTCCCATCAAAAAACCCAAGGGTACACAGCAGTGGATTTTTCAGTGTGTTGCTGTTAAGTTTGACACAGGGTTTTTAGCTATGGAAACTTATCAAAGTTTTTAGATAAAGGTGAAGGAAATGCAAACCAATGAATGAATGAATTCAGTTGCCCCTCTGGAGCAGGATGTTTTTATTCTTATTGTTCATGAAATATGTAGTAGTGTACATAGAAGCCACCTGTCAGCCAATTTGATAGGCAAACCCTGGTCTTCTTGAGGAAACGTGAAACTGGAAAGGAGATTATATCAATGTAGAACATGAAAATGCTGGGGATCTCTAGGTCTGACTCTGTGTGTTTATTTAAAGGTAGCTCTGCAGGCAGTACTGTATATATGACAGGTATTATCTCAGGCCAGGGTATCCCACAGACCTGTCACAGACATGATGAGAAGGAGGACAGCATCTCTATCCATGAAGGATCCAGCCTTCTGTGAAGATACAGAAAATCAGAAATCAGGTTTTATGACAGAAATCTGAGATGTTTGTTGTTTGTTTGAAATCTGAAATGGTTGCAGGGAAATGTCCTGCTGCTCCTAGAGGTGAGATCCCTTTCCTTACTAGTGGCGTGAGGATTCCAGAGGAAACAGCGGGGTTTTTTTTTTTTGCCACAAAACTGACTCAGTGCAAGGTTAGTTGAGCTCAGAGCAAGGACTGTATCTGCAGAGGGGTGCAAGAGCCTTATGGAGGGTGAGGAGGTGGTGATGGGAGGGACAGCTGAAGTCATGCACCGCTACTCTGATTATCATCTGCCACACAGAGCGTGTCCACACCGCAGCTGCTGGGCTTTGGTTAGTGGCGCCAGCTCAGGTGGTAATGGCAGTATCACAACAGCAATCCAATATCAGCCTGTCGCTGCCTGAGACCTTGGGGACATATTCTGGTCATCAGCCTTGCTAAATCCCTGCTGCTGGAGTGACACAGCACCTGGCATCTGGTTGAAAATAACTCCCAGGCTTCTTGCCAGGCTGCGACGTGGGCAACCCCACAGCTGGGCAGTGAGCCCCAAGGGTGGGTTGCAGGCTGCCTCTGGTAGAGTGCAATCACACAGGGGCCCTGCTTGCAGCACTCCTCTAGCCAGGAAACAGGAATACATTCTCCCTTAAAAATACTGAACACTCACAGTACAACTGCGGATCTATTCCATTGGCAATATTTTCCTCCTTTCCTGAGAAATCTTTAGCCTTTCAGTGCTGCACCTCCCTCAGCTGTTCCCACAGCCTCCCCTGGAGCAGCCTTTCAGCAGCCCTGCAGAAAACTGCTCCTCTGCTCCAGATGGAGCAACACAGCAGAATGAATATCTTAGTATGACAAGAGACTACAAGTGAGCCTGCACAACCCCATGGTCTGCTTGGGAAGTAAACCCTGACCGCCTCGGGAAGGAAAGTCTGACCTACCAAGCAGTGGAGCACCTTCTGTCCTTGGAGCTGGGACTTGGGAATTTTGTGCCCTCTGGGAGGCAGGGAGTTGATTTTTCTCAATGTAGGAGCCTGGGGGCAAACCAGCATGTAAGTGGTATGGACAATCAGGGGCCCAGGAGTGCAACAGGGAGCAAACCACAATGATAGTGTAGATGTGTCCTAAGGATGATGCTTGATGGTTTTACAACATATTGTTGTAAGCAATGAACATTAATCTTAAACTGTAAATCAGCACGTTCGCTATTTACTCATAAGAATTTTGCATTGTTTTCTGCTTGTTACATTTCTGATGTTAGCATAGCCATTATGTTGTCTCATCTCATTAGTTTGGCTCATTTGGCATCTCTCAGGGATGCCAAAATACAGGGGAGGTTTTTATAAAGTATTTATTCACTATTGTTACTGGGAAAATTATGACCAACTGTAGTGTTTTAGCATGCTTGAATGTGAATATCATGAACGGTTGGACACAATTATATCACTTATTCTTCCATTATAAAAACAATGCTGACAGCTCCACCTTCTCTTAATAGCTATCATCCACCAAAAAGAATTAAATTTTTAAAAAAATGCTCTAGGGAAAGTCTTGTCTTCATCCACCAAAAGACAGAAGTATGAGGGTCTATACTGAGTCTGCCAGAATTTGTGTGTAATGCTACTGAATAACAAAGAAGGTGATTTATGCCCTTTGGAATAAGGAAATTACAGGGTAGGTATGGTGTGTTCATGCTGTTATCAAACCTTTCTGAGGGGCTGTGGCAAATGCAAAAGTTTTGTTAGATGAATGAGAAGAAGGTGATTGGGAATAGTCAATGTGGATTTACCAAAGTTAGATCATCAGATGACAGAGGCTTTGCAGGACCTCTAGAGGTCTCTCATCCCACCTCTGCCCAAAGCAGGTCCAGGTAGAGTAGGTTGCTCAGAGCCTTGCCCAGCTAGGTTTTGAGTATCTCCAGGGTGGAGGCTCCATAGCCCTTCTGGGCACCTGCTCCAGTGTTTATCTTCATGGTAAACTTATTTTCCCTAATATTGACTGGGAATTTCCCCTGCTTGACCAAACTGATTGTTTTGTGTGATAAGGGAAGAGCAGTGGTTGTTATCTGCTTTATCTGCTTTGACTATAACTTAATGTTAGGCATGATCTCCTACAGCACCTTTGTATCTAAGCTAAAACATTCTGGTCTGGACAGATGGATTAGCAGAGGGTGAAAAATTGCCTTGTTTGCTGAGCTTAAAGTGTTCATATTCTGCCTGGAGGCCTTTACATGCAGAGTTCTTAGGGGATCTATTCTGGCAATTTAATGTCTCTGTCAGTGATGTGAGAGTGGAGACAGGATGCACCCTCATCAAGCTTGTGGCTGACACGAGGCTCAGGAGAACAACCAGCATGCCACCAGGGCAGAACTGTCACTCAGAGAGACCTGGGCAGCTGGAGGGAGGGACTAACAGGAACCTCAGGAAGTCAGATAAGGACAAATGCAAGGTTCTGGAGTTGGGGTGAAGTAGCTCCTTGCAACAGCGCAGGGCTGCTGCTGAGCTTGCAGGAGAGCACTCAGAGGTGCTGCTGAGCAGGACGCTGAACATGAGCTCTGGCAGCAGGGAATACCAAGAGCCTGATCCAGTCACTGGGTGAAGGGAAGTGAATATCCCCCTCTTTGGAGGATTCAGTAGATCCATACAGAGTTCTGCATCCAGATTTCAGCACTGCTTAATAAGCTTGTTACTAAGCCACCGAGATGGCTGGGGTTTGGGTACCAGCCCTGTGAGGAGAAGCTGAGGGACCATGCTTTGTCCAGCCCAGGGATGAGACATCTTCAGGGGAACCTAAATGCAACCTGTCAGTATCTATGAAACACCAAAGCTCTTCGTAGTGGTGCCTGGTGAGAGCACAACAGAGAGTGGGCATAAATCAAAACAAGAGAAGGTCCAACCAGCTATGGAGATGAACTTTTCCCCATCAGCACAACAAGCAGTGGAACGGGCAGTGAGGTTGGGCAGGCACCCTGCTCAGAGGTTTTCAAGACCTTGCTGAACAAGGCCCCGAGTTTGTTCTCAAAGCTAATGGGCTTTGAACACAAGGTCAAACTACAAACCTCCGGACATCTCTTCCAACCCAAACCCTTCTGTGATTTCTTGTTAAAGCTGGTAAGGGAGACTTTATTACTTAAGTTGTTCAGTACCTAGAAGCTGTGGTGCTGTACTAGTGATATCAGGAGCTTCTCAGTGCTAGTCAGTGCTCACACACAAAAGTCCAGAAAAACTTACGACCTGATGAGATGAGGCAGGCAGAACTTCCCAGCAAAATATGGCTGATATATGTAAAACTCCCTTCCTCCTCCTGCCCAGTGCTGCTGCACAGGAGCTCTCTCTGAGTGCAGTGTCTCATGCCCCTCGCTGTGTGCCCTTTGCCCAGCTCAGAGGCAGGTGGAGCAAGCCCTGAGTACTCCCGCCTCTTCCAGAAGAGCCAGGCTGTGGTTCCTCTTCTTGTCTGCATCAACAGAGTGCACTAGCCATAAAAGCACAAGAAAGTGTAAAGTGCTGTAAAGACTAGTCCAGCTCATATTTATTATTTTATTGCTTTCTTGCAGACAAAAATTTTTTAAAGGATGTGGCTAGAGTCTGTCCTGGAGGTGAGGCCATACCTGTCATGCAACTGGCAGGACTGGACTTAATTTAAACTCACACTACATTTAACAGAGTAGCATGAACAAGTGAAATTTGTGCTTATATTGAAGGAATTCACTTATGCAGTGTGTTACATAGTGCTCCAAATTGAGTGGTCCTGCAATATCTGTTCATAGATGTTTTAAAAATCTACTTGAGCACATTCAGTTCACTGAGACCTATGCATGAGGAGGCATTTGTACAATGAGTTAATTTGGTTTCCTATAATGCCATTTAGAGGTGACTTCTCAGGAATACACATAGAAAAAAAAATACAGAGAACTATCACAGAAAACAATAAGGAGAGCTGCCAGTGTAAGAGCTCAGAGCTATGCCAAGAAGGTGAACAGGAAGTAATCCTTTTTCTTCCTTGTTTTCCATCAAAGTAATTTTGTGTGTAGTAGATTGACTCTGGTTGGATGCCAGATGCCCACCAGCAAAGCAAATCTATCACTGCCCTCCACAAGTGGACAGAGGAGAGAAAAATATAACAAAAGGTTCATAAGCCAAGATGAAGACTGTGAGAGATCATGCATCAAATGCTGTCATGGGTAAAACAGGCTGAACTTGGGGATACTAATTGAGTTTATTACTAATAAAATCAGAGCAGGATAATGAGAAGTAAAATAAATCTTAGAAACACCTCCCTCCCACCCTGTCCTGCTTCATGGGCTCTATCTGCTTCCACCCCAGCAGTGCAGGGAGAGGGAGAATGAGGGTTAAAGTCACTTCATGGCTTGTTTTTTCTGCCACTGCTCAGCAAGAAGAGTCCTTCCCCTGCTCCATCATGGAGTCCCTCCCATGGGGGACAGTCATCCATGAACTTCTCCAGTGTGAGTCCATCTTATAGGCAGCAGCTCTCCATGACCTGCTCCAACATGGCTCACCTTTCCATGGGGTGCAGTGCTTCAGGCACAGCCTGTCCAGTGTGGGTCTTTCATGGGATCACAAGTCCTACAAGGAAGCCTGTCCAGTGTGGGCTCCTCTCTCCATGGGTCCACAGATCCCTGCCTGCTCCAGCACAGGCTTCCCACAGGTTCACAGTCTTCTTTCCAGCCATACACCTGTTCTGGCACAGGTCTCCTCCATGGGCTGCAGGTGAATCTCTGCATCCCCATTGACCTGCATGGGCTGCAGGGGGACAGACAGCCTTTTGCACCATGGTCTGTACCATGGGATGCAGGGGAACCTCAGTTCAGATGCCTGGAGCATCTCCTGCCCCTCCTTCTCCACTGACCTTGATGTCTGCAGAGTTGTTCCTCTCACATGTTCTCACTCCACTCTTCTCTGGCTGCAATTACTTCTGCACAATAACTTCTTTCCTTCTTAAATACCTTATTCCAGAGGCCTTACTATCATTCCTGATTGCCCCAGCTTGGCCAGTGGCAGGTCCTTTGCCACACATGGAGGGAGCTTCTGGCAGCTTCTCACAGAGGCCACCCCTGCAGGCCCCCAGCTACCATGGCCATGCAAACCCAATACAGATGTCACCCTCACTGGTTCTTATGCTGCTAGTCATGCAAAAGATGAGCATTTTTACAGAAGCAGCTGACTGTCCTAAAGGGAGCTAAATCACCCTAACAGAAAAGTGGATCTGAACAGAAAAAGAGGAAATAAAACAGTAGTTTTATTTCCTACATGTCTTACTCAGACCTACTTACATAGAGGAGATATTGTAGATACCGACAGACACATCCAAATCAGATGGAGAGGAGGGTAGAAAATATTAATACAAAGTAGCTTGTTTAGCATCTTATCATGTTAGAGCTCTAATTTTCTGGTCTCTTTATCAGACTTTTATAATTACATGGAGCAGGAAATGAGAAGGCAGAAAACTAAATGCAATTGATTCTGCTATTAGAACTACAAGGTGCGTGTAGGTGTTTGAGGGAAGGAAGCAAAGCACACCAGCTCCTGAATGCTAAGCAGCCACACTACAGCAATAATTGAGAACTGAGAAGGAGGAGAATATTCCATTGCAAGTCTGAGTGAAACTTAGGCAGCACTGGAATTTGGTCTAGACCGGAGAACACTTCCACATTTACATCACCACATCTTGAAAGCTGCTGTAGTCACAGATGTTTCAGGAGTCCCAGTGGCTGCCTTTTAGTATTCTGGTCCCTCTGATGACAGCTACTCAAGGTTTAATGAGTTATAGCAGTGGTTGTGCCTTTATAATAGAGAAGAATACAGTTGGAATAAAAGAGGTCCCAGTTCTGAACAACATGACTCCGCTGGAGGGAGGAGAAAGGCTAATTTCAACTTCTCACTTCTGAATTTGTCTTTAGAGAGTTAAGGGATGTGTGTATGATAGAGAAGGCTGCCTCTATTTCTTTCTTTTTCTCACTTGTATGGCATAATTTATACTAACATAATGCCCTGCTAAATGATGAGGATAAAAAGGACTCGGGAAATTTTCTTAACTCAAGTGTTATACATTTGAAAAGGCTCTTTTATCACAAATTAATTCTTAATGCTGCCTTTACCAAGTAGTGCAAGGTCTCTTTGGTGTGGTGAGCTCTTGCTGAATGGGTGTACAAGCAAGCACAGCTGGAGCACACAGCATGGTGATAACATCTGGAATTTGTACAGCAGGTTTTTTTGATAAGGAGGTTTCCAATTCTACCAGAACATAAATTGCCCTCCATAGCCTCAGGGTTCTGGAGAACAAAATATTCCTGTAAGGGTGACACCTCCACTCCTCAGCTGTGAGAAGCACAGGTTCTGGCACAGTGAAGAACTGAACCTTTTTGTCCCTGGTGGTTATCAAAGTAGTTGTGGTATGATCCCCAAGCTGAGTATGAAATGACAGGTCTGCTTGCAAAAACTAATGCGAAGGGAGTTATTTGGCATTGTTTTGTATATATTAGACCCAATTCTTAATTTTCCTCCACAGCCTATTATACACCATAGAAGTTCAGGACAGGGGAGACGTGCATGAAAATCTGGTTATAAAGTCCCACCCTTCTCCATTAAGTTGGTAAAGATACTTGGAACCTTTATAACTGCTGTGATCTGGTATTCCCCTCTTACAAGTTACAAGGTATTTTTAATTACCGTGGTAACATTTTAATAAGGCTATCAGTGCCCTGGGCCAGTGCCATAACATAGTTATTTGACATGTTGGGATGACAAACAGCTGTTATGATGTGCAACCTTGCTAATGGAATATTCACTCTAATGAGGGGAAACCCTGTGTGTCTACAGGGCTACTGTAGCAGCTCCCATTTAATCCTTGATTCCCATTTGCAAGAAGGAGGGCACAAGTAAAAGAAGGGCATGGGTGTCAATGAAATCACGGTGCTCCTTATCCCCTTGGGTTTGAAGACACCTAGGTGTAAATTAAAGCAGCCCCAGTGTGAATCAAGTGTAAAGATCCCTTGAGACCTTCCACTGCCCCACTTCTCACCTTGTACTGCACGTGGCAGAGCAGCTCTGTGGTATCTAAGATCACTTATCAAACTGCCTGAATAATGAGGGGGAGATGCACCTTGCCAAATGTTCATGTTTTATTAAAATAATTCATCCCCATAAATGCATGCATTTTCCATGCATACCATGTGGCTGAAAAGACTTTTGTCCCACTCCTAAAGAATAGCCTGTCAGAAATCGCCTTCTACTGCTCTCAGCACTATGAAGTATCTTGCTATATGTTAACTTCTAAGGCTCCAGCAAATGTCACCACATGTTGATGAAACACAGTGGTGAAGTGAGCCTTTAAAAGAACCAAAATAATGTAGCATTAAATATTTGACCTTGCACTGTCACTGTTGGGGTGCTCTACTTGCAGCAACATGAAATCAAGAGCTGTGTGGAAATACTGTGTGCATGCTCTGTGGGTCATGGTGGGACCATGCTGGGAAAATAATGTCACGTGTTGGTCTTCTCCACCTGGAGCAGAATAGTGAGGTATCCTGAAACTTTTTTTCTGAGTAGTCAGTCAGGTTTGACAAGGCTGACACATCCCTTACCACACCCTCTACTTTTGCATGGTATAGAAGGAATTGTGCGGTCTTAAGCTGCATTCCCTCCTGATGAATTCAAAGGCTTTTTTTTTCTTTTTAAACCCCACTGACGACTGAGATCCTAATATTCCAGGGACTGTCTTTAAGGAGCACTGTGGTTGTCCAAGGACCTGGAAGCAGCAGCTCTTGGCAGGCAGTCCTGGGCTTGACTAGACACAGGCTCACAGTGAGCACCTTCTATCAGTTGTTCCCTACCCTCCCCAAACCCTCCAAACACTCCCTGTGGCATATCTACGTTTTAAAGTGGATTTTGCTGCAGGGCGCTGTAAATCTACCCATAATTAGGCACCATTTGAGTGTGTTTAAGATAAACCTTCGCCATGACAGGGATATAGTTTAATAAGATGTCTGAGCCCTCTCAGTTTGTTATTAATGACATTTCAGACCATGTCTGCAGTTGCTATAGAGGTGTTCCTACTGGCACCAGCCTCTCTTCACATGCAAAGAAGAGCTCAGACCATAGACTCAGGAGTGTTACCTGTCAATTATCTGTGGAGTTTTCCACCTGAGTGAAGTGAAGAAGTGGAAATTGCCAGGACTGGCATTCACATTGTCACAAACAGAGACTTTGTGAATGCTGCCACTCAGCCTAAGCTGTTGCTTCCCAGGCAGCCCTTGCACAAGAGTGATGGTGCATAGCAAGCACCTTGCAAAGATATAACCAGATTAGTGGCTTGCACGTGCGAACTTGTCCTTACTGCCCAGGACTGTAGGAGTTACGAACACAGGAGTCACATGCTGGTTTACCTGGCTGATTTGATCTGTTTGGAAGGCCAGACCTGTTTTTTTCACAAGCTACAATAGTGGAAATCAGTTACCAAGTCATACTCAGATTTGTACTTTGAATGTCAGATGTCACCGATTATCAATGTGGTTCAGCTATTTTAAATTTATTTGGTTCCTATCCAGAAAAGGAGAGCAATAAAGGAGGATGCCATTAAATAAGCTCAGAAGAGGGCATATGAAATAGAGGGGGCTGGCAATTACTGTCAAAAGCTATGAATTAACAAGCCATTGAGGGGAATTTCAGTGTGCCCTTGGGAATTCAATTTTTAAGATAAAATACAGTTGTTTCCCTCATATAGACAGGGACCAACACAACATGTTAAGTTCAGCTCAGGTGGTGTCCTGAATAGTTAAAGAACCACTATCCAGCAACCTAAGCCTAAAATAGAGCTTTTGGGTACACCGTTTGTGGTAGGGAAGAAGCCTTTTATGAAAATTAAAGAGATGTGCCTAGCACTAATGTTATGTATAAGGAACTTATTTCTGTTCACTAAAACAGGCTCTTTGCCTCTTTGGAACTGCTTTCTGCCAATGACTCCATGGTGTTTGCAATTCTAAGGGAGGCAAGTTAGGAAACAGGGCTGCAGCACAGATGTTGGCTCTAACTTGGGTTAAGGTGCCTGAAGGGCATATTACATCTCTTCTAGACTAACTTGCTTAAAGAGGGTCTCCTAAGACCCACAGAATTTAATAGTTCCTTACCTCAGAAGGGAGATGAAGTATAGACTCCAAATGACTGCATTTTATTATCTCCTTCATGTAGTTTTCCTTGGGAGGAAAATAATACAATCATGGTCTGGTTTGGGTTGGAAGGGACCTTAAAAGATCAACTAGTTCCAACCCTACTGCCCTGGGGATGGACACCTTACACTGTGAGACTGCAGCTTTCAGCTTGCTGGACATGTGCACTTGAAAACTCTGATGTCAAAGAAAGTCAGCAAATGTATGGTGTGGCCTCAGGTGTCAGGACTGGGCCTTTCCAGAAATAGTGGAGCAAGGTTTAAAGGACGTCATCCAGTTATGATACTGACATTTTTATGCATTTGGATGGATTTTAAACAGTATCTATATAACTTGATGCTCCTTCAAGGTAATCAAATCCACCGAGGATAAGCACCCAGGAGAAATTGACTGTTACAGCAGATTTAATGATTTGTATTAATTTCTTTCATTTATCTATGAAATCACTTAAGATAGGAACATTGTGCTGTTTTCAGTATCAGTTCAGGCTTATCTTCTCCTCTTCATTTCAGTGCAAGTAGGATCTAATTGTGCAAGTAGGACCACCAGAACCTACTTGCTATTTAAATACACTTTTCTGTGTCCAGGTAACAGTGACTCATCAGGCCTCTGGGTGTATCACACACACGTTGTCTCTACCACAGATAATGACATGTCTCACTGAGCTGGCACCAGTCCAAGCTGAAAGGTGGGGTTGATTGGAGATGGTGCTAAAACTCAGCAAGAACCTCAAATCAGCGTAGTGTGTTTGGATTTCTCAAGATGCATAAAAATAAATGAACAGCTTTCAAAGGGACTTGCTGGGAAAAAAAAAAGCTTTGTGTTTCTATGTCTAAATACAAATGCCCGGCTTGATATACCACCACTCAAAAATTCTGACTTCTATATATACACTGGTGGTACTAATTCAGAGATCTTTATTTACATTTCAAAAAGGCACAAAGTTCAAGTTTCCCCTCATTCTGCATTTCTTTCTTTCACATCTGTTTTCTACCTTTTTTCTTCCTTCTTTACAGCATTAAACCTCTGCGTTTGTTCTTCTTACTCATCCCGCCTGCTTTTGTATTCTGCTCCCTAATGACTTTGAAATGTAATGTCAGATCATAAAATTGTGCAGATGTAATCTGTATTCAAAAAAGCATCCCAAATCCACATATATACACAAATATATATGTATATATGTGCATGTACATATATATATATATATGCACTCATATATAATGATTCACATTATATATAAAACCACACATATATTACAACATAGAAGTCACTGTATGACTTCACATATAATAGCCAACTTGTGTTCTGCCTCTTTGTAGCACTCTATACAGCTCCAGGCAGTGCCATCAGGATGCCTATCAGGACCAAGCAACCAACCCCACGTTTGCTTGGAGGAGCTCTTATGCCTCCACTACGCTACACTCTGCCCATCACCTCCAGCAGCAAGCCAGGTTCTCACACAACCTGTACTGTGGTTCTCCCACAGAGCCCCAGCAGTTTCAGGCACTGGGGAGAACCGGTCTCATTCAGTCTTTTCTTGAATAGTTTAGAAAATCTTGTCCTTTGATATGTTTACGTAGTTGTTACCTACTGCCCCATGGCCTACCACTTGGATTTAAAATACCAGGAAAATAATCAGTGCAGAAAAGACAGAAACAGGCCCTATAATTTATGCATGGTGTAGGCTGCTGGAGATCTCACAGAAGTTTAAAAAACTTCCAGCACATGTGTTGTCACAGAGCATCAGGTGATTGATACGGCTGGCTCCTGTATTGGACATTGGGAAAAAAGCCTCAGGATTATTTCGGGAAAGCCTGGCAGGGTTGTTCATGAATGACTGCTGCTTCTTAAAATCTGGCCATGCTTGTTTTCCAACACCATGGACAAGTGGCCAGATTAGCTCAGGCAGTGCCACAGAGAGTAGTTAAGAAATGGCTCCCAGTTGACCCTTGAGTCTAACCCAGTGGTCAATGGCTTGTAACAAAGGAACTGCTGGGCATCCTATAGCAAACTGCCTTTGCCAACACCCTGTATGCCACAAATGTGTTAAAATTACTTTGTCTCCCAGGATGTGGCTTATTTTGTACTTTTTAAGGGTATAGCATAACTTTTAGAGCCCCAGAAGCCAGGAATAATGAAAAAACGATGGGAAAAAGTTTAAATGCCTGTTTCTGAATGTGCTTTCTCATGCACAAATGCAGTCAGCTCATGGTGCTACTCCAACATTTCATGCACTAGGGCACAGGTTTCAGTGCCATTTCAGTAATGCACTGGGCTTGGAGTGCCCAAAGCTCTCCTGAATGCGGGACCCTGCGTATTTCGGTACTGATGAAACACGCACGTTGCTTTCCCAAGGAGCATCAACACCCTGTGATGCGAAAGGGGACAGGGCAACTGCCAGCGGACCGGCCCGATGCTGGACGTGAGGGTGTCGATTTAACCTCCGCTGCCTTGTCCAGGTGCCGTGTCCGGAGGGGCACAAGGGTGTTTGGTGCCGAGGGCATCCCCACCCCCGGAGCGCTCCCGCTCCTCGGGCGAGCCGCAGCCCCAGCGCAAGGGCAAGCCGGCAGATAGGCTACAGGTGGGGAGGGAGTTTCCAAAGGGGTCCACCCCGCACTCATGAGGGCAGCACACGCACCGAAGAAGGCGGACACACCGGTGCGACGGCGGCGGAGCCCGGGCGGCCACCGGGGAGCGACACCCGCGGGCGGGGACACCCGAGGCGGGGGACGCAGGAGAGGCGGCGGCTCCACGCCCAGGAGCGCCGCTTAAAACCTCCACGGAAAGGTGTGGCCTCGCCTCTCCTCTGCCGGCGGGGACGGGACGGGATCTCCGCTCTTGCCCGGCACCGCACAGCGCTCCGCGGAGCCCCTGCCCAGCCCAGCTCACCTGAGCACCGACCCCCGGCTCTTCCCCTGCCCTCGGTGGGCTGCGAGGGAGCGGCGGCACCGCGGCGGGCGCTGCGGGCGGTGAATGCCTCTCCCCCCGTCGGGTCCGGGTCAGCCTCCCCGCCCGCTGCCATGAGCATCAACGGCGGGTCCCACCCGCGCATCAACACCCTGGGCCGCATGGCCAGGGCAGAGTCGGGCACCGACCTGCGATACGAGATGAGCTCCCATGTGGTGGGGGGCGGCGGCGGCGGCACCCACACACACAAGACCTACTACTACCAGAAGACCTACGGGGGGGATTACGCCTCCGACGGATACGGGTAGGTGCGGGTCCGGCCGGACCCCCGCCCCGCTCCCTCGGGGCGATGCCGTGAGACTGCTCGCGGTGTGATTTCCTAGGTGCCCAGGCTTGCAAGTCTCTTTTTTTCTGTTCTTCCCTGAGGTGTCTTAACTTCTAAAAGGCTTCTAAACGCAAGCGAGGAACTTATNTTTTTTTTTTTTAAACCACTTTTGGTGGTGACTCTCCTCGAAGAGAGTAACAGGATTAAAAAGCAGTGTCTCCTCTTTGCTCTCAGAGCTGGAAGGGGGTCAGTCCTCGCTGTACTGACCCGACAGTTCTCTGCTGATAAAACCTCTGCTTTGCTCGGTGATGTAAAACAGGCTGTACTCGGGAGAATTGCTTTATACCCCATACACCCAGGCTCTGTGCTCACTTTCCTCGCAGCGGTTGCAATATCTAGGACTGTAAAACCATTTTAACTAGCGGGAATTTTTCTCTTGCTCCTTTTTGAGTTTGTTTCTACCTTCTGCAAGACCTGGGAGTTCTAAGTCATGATCTTTCATAGAGCGGTCCCTGACATTTAGTGCCAGGGAGCAAAGATGCGTGACAAGCAACATTGTTCTGCTTCTCTCCCCTCCACCTCTTTTAACTTTCTGCTTGCCCTGTTGCTGCAAGTCAGGATCTTGTAGGCAGAGTGCTGGTTGTGAATCCTGGCTTGGAGAATGCCTGCACTTGTGGATGCAGCTGTACCAGCAAACCTGCACACGTCAAGTCCAGCAAGGACCTTTTGGAGCAGAGTGGTCCCGTGAATGTATGAAAAATAAGTGCAGACATCATGAAGACTTCTTTAATCTCCTTGGCTGGGAGTTAAAAGGATTGAAAAGCAGGCAGCAGCTACAGTCACCAAAGGAAAGAGCCCTGGTGATACAGCACCTGTACAAAACACTGCTTTTTGTGTGTGAAATGGCTGTATTAAACCTGTTGGTCTAATTATTGATGTCACTGATTTAGGAATTGATGCAGAAGCACTGACAAGTATTTTGTGTGAGCCCTAATTTTATGGATAGTACATAATTAGGTTGCAGAAGGACGGGAATGAAACATACGAAGTAAATAAACAGCAGATGAGAACAAGCAAGCTTTTTAAATCAAGCAGATCTGTAAGTGGCTGTAGAGGATTAGGATTATGCTGAAGAGCACAGAGTGCTCTGCTTAGGGTACCTCAGACCTGTTGCTAGAGGGCCACTGAATAAATGACGGAACTTGCATTCCGCGTATTTTTTGTTTATTACTCTGCCCAGTTATTAGTTTTTGTTTTTTGTTTGACTTTTGGTTTGGTGTGTGTGCAGGTAAGTTAGTTACAATGAATTGCAGCTGGAGCATATCTAGTTACCAATACAGTAGTATGAGAATATCTATTTATTGTGACATAATTACAACAATTTGGTAGTTTACATACTAGGACTCCAAAATGTTGTCACTGCCTTGCATTTGTGAGGATTTTTTTCACTAGTAGTGCTTCATGGCAAATACCTTTACTGTTTACAAGGCACAGGCATGAAAAGTGAATGGCGGTGCATGTTACTTCCTGGACATTCTGTTTTTCCACACTTTACTCTGGTGCACAAGAGTGACTTCCCTACCACGCCTGACTTTCACGAGAGGAGAACTACCTTCCTTTAATTTAGCATTCTTTGGCTTTTGTTACATGTTTTTAACCAGCCTATAGTTTGTTAGGCTCTTCTTTCTGTAGTATTCAATGCCGGTATAGCAAGAGCGGAAGGGACAGACTCGATCGAAAGGTTATTCAACATCCTTTCATTTTCTCTTTATAACGTAATATTAATATCTCCTTTTCGGGAAGGTATTTCTGGCATAGAAGTTGCAGTGAAAGTTCCCGTTCACTTTATTGTCAGACTCCTAATGGAACTAAAGACACCTGTTGTTGAGATCAAAATACATACATATATATAAATGTATGTATTTTTATGTGAAAAAATCTGATTATACAAAATACTTTAAATACCTTTTAGCAGTGTGTGTTTGCACCTTATTCTGTTGCACAGGTTTATTTTTAATCAGTGCTGATTTGAGTTAAAATGTGTCCCAAAATAGAAAATAAGGGGTTTTTTGCCAATTAGTGAAAAAAAGAAACAGCTGTGCCTGATTTTGCACATGTGTTGTGTGCAGAAAATCAACTAAATCCTGTGCATGTTGTGCTATCAGGATCAGGGCCATCATCTGTGGAATTGGTTTTAATACTTGCATTTAACCTGACATCTTCAATGCCAAAGTTTAGTGGTATCTACTAAACTCAGAAAGCTGAGGCTTCTTTTTCCAATGGGGAAGGTCACTCTAACCTAATTTTTAAATGCAGAAGGATTCAAGTTAGGGTCTAGTCTTGTAAGTTTTGGGGCGTATTCTGCCAAACAAGTCTGTGCTGGGTATTACATTACTCACAGAGCAGTATGAGACGCTCCCTACCCTTAGGGCTCAGCAAGGTGCTTTTACAACATTCCCAGTTTCTTCTGGCTTGGGAACTCAGGATGAGCTTGGCCCGGAGTACAGATACTCAGCTTGACAGTGAGTCACACGCTGCTAAACTGCCAATTCATCAGTCAAATATTTATCGATGTCTTTGCTATGGAGATAGAAATTCTGATAAACTGTGAGAGAAAGGAAAAAAAAATGCCGAGTCGTGCAGTCTTGTTTGTCATTGCTGAGATCAGGGGAAAAAGTAGCCTAGGATTCGTGGTCACTGAATAATATGAGCATAAATTAATTAACACAGTTCTGCTTAAGAATTAATGTAACTTCTGTGCTTCAAGCTAAAAGGAGTTAGAAATTCACATCCCGTGCCCTGACATTAGTTTGAGGAACTGACAGACAAGGTAAACTTGGAGGAAACAGACTCAAAGCCACCTTTTTGCCCTTCCCGTCAGTCTCAAAGGGATCTGAAGCGTCCTGACTCAGCTGAGCTGCGTTAGGGCTGGCAAGGTAACTTCCCCTTTGAGCTGCTCAGACAGAGAGGGAGGAACGTGTCTGAATTGCCGGCGAATACCTGCCCGCCCTGGCTGGCAGAGAACTGGGTTTCTGTGACAGCTGGTGACACTGCCACGCCATGAGGAGAAGGTCAGCTTGTCCCTTTCCCAGCTCCCCGTTCTGTAGGTAGGTGTGTGACACCTGAAGCTCGGTACTTCTGCAGGTGTGCAAGACTCTGTCTGGCCGAGTGGGTTTGCTGCGTTTCCAGTGTCTGCTCTCCAGCAGAGGTGTATTTCCATGGCCCAGGCTGGAGCCGGAGGTGGGAGAGGCAGCATGTCTGCAGCCTGCTGCATGGGCAGGGACGGCCTTTAGAACGGTTCTGTTGCTCCCAGTGATTCATGCCAGTGGGAAAAAGCCCAGGATTTTCTGTGAATGGGTGTGGCAGGGTCCCTTGTGAAACCCTGCATGCCGTGAAGGCTCCGAGCCTCTGGGGTCTTAATAAATCAATAATTCACTGGTGACTTTTAAATTTTTGCACTTTTCTAGTAGTATTTAGAGCCTGATTGTGCCAGATGCAGATTTCTTTTGAGGTTTCTTGCTATCATGCCTTAGTCTATGTGCATACTTGGCAGATGGGACTAGTTTGGTGAGGCTGTGGTGTGCCAAAACTGGTCCTAGTTAGATCAGAGACATAGAGGGAGAACCCAGTTACAAAACTCTTGATGATTTGACACTTGTATTCAACTTCTTTTAGGCAGGAGGGGGAAAGCTGGGTTATAATACTTTAATTTGGGATTATATTCTTGTGGATATTGTGATTCACCACCTTTAGCTGTCATATGCCAGTGCGTTTTCTGGGGCACTCTGCTGGCAGGTGGTGGCGGATGGGTGGTGGTTTAATTCAATGGTATGTGCTGGGAATGGAGATTCCAGGTCAGGTTTTTCTTCTGACTTGCCTACTCTGGGCATACCAGGTAATCCCTTGATGAATCCATTGCTTGTTCAAACAAGTTTGTGTGGAGGGAGGGGGGGAAGTGTGAAGGAAAAAGAAGTGCCATTTTTTTTGCTCTCATTGAATTTTGTGGGAGTCACTCAATACTCTGGATCTGCTGAATTTTTTTTTTTTTTTTAAAAACCTTCACTTTTTGTATGAATAAAAAAAAACTTTGAATTTTTAAAAGGCTAAAAGTTTTGTGGAGGAATTGGAAAATGTAATGTAAGAAGGATTATTGTAATTTGTTTTGAATAGTATCTTTTTTTATGTTAGTATCTGTAATGTTTTAAATAGACAATAACATCCTCTTTGTGCTTCCAAAGCTGCTGTGAGGCTGCTGGAAGCCCCCTCAGAACTGCTGGATGTGCTTCTGTGTCTCCTTTGCCCTGCTTCTCTAGACACTAATTGTATCCCCCCTCCCTGGATAAACTAGAGACCTCTTGATGTGTTCTAACAAAGGCAAAAACCAGAGCAGCCTCCACTTTTCAGGTGTTTATGCTGGGGGTGTGCAAGTCTTCAGCAGCAGGAGGCAAAAGAGAAGGCAGAAGGTAGCTGACTCTCTTCCTTGCCCCTCTGGTTCTGCTGTAATGACATAAACTCCTATACTGGGCCTGTGAGGGTGCAGGCTGAGTGTTTAGAGAAGATATTTGATTTATTTGAAACACATCACTTAGGAAAGGTTTTCACTGCACTGAGTCCTGCCATGTTCCAGGGATGTGGGCACTGCTGGGTTTGCCGTGTCTGTCTCAACTCTCATAACTCATCAGGTGGCCCTGAGCATGTTTCTCAATCTCATTTATGAACAGCAGGAACAGTTGTTTCTTGTTTTCGTAGAGCTGGGGTGTCCTGTGAGGATCACTGGTACTGCTCAACATTTAAATGCAATCCCAGTTGAGAAATTGAGGATTCAACAGTAAAGTAATGGCTGAGTTTAGTTCTGGTGGGGTATATTCTGGCAGAGAGGTGTTGCCTGGGCTGATATCCTGCCCAAATCTCAGTGGAGCAGAGGTTGGGCTGTGCTCTCATTTCTCTGAGAGCATAGTATAGCAAGGGAGCAATGTGTTTTGCCTTGACATGCATGGAACAGGGTGGCTCCTCTGCAGAATAACAACATGAACATGCCGTGCCTTTCCTAGGGCTCTTCTGACAGTAGAGAGAGACATGGATACATTTTAAGATCCCAAATAAAAGCAATTCATCTCTGTTCTGAAGTGTTTCAACAATTTTAAACTAAAGAATCTACCCCTTTTTGTTTTCCTTTGTTCCTTTAATAGTTAATGACTATTAAGACCAAGTTATTTTATTAGAGAACCCTGCTTAATAGTATCTTTTTGAAATTGATGAGTTGCCCTCCAACTAAGTGTCATGGTCTAAAATGTTGAGTTGTAGGGACATAAAGGTAGTGGAGGTCTGAAGCAGTCCTGGTTGTTTCACTCAGCACTGGTTTGCAGGGTTTACAAAACCAAAGCAGCACAGCAAATAGATTATTGCAAAAGTATATATTTGTTAGTGGAAGACCCTGCACTCTTTTGTTAGGAGTCCTGCTAAAAGACCAACCTCCAGTTCTTTCCCACTCTGCTGGAATGGTTGACCTACACTGTATTTACAGGGTTCAGTAAACCAGAAGAAAAATCTGTCTATATTTTCACTGCATGGTGTGCCTACAGTGTTTGATACAGCACGATCCTATTCATAGGTTTGAGCTAGGTCAAATTGTTGTAGCAGCAGCAGTTGTTCCAATGACCAAATATTATTTTAAACTCATTCAGTTTCGTTTAAACAAAATCAAACAAAGCAAGAGAGACATTGACAAAATACTGTGTAAAGTAATCTGCTTTATCTGTGTTCTGTGAGGATTGCTGGGATCCTGCATCTTTCTGAGGGACATAAATACATTTTTATACAACGTGTAAGTTACATGGTTTTACTTTAAAAATGCAATTTTGTTCTTGCCTCCATGTTATGATGCCATCCAGCATGCTCGAGGTTTGCTTCAGCTTCTTTAGTCCAGTATTTTCTGTGTTGGATATAGTTTTACTTTGCCTGTCTTGTTTCCGGCTGCCTCAAGGTTGGATGTCTTATTGTTCTGCATTGGAGTTTCTTCTTTGATCTACTCATTCCCGTCAAAGGCCTGTTGGGTTCATTAAGAGGTATATTTATGCTGAGGGCCTTTGAAACTACTTATGAAATACTTTCCTGTCACGTGGGTGAAAAGTACTGAATATGTGTCCATGTGAGATTGTGCTGGTGCCACCTGATATATCAATCTATATATTTTTGAGGTACTGTCCTGCTAAGTATTTTTATGCTTTAATTTCAGAGATTGATTTGTGCCACTGAGTATACTTGAACAGCTAGCTCTTCTTCAGATTTGAAGCCACTGAGTCCTGTTGACTTGGTGGAGCTATGCCATCAAACATCATCTCCTCTGCTGGCGTCTGCTCTCTCTGGGTGTGCCCTGCAACCCCACGTAGCTCCATTTGGTCCTCTGACAGATTTGAAAGCCAGTGCCTCTAACAGGCCACTTTTTACCCATTATCATAGGGTTTATCTCCATATTTTGACTAGCAAAGCCTGTTAGTTTTTTAATAACAAAACTAATATCCATGTTAAAAGCAGCATTGATAAAATAGTGCACTCTTACCTGATTTCAACTTGTGTAAATCAAACTTTTGCCATTATTTTGGTTATAGCTTTATCTACTGGAACAGTTTTGTGCATCTATATTAAACCATCTTCAGTTTTCCAGCTTCTTAATTATTTGGACAATAATTTAACAATGTAGATGGTATTCAAACATCCCTGGGGTGAACCCAAAATACTTGTAATTCTACTTCTTCTATCTTTTAATTTGTTTTAGTAGTTTGAAAATAGCTTTTCCTCACAATTTCTTACCATATTAACTATAAAAGCCATTATTTAGACTTCCTCTCATTGTAAAGCGAAGTAATGCCTTTGAGCTTATGAAGTTACATTGAAGCCAGTGGAGATACACTGATTTATTCCATAGTAAGTCTGGTCACCATCTATAGTTCTTTCTGCTTTAATGGATATCCAGCCTTTGTAGCTGCCAGGACATGATTGAAAAAGTGATTGAAGAAAAATTACTCTTCTGATGTTCTAAAAAGAGAAAACTGCTTGGAAGGTTCCTCTCTCTTCTTTATTATGTTTCATTCATGAGAATAATTGTGGGTGTAATTAAATGTAAATTTCAGATGGAGTCACATACTTCTAGATCTAAACACAACAGTGATGCCTGAGGAGAAGGAATGACTTAGAAAAGGAAGCTGACAGAAAGCCTGGCACAAAATCAGACCCATATGTTGTTCTTCATAATTGTTTTCTTTAAGCTGTTTCCAAGGTACACAGGGGTGCATAGCACAGTGAGGCACAGCGTTTATGCAGCCAAAGGGTCACAGTACAAGCCAGAGGCTGCATGTGTACAGCTTGTTTTATGCCACCCAGTGACTCTCCAGTCATGTCTCCACTTCTTTGAGTGTCTCTTCCCTGGTATCGGGGGAACCTGCTGCAAAGTTGCTCTAACCTTTTCCATTTGTACAAGACAAGCTGACAGGAGAAGAGCAGGCAGCTGATGCTGCACATGCTGCAGAAAGAGCTCTTCAAAACGACACTGTTGAATGTTTCTCACCACTGCAGTGATTTTCCCAAGGATAGTTTGCTGCGTTTTTTACATTGTCACAATTCCTTTTGTCAAGGATGCTCAGAGTCTTTTGAAGTCAGTGGAAAGATCTTCAGATTGCATGCTGGCTCTGAGTTGGACAGGTTCACACCGATAGGCTTTTTGACATTGGTTTCGAATGGAATGTTTGACTCTTCGGTGATTCGTAATGGAAAAGGTTACCTACTGTGAGCACAGGAGATAGAAAACCAGGCACGGCTTGGAAGCACCTCAGTTTTTTACTGCCTGTTAGTAGAGGTTGATTTTAATTCCACTGAGAAGTGTTTGGATTTGGGAGCTGCCTGGGCTTGCTTGAGAGGTCTAATCCCATCAGCAAGGAATGGTTCCTCACTTGGAGTACGTCACCCCTGTTCAACTGGCAGTGGCTCACTTAGGTGGCCGAATCCCAAATGCTGGAAGAACAACCTTCTGGCAGTATGGATGCAGCAGATTATGTGCAAGGCAACAACAATGGCCCCATTACCTGCCTTGGTGTTTTCCCCCACTAGTGTTTTCAGTGCTGGAGTTTTACTTGGAAGCTCCAAACTCACACCTTGTGAGAATGCATATACTCTGACTCCAGGCCCTACATCTGTTTCTGTAGTAGCTTGTGCATCTTGCATTTCCTTCTTAAGACACTGCACTAGCTTTGTGCATCTCTGCTGGTATGACTTGGCTTCGTATGGCTTGTATGGACTTGTGTGCTCATGTGCTTGTGTAGCCAAGGATCCTGCTTTCATTTTATGCCCTTTCATTTGATGGCTGGTGTGATAACATGTACAATTACATCACGCAGTGCTATGCTCTATGTATTGACTTTAACAAAGATTGTGAATAATTCGTTCTCACTGTAATGGTGCCAAAGCTTTGTCTATCAAAACTACAAATACCTGTGCTGGAAGAAAAGCTTTCTCCTTTCTGGCATGCCAATTTCTGTGTTCTGCTCTATCCTGTGGTGAAGTCAGTCCATGCCAGCTGTTGCAGAATTATAAAGTAGCTCTGCCATTGTGGAATTGTCATTAAAACTTCCCAGTGCAGTTAGGCAGGAGAGCCAGATAATGTGTGTGTGTGTCTCTGTGAACCTAAATGAGGTGGATTATTCCCTCTAAGTTCCCTTAGCTGTTCCAAATCCGTCTGTCTTATATTTCTTCAAAATGTGCAATTTCTCTGTATTTACTTCATCTTCTTTTCCCCCACAACAGTCAGAATGGGACCTGTACAGTGTCCAGACGCCAAAACACCATCCAGGAGCTTTTACAAAACTGTTCGGATTGCCTGATGCGAGCTGAGCTCATAGTACAACCCGTGAGTGCTTCTTGTTCTTCTTATCCAAAGTGACCATGAATATTACAGGGAGTGAATGCTGTGTTGTTTTCTGGACTCACAGGCTATGCTTCTTCATCTCCTTTCTCCCCTTCAGCTGTTTGTGTGAGGCAGCTGGGAGTGTAATGGCAGACCTTGTTCCTAGATCTCCTTCTTCCCTCTGTACTCTGTTCAGTAAAACTGATTGAAATTTATCTGGTTAAGAAAAGGGGGATATGGAGATTTAAAAAAAAAAAAAACAAAAAAACCCAAACCCACCCTCAAACAGATTGTACTGCACTTTATTTTTCAGTTTTAGGTCAGGACCACTGTCAGTGTAAATAGCTGTTGCTAATATGATAACTACTTACACTGTTTTAGTGTGTCCTGGAGAATATCATCACCATTTTCTGGGCCATAATGAACCTGAACCACCATAGGAAATACCTTCATTATCTTTATTTTATTTTTCCAGATGATTCCTAAAGAAGTATATGAAACCAGATTAAAATCTTCTTGGCTGTCTTAGCTCCAATGGATGCAGATGATCTTTGCAGTACACTACCCTGGTACAAACCCATAGTGCCTGGGGGAGAATTACTCACTGATGCTAGATTCAGTCCTGGAAAAACGGGATGTCCTCTGTTCCTGCTGAAGTCAGAGGAGGTGCAGGGCAGTGAGTGTATCCTGCAGTTGAGGCCACTGAGATGTGAAACCCATTCACAGTTCTGGCAGTAGATGTGATTTAATGCACACTTTTGGACCCTCTGTGGACAGAAAACTCTTTCAGGAATGAGCTCTGTGGTTAGCAGTTCATTTCCTTTTCAGAGATACAGGTTGTGTGAGCATGTTTATGTAAAAATCAATGCCAGAGTAAATACTGCCTTTTGTTAAGAATTAATATTATTCCAGTGAAGTCAAAAGAAAGAGATGTTTAGTTCCAGCTTGGTGTCACAACATGCATTACTTACTTTGTTTTTTTTCTTTTCTTTCTAAGGGACAAAGTAATGAGGTCCATAACATTTTATTTGCAAAATCAGGTCACAGCTGGGTTATGTTTTGTTCAGCATGGCTGTGTCAGTGTGGGGTGAGATCAGAAAGCTGTGTCTTCCTGATGGAAACACCATGACCATGCTGCCCCACTGCACTGAGAGGGTGCATGGAGAATGTGCCCAGACTTTGGGTGGCAAGGTGGGATGCAAATGTGATGTGGCATGGGGCTGGAGCCAAGCAGACAGGGCTCAACCTGCATTTTTGTAGAAGGGGGATATCTTAGAACCTCAGGGAAACTTGTCAAAAATCAGGGTCAATATCCACCAACTCCCATCAGGGCAGTGTTTGCTTCTCATCTTCTAAAGACAAAAGCATAATGGCTTACAAACTCAGCACAGTGTGTGAAGGCATGGCTCCATTGAAATAAGCATCAGTCAAGATGTGCTGTTCTTCATGAAAAGTTTTGGTTGATATTATATTTTAATAATTTTCGTATTTTAATAAGGACTTTCCAGCAACTGGGGCTCGTTTGTTAGCTGGCCTTCTGCCTGTTAAAACTTGCAGAGACCTGACATTTGAAATTTATCTTACTTCCTAAACAAAATCAGTCATTATACCATCTCTTTTAAGACCACCAAGATGAAGCTTAGGTCATGAATCTTTTATTGAATCTCCCTTTTTTTTAATTTTTATTTTTTTTTTTATTTTTTTTTTCCTTTAGGAATTGAAATATGGAGATGGTGTCCAGATTAGAGGGAACAGAGATCTGGAAGAGTGTTTTGCACAGGCGAATGACCAAATGGATATGCTGGATGGGCTGATCAGAGAGATGAGGCAGATGGGCCAGCCCTGTGACATGTACCAGAAAAGGTATTGCCAGGGAAGGGTTGGGGGCGGGAAGGAGACTGGTGAAAGTTTGTGGTGTTTGCCTTCCCTGGTGTTGCAGGATGTGACAGAAATCAATAAGGTGGAACTGCATCTGTTTGGGGCATGACAACATGGAGAAAGGCCTTGCAGTAATATATTTCTGATAGAAGTTCACGCCTTAGTTGTCTCCACAAAATTTTAGTCAGTATATTTTTTCCTGCAGCTTTTTGTTTCATCACTCAATTTTGAATACTTGGTGATCCAGTAGGAGAGATAAATTACATTGTTTCCATGTTTTCTGAGTGTTTTCCTCATAGCCACTATATGACTCCTTCCCTTTCAGGCTGCTTCAGCTTCAGGAGCAAATGCGTGCCCTGTACAAAGCCATCAGTGTTCCCCGTGCCAGGAGGGCCAGCTCCAAAGGGGGTGGATGCTTCTCCTCTCAGAGTGGCTCAGGCTGGGATGAGTACACGAAACGTGTCACAAGTGAATGTTTAAACTGGATGAGGCAGCAGAAGGTAAATCCGTGAAAACCCAGAGAAAATGCTAAAACCTGGTGTCGTTTATGAGTGTCGCCCTGTATGTAGTAATGTTTTGGGTGCCAGTAGAAAAGGAAAAGTACTCATGAATGCTTGCATATTATTCTGTTTCCCCCTGCAATATTGTATGTGTAGTCAATTTCCACTGAAATATAAACACGGTTTTGGGGTCTTCTTTTGCGGAGGAAAAAGTGTGGAAGTTAGGTTAGAAAGTTAAATAAGACACGGCTGTTAATATAACAAAAGGTATGGGTCTGTTTGTGTTAAGAGATTATTGTGCTCAATATTTCCCTCCCATCCTTCCTTCCACAGATTTCCTTTCATTCATATTTATTTTAACCCTTTTCACAGATAGGGCCTTCTTCACAGATTTAACCACTGTCCAGTATTTTACAATTTTTCTCCCCCTCTATCTGTCTCACAGAAGGTAGAACTGATTGCCACGGACTAGACTTTCAGAAGTCGGTGCTGAAATACACACAAAAATGCTGAAGTTGTTCTCTGCTGCATTCCCAGAACAGATTTGCCTATGCATAGCTGTTGCTTGTGTAACCTGAAGTAGAAGACACACACTGACAGCCCAGTCTGTTTTGGTGCTGCTGAAATGGAAGTTGTGTGTTTGTGGTTAGACAGCCCTTTGAGAGATGGGTAGAGAGGATGGAACAAGGCAGCTGAAGTTTTACTTTACAAACTCCTTGTAAATTGAAATTGCGTTATTTTTATCTCTCTTTATTAGATTGTTGTGTTGTGATTCTCATAATTATCTGTGTATGGTGTTTGCCAGGTGGCTGTTATGCAAACCAGATGAGGAGGGGAGAGCTCTGTACAGTTCCAATGCTTTTTATGTGAGTGGTAGTCATAGCCTAGTCTTTCAGCGTGGTATGTTTTAGAGGAAGAAGGGGAGGTAGAGATTTAGCCCTTTGAGTGGTAATGTGTATAAGCATTGTGCCTGGGCAGCAGCAGCAGATATGATTGCTCTGCTCATGCTGAGGGGAGAGTAGGTTGACTATCAGACCTGCCATGGTTTGAGGAGTGATGTTGGACAGACACTGGGCACACTTCCAGCGATGAAAGATGGTGAACATGCTGCACCTCCCAAAGACACCCTGCTCAGACAGCCCGTGCTAAACACAGGGAGCATAAACAAGTGCTCTCTCTATAGCTGTGTTCCCACACAAAACCTCCTGTGAAAGTACAGGGCTCTCTCTCCTCCTCTGTCCCACTCTCCCTCCCTTTATCTCTCTCTCTCCCTCTCCCCCTTCTTCCGTCCCTACGGCAAAGCTGAGGTGGGGCCAATAAGCATTTAGTTCACTGGGAAAATTTATTTTGAACTTGCCACCGTGCCTGTTCTTTTCATCATGCCTTTCTGTACCCCAGTGCCTGCTCCCTTTGAGACCAGGATAACATTTCCCCTGGTAACACAGTGAGATGTGGGGAAAAGTTCTGAGCAGTTGTGGTTTTATTCTGGTGGGTTTTTCTTTTTAATCTGGATGGTTTGCTGGTAGAAGAATCAGGTAGCAAGAGGGTTGGTCAGATTTCCAGCACAGAATTAGGGAAAGGGCAGGGAAACCCAGACAGCCTTTGTTCCTGCACTGGCATCCAGCCATGACTGCCACTGTTGCTACAGTCTCTTTAGACTGTTCAAATATAATGAGAAGGGTCAAAGTCCTGTAACTTTTAAATGGCTGAATGAAAAATGGCTTTGCTTCTTGGATCATTTTCAACACTGCCTTTGAACCCCTGTGCTTGAGTGTGGTTCTGGCTTTATTGCCATCTGTTGACTCAGAGAGATTTGACTCCAGGCTGGTAATTTCTGAATTCAATCCCAGCCCAGGATTAAGATACCTGTTTCTTTACTGTTTATGTGTGTGGACAGGCATTCAGAGTTGTGTGTCTTTGCTGCATAAAGGAGGATCTGGAACCTGAGGAGCTGAGTTGTGAATTCAGTGGCTTTTAATATTAGAAACAAATGAAACAAAGAACTGCAGTCAGTTTGGGTTACTAATTGTCAAGTGTAATGCTGTTTTTCAAGGCTTTTTCGAGAGATTTTCACTTGGCACCCTACAATAAACATTGCCAAAATGCAAGACAAACAACATGTTTTATAATAATTTCAGTTTATCTTCTAGGTTGTTTTTTTTTTTTCCATTTAGTTTTGACTGCATTTAACTGAAGTTATTGAAGTTTTTGTGAGCAAAATTAAAGTGGAAATATAATGTATTGGGCTATGGAACTTCACTGGGTATTTTCACATGAATTGCATAAATAGCATTGTTTGATAAAGTCATAGTTTGTTTTCAGAGTGATAAGAATGTAGCTATACTGTAGAACATAAAAGAACAGTTTGATCCAAAGAAAACAGATGAAAATACTGAGTGTGCTTCATCTAGTCTAATTATAAACAAATATTTTTCCTACTTTGTTTCTCCTGCTTTGGGAGCCTGTCACATGGCTTAAGTGATGGCAGTTTAAAGAAATTGTAGCCTCCTATTCTGAACTTCCCTTTGTTCAGTTCTGCTCTACTGCATAGTCATGTTTCCTTCGTTTCCATTCCTTTATGCCCCAGTTTGGGTAGTAATGCTGGAAATGACAGTATAAATACTCTTTCTTTCTCCTAGGCTGAAATGGAGCTAGTGAAGTGGGGCTTTGATGCAGCATCCATTGAGCAACAAATTGGTGACCACAGGAGAACTCACAATGCCATTGGAGACTATCGTTGGCACCTGGACAAAGTCAAAACAGATCTGGTAATTACTGTCTTCCCTGACACATTGCTTAGTCTAGATTTATATCATTAGCTTACTGGTGTTCCACAACCAGAAAGGAATATTGAGTAGTTCATCCTCTCTTCAGACAGCACTGATGTCCTGATAGCAACCATTCCAACTTTAATCTCATGGTAAATTTGTGTTTCACTTCTTTCCCATGATTTTGGAATGAAAATTTAGTGGCTATTTAACTTTTTGTTGTTATATACCAAGGCTGGCAAATAAATATTGCAACATTTTTTTTTTTTTTTATGAGAAGAATGGCTAAGAATGATTATCCTCACTTGCTGTCTAGATATGTTAAATAAGAAAGTGAAGGAATAAGGTGGGTGCTGCTCAGATGCAGTGTTGAGTCATCAGGTTTTTTTCTGTGGAAAAATGCCCAAGTTCTGGGATAAGCTTAAAAGCTTTTCTTAGGTATTGATTTTTTTTTTTTCTCCCTCTAAGACTTTTGTTCCCCTCTGACTTTTGTGATTGGAATAAAGAGATCACTAAAAACGCAGTTCACTTCCTCTCCTATCAGCCCAGCAGTTAGGCAGAGGAGAGAGGAGGCTTTATTTCATTTCCATTCATCTTTTCTCTAGACTGGGAGGAGAGAGTTCAGTCTAAAGAAAAGGTGATCTGATCTCTCAACCAAGCAGAAGAGTGTAAGGGATGTTACTCCCTTTTCTCTTCTGCTTCTAATAGGAAAGGTGATACAGTGGTCCTGTGAAATACCAGTTCCAAGGCTGGGCTGGTTGCCAGCCATAGAAGTGGGAATAAAAATTGGTGCCTTATGCTCACATTGTAACTTATACTACTTCATAATCTCCAAAGCTAGCTCCAGGACTAGCTGGTCTAGGAGTTTGGTACAGGAAGAAATCCAGTTTCAAGAGCTGCATTGCTATTACAGGTGTTATGTGCAAACTTGCTTATAAGTTTGTCCAAGCCTTGCTTTTATTCTTCCTGTGGTCCTCCAGTGGTGCAGATCTGTGTCTGTTTTAGGCATTTGCAGGTTACCACCTGTAGTTATTATGATATTGACACTGTAAAGGAAATATTAGTGACTTGGCAGCTTGTGAAAGGCTCACTAAGTATTTCCTGTCTGTGTTTCAGCGGGAGAAGGCTGCAGTTCATCAGCTGGAAGAAGAATATGAAGGCCTGCTGGTGAGCTCGAGATGTGTTCATTTCTGATACCCTGTATGATGAGGCGCTTTTTGCTTTATTAACAAATAGTGAAGGGACATTTCAGGTTTTGACAGTGACTGAGTGACAGAATTATTTATATGCTTCTATTCAGCAGTAAACTGACAGTGCTTTTTAGTTTCTTGATGCGTTTTGAACTCGAGATTAATTCATTGCCTGGTGTATAATTAACCTACTCTCACAAGGAAGTTTCCAGTTTGCACCTCGTGAAGGGAGCTGGTCACTGGGCAGGTGAAGAGTAGAACTCTGCCTTCTTAATGGGAGTAAGTGTAGCAAGGAAATTAGACTGTATATGAAACTTAAAAAGTTACTCAAACATGGGATTAGAACCAACTTCTGTGTAGCTGTGCATCTTCCCTGCTTTGGATTTTCATACAAAATACAGCAAGAATCTTGTGCAAGTGGTTTATTTAACCCTTGGGATTGGAAGCTGATTCCTGTGCACATTTCAAGCAATAGGATCTGTATTATGGTGTGAAGACAGAGAAGGAATTTTTTCGTGAAATGTCATCTGTGCAAAAGGTGCTGCTACAACATCAAGGATGTCCTATGAGCAGAAAATGCAAGTAAAAGTGACGTTAAGTGTTCAGACATTTCTTGGCCTTTTGCTTGCCTGCCTGCATGTCTGATATGTGTGTGTTTGAGATAATTTTCAGAAGCTGCTGACAGCAGGTTACCATTGTCCTGTAAATCCAGACAGGTTGTCCACTGTCCATTATCATTAGGTTTCATAGTTCAGTAAACCCAGGCACATAATCTGCTGTCCATTGCCAACAGGTTTTATAGATCTGTGGAGTTTACTGTGATTTTAGTTTAAAAAAAAACCAAAAGGGGACATGCTGTGCTCTTGGCTTCCCTTTCTCCACCCAGCACAGGCATTCCTGTGTTTATGGCTTCTCGTTTCTGGAATTCCTTGCAGAAATACTCCTTTGAGAGAATGGATCAGCTTCGTCAATTCCAGAACCTCATCCAGGCCACCAGCAGAGAGATCATGTGGATCAATGACTGCGAGGAGGAGGAGCTTCTCTACGACTGGAGTGACAGGAATACTGATATTGCCAGGAAGCAGGAGTCATTCTCTGTAAGACAGCTCAACATCCCCACACTTTTCATGGGCCCTCTTTTGGAATAGCGAGCGAGGAACCTGTCTTGGGAGAGATGTATCACAGGATGGGCATTTCTTCAGCTTTTAAAGTTTCTGGGTTTTTTAATCAACTCTTTTCAATTAAGTACAGTGTGACAACCTTTTTAGTCATCATCTGTTAGAAGACTGTGCTCTCATTCAGTCAGTTGTCATGGTTTCTTTTCACCTTGGAAGCTGGCCTTCTCAGCACAGTCCAGTATGGACCAGTGAGCACATACAGCCCTGTGCACGTGGTCAGCATGCTAAACTATGGGATGTGAATCAGGCAGTTTAATTCTCCCTGTTAGGACTATGTAGTGGCTGGGGGGAGTGTCCCTGTATTTGGCCCTGATTATCTGTCATCAGGAAGTAGAGCCATACTGGAGGGAACTGCTCTTTTCCTCTGATGGTTTGGCCAGCAGCACGTTGAGTGCACGGTCTGATGTAGTTGGCACTGCTCCTTCTCATCCAGGGAAATTGAGCATGTGTGTTTGTTTAACTAGTGTTGGTGCTGATCACCAAATTGAAAAAGGAATGAAGGTTCACGCTACTAAGGAGGTACTTTTTGGTTTTTTAGTTCAGTTCTTTTGGATGTTGCAAGATACAGTCATTTTTGCTTTCATCATTCCTAGGAAGGGCGGAACGCGTGCTTTGCTCTGTGAAGTAGCAAGCCTAGGGAGTAGAACTGAGGTGATTGTACCTTCCTTGATTCTACTGGCTTCACAACTAACTTCAGTACACTTAATAGAATTGCTATATAGGTTAGCAGGGTTAAAAAATCACAACTATCTGGAAAATTTTGAATAAATAATCTTGTGCTGTGTACCTTTGGGAGCTTGTTTAATGCTGTGTTTTGCTTGTTTAGAAACGCATGAGTGAACTGGAGCTTAAAGAAAAAGAACTCAACAAGCTAAAGCAAGAAAGTGACCAGCTAGTGCTCAACCAGCACCCTGCTTCAGACAAAATTGAGGTGAGTTAAACTCTTGCTATTTCACTTGCTCCTTTAGTTGCTACATGGGAAAAGTTCCCAGTGAAAGTCCGCAAATGAAGTGCGTCCTGAGAAGGGTTTGTCTGTCATAAAGCATGTCCATTTTACCCAGCTCTAAGAAATAAATGTTACTACCTTCCTCTACAAACTTGGCCATAACAACTGCATGATGATAGATGCACATAAAAATTAATTGTGTGCTTGGGGAGTTATCTGAGTATACTGAAATTGCCGTGTCTTGTTTGAGCTGACTACAGTGCAGTGGAATTTATGGTAGGAAGGCATGTCCTTGTTGTTCTGCTATCTTAGTAGGCATGTTTTGAAGAAAAGCCACACCCGTTGTTGAGGGTTTATATTTAATCCAGGTGCAAATACTTTCTCCAACTGAAAAGCATAGTGCCTTTCTACAACTTAGCCAAGACAGTTTTGCCTTAACAGCTGATATACATGTACCTTTTAATTACAAAGGCTGCAACAATTTGGAAGACTTCCTTTTATTAGGAAATGCTGTGGTTCTTATAGTTTTAGAGTGCATAAGAACCTTGAAACTGAAAGAAGCTAAAAGGAAAAAAAATTAATCCTTTCTGCTTTTTAGTGTGTTTACTTTTTTAACTGTTACCATGTTGTGTAAACTCACTATTCTTATTTATCCTGTGGTCAGTTTCTCTCTTAAAGGAAAGATCCTTATAAGCTCCAGCAGTGAAGTAAGAATTGTATGTAATTTTCTAAAGAATATACAATAATATGACCAGGTGAAAATTTTGAATTTAAAAACAGCCAGCATAAAATGTCATGTTTGGCAGTATTCCTCGGAAGGAGGAGAACATGGCAATTTGCTGTTGAAATATTTTATTTTGCAGTACCGTTTGTGCATTTCACCCCTTTTTGTTAATGCACCTCAGGCTTTATGCTGATCAAACAAATTCGAGTCATGAACAGATTTCTCTTTGTGTCCCCCAAGCAGGTATTTAACTCGTTTCAGTGAGGTACTTGCTTCGAAGTTGCAGAACTGTTTGCATGAGTTATGTTGTGCTGGTGTGGGCGAATTTGTTTTAGCAGATTTTTCATTTGTGTTTTTGTGGAGCAGAGATAATTTTGCTTGAGTCTGGGTATGGGAGGGAGATCAGTGTGGTGGTTTGAGTTGTGTGCATTCCTGTTTTTGTTAGGCCTACATGGATACATTGCAAACTCAGTGGAGCTGGATTCTTCAGATCACCAAATGTATTGATGTTCATCTGAAAGAGAATGCAGCTTACTTTCAGGTGAGTAGCAATGTGGAGACTTCACACCACTTTTATTAAAAGTGTAAATCCCATCACAGATACATTTATTGTGCAATAACACATTGTTGTCATGTTATAAATGCTGCCATTCTGCCAGAGATGAGCTGGGATTTCTCATTAAAGGAGTCCATCGAATTTTAGCAGGTATTTTCAAGAGCTGTGTGCAACCAAATTCACAACTTTTCTCCTGCAGTTTTTCGAAGAGGCCCAAGCCACAGAGTGCTACCTGAAAAACTTACAAGACTCCATCAGAAAGAAGTTCATCTGTGATAAGAACATGTCACTACAGTCTTTGCTGGAGCAGATCAAAGAGCTGGAGGTACTGTCACACTTGCCTGACAGGTTATGTTCTGTTTTTCTTGGAAATCAGCTGCCCTTCTCAGATACCAAATGTAAACCCTGGTATACTGCATTGTTTATATACAGTACTGTATGAACTTGAAACAGTTATGGTGTATTCCTGCCCATTTCACAGAATCACAGGATGTGCTGAGTT
This sequence comes from Scytalopus superciliaris, assembly GCA_013400415.1. NCBI lineage: Eukaryota > Metazoa > Chordata > Aves > Passeriformes > Rhinocryptidae > Scytalopus > Scytalopus superciliaris. The sequence continues at coordinate 452,887 of VXBX01003166.1, read as the reverse complement.
GGAAGGGATCCACAAGGATCATTGAAGTCAGCCTACAAATGGACCAGTGTTGTTTTAACTTGTGTAATGCTGTCTGGGGATTCTGATTTCTTTTTAAACCTGTAATGAGTCCTGCAAATTCCCAGTTTTATGACATGCTAACACATGGGAAAAAACCAAAAATACTTTTTTTCTTAAGCAGTAGAATAGATTTTACCTCAAAAGATAAGTACACTCAACAAATGATTCTTCATGTCACTATATCACTCTTGTCTCTTTGAAAGGACATAACTCAGCTTTTTTAGCTATTTGCTTATCATGTATTAATCCCAAATTGGACAAGAATGGTCAGTCATGTAAAAGACTAATTGATGAAGTCAGGCTTGAGAGTGTAATGATAACTTTTTTCTTTTTTTTTTTTGACATTCATTTTGTTAGATTCTTTCAATTCAGGCCTGTTTCTTAAACGTCACTTTAACCACATTGAAAATCTACACGAAAAGCCTGCTGTGCAAATTTTACAAACTTTGCATCTCACCAGAGCATCAAAGTTTCTTAGTTTGGTGTTTCTCTTCTTTTTTTAAAAACTGCTGTTTTACATTATAGGCCAAAGACTCAGCCCACTAGAGCTAATGTAAGTTTTGCCTACTGCAAGCTCCAGATGTATCCCTGTCTTAATAAAACAGTGTGAACTAGATGCCACTTCTTTTTACAATGATTTTTGTAACATGCAATTAATTTTTACAGAATGAAAGAGAGAGAATTCTTGAATATAAGAGACAAGTGCAGAGTTTGGTGAACAAATCCAAGAAGATTGTGCAGCTGAAGCCACGTAACCCAGACTACCGGAGTAACAAGCCCATCATCCTCAAGGCTCTGTGTGACTACAAACAGGATCTGGTACTGTATCCCATTTTGGCTAGAGCATGGCAAATTAGTTAGGAAATAAACTGTTGAGCTGATAGGTATAATCCCTGTGGCTGCTTTTGGTCAGCTTAAATTTCTTCCATGGAAAAAGCTCTGACTTTCTTGCAGTTATGAATAAACAAGTTAGGTTCTGGTTGCTTAATAGGTCTAGTCAAAATTGGCATTATTAATCTGTTAAATAGCCTTAATACCCATATTGCAAATGAGCACATAAAAGTCATGTTGATAATAGGATTAGAATTGTTGATACAGATATTTCCAGCATCTGCACTTTTTTTGGTGACTGTTCACCTTTCCAGTGTCTCTTTGGATCCTGAGGTGAGCATTTCATCTAACAAAAGGTGAGGAATGTACAGTGAGTCACTGGTATCCGTATTTTTTTTGATGGATGGAGTATGAAATGATGAAGTGTTTGTTTCCTCCTCCTTACTGAGGCTGCTTGGGTTTATTTCTGTATTTTGTTTTTCTTAACAGTAGGCTTAGATGTGCTTTCTGTATATGTGCTTTTTGCTTCCCCATGGCCACACCCATGGCCACACTGTGTCAGGATTCCTGGCAGTTAGGGCTGGTGAATCCAGCTCTGCCACACTCACTCCCAGTCCCTTTGCAAATGGGGATGCAGCACTGTGCACCTTCATGCCTCGAGCTCCCTGGCTTACAGCCACACATGGCTGCATAGCTTACCGTGGCCATGTGTCCACATTCAGTCTTTGATGTTTGTTGTCTGATGATCAACCAGACTGGCAACTGCTCAGTGTTCTGTGGCTCCCACTTGCCTTTTTTTTGCTTTCTTCCCATGAAAACCGGATTTGGGGAGAAGGAGTTATCTGTGCTGATTTCTTGCCCCAGTATGAAGCCAACATGCCCATCCAGACTTGGCAGCTGGGAAGCACTTCTGCTTCTGTGATCTACATGCATCTTCCTTTTCTCTCTCTCTCTCTCTCTTTCTCTCTCCTTGAAACTCCATCTTACTTAACTGAAGAAAACAACTGTTCTGTGTTCCTTCCAGAAAACAGTGCGCAAGGGAGACGAATGTATCCTGAAGGACAATAATGAGCGCAGCAAGTGGCTGGTGACGGGCCCTGGAGGAGTGGATATGCTGGTGCCCTCTGTCAGTCTTATCATCCCACCCCCCAATCCATTAGCAGTGGATCTTGCCACAAAGTGAGTTGCTGTCTGGGTTTGGGCACCTGCCTCTGGGATTAGATAGAGGAGTTCACTGGAAATAGCAACCAGTCACAAAATGCAATCTGTGGCTTGATCAGAGTTCGCTCCCCCTGCCCCTGTGGGGGGATTAAGGACTAGACCATTGACTTGAAGGCCAAACTTCAGTGAAACTTGCTGGGATCTAGGCTGGGATCCAAAAATATTTAAACATTAGCTTCTGCAAGGATTTTCTCATCTCTGACAATGAAAATCACAGATAAATTAATTTCCAAGATTTTTACAAGTAGGGAATGAGCCTTAACACACTCCACATCTGGTGGATGTTTCTTGGGATGTTTTGTATTTGTGCTACAGGGACAGATGCATTTTGATCATGGATTTTCTTTTCTCTTGTCAGGATTGAGCAGTACTATGAAGCAATTTTAGCTTTGTGGAACCAGCTGTACATCAACATGAAGAGCCTGGTGTCTTGGCATTATTGCATGATCGACATTGAAAAAATCAGAGCCATGACTATTGCCAAGGTAAGACACCAGCTGGCCTTACCTGCAGACCAGAGACATCCATGACCTGATGTCTGCTGTCCCAAAAAGAGCTTGCAGTATCCTGTGCAGATGTATGTTCTGCAAAACCACGGGCCTTCCTTTTTCCAGGTTGCACAAACAATTACATACAGAAGTTGCAATTTTATTAAAGGAGAAGCAAAATGATTTCCTATTCAAACATGATATGGATAAACAGGAAGATTAGCTAAGGGAGCTTATTACATTCTTGCTGTACTTGTTCCCACTGTGCAAATGCATGGGTAGACAGAGTAAGAAGTAGAATTTCAAACTATTCTTAGGTTATGAACTAGATTGTAACAAGAATAGATTAGATCAGTGGGTACTCTTAACACCATGCTTTTAGAGGCAGCCTGGGTAGGTTTTATTCTAGTGATTACTTTGGGGTTTTTATAGGTGTATTAGTTTGTTCCTTATTGATTAACTAGTCATAAACCTTCCCCCATTGCTTTTATTTTTGTTTAAACTTTATTTTTGAAATGCCCTTCTTCCTTATTTCAGCTGAAAACAATGCGTAAGGAAGATTACCAAAAAATAATAACTGACCTGGAGATCCATTACCAAGAGTTCCTCAGGAACAGCCAAGGCTCAGAGATGTTTGGTGATGAAGATAAACGAAAGATCCAGACTCAGTTCACTGATGCTCAGAAGCACTACCAGACCTTGATTATACAACTGCCTAATCAAAAACAGCCACAAATAGGTTTGTCATCCTCCTGGTTTTTGGAGAGCTTGGGTTTCTTTGTTCCAGGGCACCTTCTTTTTATGTGAAAATGTTCATTTGAACAAATTAATTGAAACACATTCAAGAACTGTTCTGCTGTCTCCCAACATAACAAAACTAGCCATGGGCAGAGAAGATTTTGTTCTTTCTTCCTTTGGTGGGAATCTGGGAATAGTCCTCCAGAGTTCATGGAACATGCTGGGAAAACAAGAGGAATTTAGCCCATCCCATGTGTTTTTAGTTATTAGGAAGCAAAATCTCACTGCTGTGTTTGGGGAAGCAGGTTTGTCTTTTTGTGAAGGGGAGATTTCATTCCCTGAAACAGTTGCATAAGGGCCCAGGTCTTCTGCCTATTCTCAGTTCTATAGGTCAGCTCAGTGCTTAGATCACTTGGGCACCGCACTGGCTTCCTATATGTGGCTTCCTCACTCGTCTGGCAATTCCCAGTTCATTTGACATTTACCCAATTCACTTTGCAGTGGTTCCAACTGAGACCTGTCCCGTGGGTTCCTCCAACACCATTATTGTTAATGAGAGAAACAGAGAGCATGAGAAGCAGGAGGCCTGGCTGCTCATGGAGCTTCAGAAACTTCGGCGTCAGATTGAAGCTTCTGAGATCCAGATGGTTCAAAGAGCTCCTCTTGGAGTGGATCAAGGGGCAATGCATGACTTTTCAGTCAGAATAAAGGATTTAGAGGTAACTGGCTGGTTTTCTTGGAGCATCTCAAGCTCAGTATGACTCCGTGCTGGAGAACATACTGCAGTTCTGCTTCTGATCAGCTGGGAAAGACACACATACTGTGCAGAAGAATCTCAATTGGAAGCTTTGATTTGGGTTGGAGTTCGGGTTCTAAGTAGAAAAAGTTGATTTTTGAATTTTAAAAGTCACATTCTGCCAGGCAAAGAATACAGAAATACTGGTGTCAAATGACATGAGCTCATGTTAAGCCTCATCCAGGGCAAAGCACTGTTAAGATCCTTTTCCAAGGATCCCATTTTACCACCTACCTGTGAAGTGCTGTCTGTGAAATACAGTCTGGATACACAAGTCCTACAGACTGTCCCCCTTTCCTAGTTCTTAAGACCTATAGGAGACTGGAGAGAGAGAAGGTTACAAAGGTTTTAAGAGCAGAAGGACTCTGGCACCTCTGCCAAGTGCTGTAGGCAGTGAGCAGTAAAGCACTTTGCTTTCAACAGAGCTGAGTTTCAGAGTGGAAGGGCTCAAAGAGAGGTATTACCTAGTGTGGATTGTCAAAAAAGGAGCTGCTCAGTATTACTTGCCTTGAAGAAAGCAAGCTCAGTCACTGCTTCAGTCCTCAGTCAAGCTGGTTATATTAGCAGTGGGCTATTTGGATAAGGAGATGAATTCCATGTGTGCTGTAGAGTGATCAGCCAACCAAAAATGTGTAAACCAGGCATTCTCTTTCCTTAGGGTGTGCAGAATGATTCTCAAATAATGGCTGAAACCCTCAATAAGCATAAGGATTTGCTGCCTAACTTCAGAGGATGTGAAAAGTATGTGTACTTGCAATCAGAAATAAATGCCCTGTTTCAAAAGCTGGAAAATATTAATGGTGTTTCTGCTGGCTACTTGGACAGGTAAGAAAATTGAGGTAATAGCCATAAATATTCACTTTCTCACATTATTCTTAGTCCACATATCTGTCTTTTGTTAACAGTAGTGTAAAATTACACCTTCTTTTCTACAAATTCTGTACATGTGAATAGAAACAGACACTTATGTGAGTTTCTTCTCTTTTGTGGAATACTTTAAAAAAAAAGGAAAGTGAAAATCATGGGTATCAAAGAAATATCTTGTGTTATCTATTCTTTTTAACCAATCATCTGCAATTAATTAGGACATAACACCTTTCCTTCCCCAGTCCATAACGGATTTGTCTTGTGTTATTTATTTTAGCCTGAATGCACTGAGGTGTCTGCTCCAGGTTATTCTACAAACAGAAGATGTGATCAGAGTTTTTGAAGTCAGACTGTCCGAAGAGGAGACTGTTCCTTTGGATCTTGATAAAGTGGAGGGTTATCGGGCTTGTCTCAAGGTGAGGGGCCAGGACCCAAGGACACAGAAAGGCAGAATTCACAGCTGCTAGCACTGATCTCTCAAGCTGGCTGAAACACTTGGAAACCACAGGAGACAGAATTGCTGAGCTTGTTGTATTTTAGACATAGACATACAGTGCTTTTGTGAATCAGGCACGGCATCACTGGATGGCTGAGGGAGGGGATTGTCCTGCTCTACTTTGTGCTGGTGTGACCTCACCCTGAGTACTGTTTTGAGTCCAGTTTGGGGGCCACAATATAAGAAAGATATAAAGCTTTTAGAGAGCAACCAAAGGAGAGCTGTGAAGATGGTGAGGGATGTAGAGAGGAAGCCATACAAGAAGCAGGTGAGGTCACTTGGTTTGTTCAGCCTTGAGGAGACTGAGGGGGAGACTTTTTTGTAGTCTACAACTTCCTCACAACGGGAAGCAGAGTGGCAGGTACTGATCTCTTCTGTCTGGTGACCAGTGATAGGGCCCAAGGGTAAAGCATGAAACTGCCAGGGGAGGTTTAGGTCAGATATTAGAAACAGTTCTTCATCCAGAAGTTGGCTGGGTGCAGGAACAGGCTCCCCAGGGAAGTGGTCATGGCACCAAGCCTGACAGAGTTCAAGAAGCACTTGGACAACCCTCTCAGGCACATGGTGTGACTCCTGGGGCTGTTCTGTGCAGGGCCAGGAGTTGGACTTCAATGACCCTTTTGGGTTCCTTCCAACTCAGGATATTCTATGATTCCATGAAATTATTGAAAGGAGTGTATGGGTTATTACTTCTCCCATCCCCTGTTTGTTGCTGCCCCTGCAGCAAAGGCAGTTTCATGGAAGGTTTCCTTCATCCATTTCTGTACAATATTATCTGTGTTCACTTGTATCACTCATGAAGGTGAATTTGAAGGCAGTATCTCCTTTCTTGCAAACAGGCTTGTCAAGTGCCCTTGTTGTCCTCTAGTTATTGTAAGTTTGAGTATTTACTGTGTGTTCTGGTTTTGCTGTGCCTTTTGTGCACTGAGTGCATTTGGGAGAACAAGGACTCCTTCATTGTTTCCTGTTCTTAGGTGTAGTAGGGAAAAAGTGTGTAGATATTACAAATGAAGCACAAGCAAGTCACCTGTTTATAATTTTAAATAAGACCTGCAGTTCAGTTGTTAGGAGTTGTTCTTAACTGGTGTATATTTTAGCCACACAAAAGAAATAATAGAATACTTGAGCATATTTTCTAAGGTTGTAGCCATCTCTGTGACTGAGGGATGCAAAGCAGACCACTGCCTGCACTGTGTATTCCACCCCACAGTTATGTGAGTGTTTGTACACAAACAATTGTGCGTGTAAAGAAACATCTCCATGTAAAATGTTTATAAAAATGTAAACAGAGGGGGGGAAAAAGAATCTCTGCTGACTTTTAGATATTTAAAAACTGGATATGCCAGTCCTGGGGCTTGATTCCACAGCTGTTGCAAGTGCAGGGATCTTTTATACTTCAGTGAAATTTTCTAGTCAGTTGTTTCTAGGAACGAGCAAGGCTCTTGTTCTGCTCTGGTAACTGCTCTGCATAGTTCTGAGAAACTGAAATGTTGTCTTGAGGATACGATAGCAGAGGGCTTTGAGTTAGCAAGTTATTGAAAGTCTAAACAGATTTTTAAGCCAAAGTGTTTATCAAAGGAGGTGTCCAGCTGACATCACTATACATACCTGACTGATTTAGAAACAATATCTTTAGATCCCAACACATTGTGCATGCTGATAAGTCAGTTAAATTTCAGTATCTTCTCAAGAATAAAATACATGACAGCATTTTGTTTTTTCTCCAGAAAATGAAAGCAGACCTAAATATGAAGAAATCACTGCTGAATACCTTGGAAAATGAGCTGCAGAGAACACTTCAGATTCACTCACAGTCTTGCCAGTCATATACCCTGTATGACATGGACATTGGAAAGTACTGTGACAAAGTTACCCAGCTAATAGACCGCTGGCAGAGAGCTGATAAGCAGATAGATAACAGGTTTGTTCATTTCTCATTGCTATTGCTACTAAGATCATCTTAACAGTGAGTCTAAAAGAACTGATGTGCACTAATCTTCACTTCCAAAGGACAAATGATGACTTCAGGGCAATAAGACTTGAGCAAATGTGAATAAGCCGAACATCCTTTAAAAAGGATTGTGTGAGACCAAGCAGAAAAATGTAGTTAGCCATGTAAATGTCTAACCTATGTGCTAAGGACCGGTTGTAAGTTTCTTTTTTTGTTTTAGTTCTTGCTAATGTATTTGGATTAAGTACTTCTGGTCATCAGTTTCCCTCTCAAACAAAGCAACCATGCTTATTCCTGAATACCTTATACCTGAGGGTTAAAAAAGTAACACTAGGAATTAAGTAAAAAAATCTGAACCTTGAATCTTAATATTGAACTGAAGGCCTATTCTGATTATTTGGGGTTGGGAGAGAGATTGAGGTGTGGTTTTGTTTGGTTTATTTTGTTTTTACTTGAGGACAAAATGCAGTTTAATAATAAAAATGGACTGATTGCTGGTTGTTCAGTGAAAATTGAGAACAAGAGTACTGAACTCAGTGAGCTTGATTCTTATCTCAGCAAGATTTTATCCATCCCTCACTTTACTGACAGGAAAGCCTCTGTGTAATAGAGAGTTACTCAGAAGTGAGGCAGTAAAAACCCATATTGTGTGACTAATAACCAGTATAATACTCATTTATTTGAAGTTTTTGTTCAGAATCTCCTATTCAGAGCTTCCCGCAGTTTTACATATTTTTTTACTATGTCTTCTTTCTGAAAACTGTTCAAGCAGAAATCACTTTCCATTTTGACAGGTTTTTTTCCCCTTTTTTTTTTTTTTCCTAGATCATGGGATTTAGAAAGGCAGATCAAACAGCTGAAAACTTACCGAGATCTCTACCAGGCCCTGTGCAAGTGGATTGGCGATGCCAAGCGCCGGCAGGATTCCATTGAGTCCACAAAGCTGTGTGATTCCAACACTATCATGAGATATCTACATGATCAGAAGGTATGCAGCACTTGAATGAGTTGTTTTGGTGCACAGAAAACATCAGTATCCATGCAGTCTGCAATACACTGGCCTGTTTTGAATTATAAAGTACGCGAGCAACCAAAAAAAAAACATGTGTAGAAGGCAGGAGAGAGGAAATATTACTATCCTCATTACTCTCTGTCAGTACTGCTACAGATTATGAACAAGACTGTTTTTGGCTCCTACATGTTCACTGACACTTTTACACATCAGCTTTGAATTAATTTAAGGGAACTGTAAAATGGTGCGAAGTATGGGACAAATTACAGCACAAAAATAAAAAGTGAGGAAATGATCTGAACTAAAGTGAAGGAACTTTAGTTGCTGAGTGTTCTTTCTGAGAACAAACTTCTCATGCACAGAGAGCTTGCTGATGTGAAAACTGCTCAGGTACGGGTCATTTCGGGTCTCAGCCCCAGGGGCTGCAGTGATCTCCTGCTGCAGGTGCTTTCTGGTGGAGGGAGGCAGCGTGTACAGGAGGAAATACTGGTAGATCTTGAGGGAGTGTTTCACAGCTCACTTTTCTTTCTTGACAGAACTTGCACAGTGAAATCTGTGGGAAGCGAGACAAAGTCGAGGAGCTTCTCAAGCATGCAGATCAGTGCTCAGCTGCAATTAAGGTACTTGGATCTCAGCATTTTTGTGGGGTGTGGTTTTTCATGGTCAGGCGCACCTCATTGTCTCTGCTCTGCTGACGGCTGAAAAGTTGGCTCCCTGACTGTGTGCAGAAATTGCTGGGGTGAAGCCCTTCTGTGGATAAAATACAATGAAAGCAGTTTTGTACTTGCCACCTGAAGACTGCAGGGTCATGCAGCACATGCCAGTGAGAGCTTCTCTTCAGGTGAAGCAAAGCCTCCTAGCCAGGCCAAACATTCCAGCTCATATGTTAAAAAGCATAAGGGAGTGAAGAGAACAGATTGTTACCTTGCGAATTAGGTCTGATTAGGATCTGATCTAGGAGGCAAGACAAATGCAGGTTAGCAGGAGGAATGGTGTGCAATAGCCATGAAAACCAATAACATCCAGAGGGAATGGTTTTGTTTTTTTCGTGTTTTTATGTCACCTTTATGTCATGGTTTCTGCAACTCAATCTTACTCTTGGTGACAAAGATCTTGCTGTATATATGACATGGCATATATGATACAAAAAAGATGCAGAGAGAGTTATTTCTGAAGTTTTGGTTGGTAACAGTGCTTGAACCAGTTGCTTCCATGGGTATTTCTCGTTTCCATAGCCCTCAACTAACAGAATCACTTGTCTTCTCTTTTTTATAAAACGTTTTTTCACTTTTTTCCCTTGTCATTCTCCCCTGTGAATCTCCACGGTGGTCCTTGTACTGATGAGCTTCTGTTTATGACAGAGGATCATCCGTACATGGCCAGAAATATAAACAAGGGGAAAATGTAGCTTTTATTAAGAAAACAAAGCAAGAACATCCCAAAAGTTTGCATTTTCTGAAATGAGAATTCCTTGGCAGTTGCTGAAGAGGGCTTATTTTTTGTCTTGTTTTTCAGGACTATGAACTACAGGTTGCTTCCTACAGTTCGGGATTAGAAACATTGCTCAACATACCTATCAAGAAGAGTGTGGTTCAGTCTCCTGCAGTGCTGATTCTACAAGAGGTATCTTTCTGTCCTCCCCATCAGTCTTTTGAATACATTTGTTTGTCCATGTGAGCCACTGTGAGTCATATCCAGCTGTATTCTAATAATTAGCACTGTCACTGGCAATGTGTGCTAAGCACGTAAGCACAGGGAAATGGTGCAGAATAGTCACTGTGCTGTAAAATCAGACTTGGGCTTGTTTAGACAGTAGATCAGCCCTCAGGAATTTACCTCATTCCTATTCAATGTCCATTGCATACATATTGTGAGAAAAGAAGATTCGTGCCCCAAGTGGTTTAGTCACTTTCAACCTGGGAATTAACTACTATTAAAAATTTAAGTGAGGTTACTTGTGACTGTCAGACAGGAAGAGCATGATGAACCAGGGGATGAAGGCTTGGATTTAATATCACATCAGCCATAGGGGAAAACAATCTTGGGGAAAAAAAAAAAAAAGTGTAGGTTTTTCAGAAGGAAAAATTTACACATTTGGGTTCATCAGAAAGTCATGTGAATTTGTGAGGAGGAGAATTTGCCATTTACTTTGTCAAGTGATATGTTTCCTCAAGTGGATTGGAATCCTTTAAGTGATCTGGACATATGTATGTTCATGTCTAACTGTGTACAAGCTGCTAACAGTTCTCTTTCTTTTCAAGGCTAATGAGGCTCAGTCTCGCTATATAGAGCTTCTTACAAGATCAGGAGATTATTACAGATTCCTGAGTGAAATGTTAAAGAGCATGGAGGACTTGAAGGTATTCTAACCCTTTTATTTTCTTTACCTTTTATTTTTATCATAGATTATCAAGCTGTCACTGGTCAGAGACAGTGTAAAACAGTGCACAGAACTATATCCTGAACACAGAGGCGTCCTATGAAGGAGGCATATTAGAGTGTCATGCAACTTTTGTGAAAGAGCACAGTGTTTTATGAAGTTACCTCCAAGGTCATGTATGAGCTGGGGGGGAGAACAAACACTGGCCTTCCTGGTAAATAGGAGGTACTCATCAAAGCATGCAAGAGATCCTCCTCTGCCTGTCACAGTGTTGACCTCGGTGAGAGCACAGTTACCTCAGTGCTGGAAACTTGCTCCTCGCAGTTAAGGGCTCCTCATTTCAGGCTGTATTCTGAAGTGTTTCAAAAGGAGCATCCCTTGCTCTGATACAGCTTGTGAAACAGAGAGACCAGTTTGAGAAGTCACATATATAGAATGTGATTCCCCTGTTTGAGAAGGTTCTAAAGGTGACTATTTCATACTTTGCTGGTGAACTTCTGGTACACCAGATTTTACTGTCTGTGTCGCATCTCTCTCCCCCAGTCAAGTATCATTCCCCCTCTGAAAGTCATTATGCTGATTTCTGAATGAGGTTTGACTCGAATAACTAAGGATTCCAGAATTTTTCGTGATGGCATTAAATAAAAAAAAGATTTTTAGCTCTCATTGAAGCAGCAAAAAAAAAAAAAAATTGTCAGTGCTACAAATGTGATGATTTTGCAACAGTTATCACAAACATTTATGTGAGTTTTTCTGTTTGTTTCTCTTTCTGCTATCATATTGCAGATGAAAAACACCAAAATTGAACTCCTGGAAGAAGAGCTCAGGCTTGCTAAGGATTCAAATTCAGAGACAAGCAACAAACATAAATTCCTGGAGCAAAATCTACAGAAGTACCAGATGGATATCTCTCAGCTCAAGGCAAAGCTGATGAGTTTGGAGGAGATGAAAAGACAAGCTGAAATGGATGGAAATTCTGCTAAGCAAAACCTAGACAAATGCTATGCCCAAATAAAGGATCTCAATGACAGAATAACCAGGTTGACTTATGAGACTGAAGATGAGAAAAGGAAAAGGAAGTTGCTGGAGGATAGATATGAGCAGCAGAAGAATGATTATGACCAGCTGCAAAAAACAAGACAAAATGAGAAAGACAGCCTTGGTTGGCAAAAGTTAGAGTCTGAGAAGGTCATCAAGGAGAAGGAGTACGAGATAGAAAGATTAAGGGTTCTTCTTCAGGATGAAGGCACACGGAAGAGGGAGTATGAAAATGAGCTGGCTAAGGTAAGAAACCAGTTTAGCGAGGAGATGAGTAATTTAAAGAACAAGTATGAAACAGAAATTAATATTAAGAAGACCACAATCCAGCAGATAGCTGCTCAGAAAGATGATGATGCAAAAGGCCTCAGAGTCCAGGTGGACAGACTGACAAGAGAAAACAGAGACCTTAAGGATGAGATTGTGAGGCTGAACGATGCCATTCTGCAAACGACAGATCAGCGGCGGAGGGCAGAAGAAGATGCTCTTCAGCAGAAGGCTTGCAGTTCTGAGGTGTCACAGCAGAAGCACCAGTTAGAGCTGGAGCTGAAACAGATCATTCAGCTTCGTGGAGAAGACAACTCAAGATACAAGCAGGCTCTTGAGGAGGCTGCCTCAACTATTCAGGATAAAACTAAGGAGCTGGAAAGGCTAAAGCTTCAGCTTCAGGAAGAGGCTAAAAGCCGATGGGAACTTGAAAATGAATTGGCTAAGGTAAGAAACAGTTATGATGAGGAAATTATTAGTTTAAAGAACAAGTATGAAACTGAGATTAATATCACAAAGAACACAATTCACCAGGTCACCATGCAAAAGGAAGAGGAGATAAATACTTATAGAACACAACTTGATAATGCCATGAGAGAAAATAGGAATTTGTGTGAGGAAATTAGGAGACTGAAGAATGCAATAAGTCAGACAACAGATAATCTACGGAAAGTAGAAGAGAATGCTCAGCAGCAGAAGGCAGCTGGCTCAGAGCTTTCTCAGAAGAAACAGCAGCTGGAGATTGAGCTAAAACAAGTTATCCAGAGGCACTCTGATGAAAGCATGCGGTACAAACAGTCACTTGATGATGCTTCCAAGACCATTAAGGAAAGAAACAAAGAGATTGAAAGGCTGAGAAAGTTGTTGGATGTAGAAACAAGTCAGAGGAAAGAAGTGGAGGATGAGAACAGTCAGTTAAAAAGAGTCCAGTTTGACCTGCAGAAAGCAAACACGAGTGCTACTGAGACAATTAACAAGCTGAGGATCCAAGAGCAGGAACTGGCCAGACTGAAAATTGACTATGAAAGAGTTTCGCAAGAGAAAAAAGGAAGGGATCAAGAAAGTGCAAAGTTCCAGAGCACCATAAAAGACTTACAGATCCAGAAACATAAGCTGGAGGAGGAACTTTGCAGACAGAATAAAAATTTGATGGAGGAGACGTCCAGGAGGAAGAAACTGGAGGAGGAAATAGAAGGCATGAGGAGATCTCTGAGAGACCAGTCGGTTAAAATAACTAATCTCACACAGCAGATAGAGGAAGTATCTATTGTAAAGAAGAGGAATGAAGATGACCTTAGACACCAAAGAGAAGTATTAGATGGTCACGTGAGAGAGAAGCAAAGATACATGGAGGAGATAAGAAAATACACGTCTGATCTTGAGACTTTACGTCGTCAGTTGGTCCAAGAACAGGAGCAACTAAAACAGGCTCACCTACGATATGAGCACTTACAGAAAAGCTCTGAGGAAAAAAGCAAAGCCTTGAATGAGTGCAAAATAGAAATTGAGAGGCTTCAGTCTCTCACCGAGAACCTAACCAAGGAACACTTATTACTGGAGGAAGAGCTGCGAAATGTTAGATTGGAGTACGATGATCTCAGAATGGTCAGAAGTGAAGTTGATGAGAAAAATACCACCATTGCTGAACTAAAGAATCAGCTTCAGATGAGCAGCAAGCAAACCCTGGAGCTTCAGGGGGTGATTAATGATTTACAGAAAGAAAGGGAAAAATTGAGACAGGAAATTGAAAAATTCCAAAAGCAAGCTCTAGAGGTATTCACACATATTTTGATCCCAGCTTTATTGTCTGTCAGATATATAATTAATTGCAGTGTCCATTTGAGCAAATTAATTCACCCTTTGCTGTTTAAAGTCACTGCACTTGTGACTAACATTTCCTTTATGACTCTTCCTTTTGTTGTTTTTTTTTTTTAAATAATAATGTTGGGATTTGCCCACTTCCTTTAGCCTCTTTACTCCCTGGAAGCTGTTCTAGGGAGCCATAACCTGTCTTATAATTTAGCCAAGCCTTGCCTTCGGCTCTTGCCCCAGGAGAAACATGGGCTCTGTGCCAGTCTCCACCAAACCTTCCTAGGGGAAGATGAGAGGTACATGGAGTACCCTCTGCTTTAACAGTCCCCTGCTGACTGTGTGCTTCCTCAGGTTGTTTCAACCAGGATGGGTTAAGGCAGTCCTTTGAGCCTGACCAGAGTCACATACTGAACTGGCTAAAAACCCCAGAACCAACAAGTTGTCAAAGCACTGCTTAGCTGGGTAAGGTGATGACTACAAGTGAGGATTAAAAATCATGTTGCCAGCTGTACCTAAACTACTTACAGCCTACATTTCATTGACTGTTTTGGGGATTTATGTTCCTAAGTCACCAAGGGCATTTGCAAGTTTTACTCTGGGCCCTTATTTCTTAAACTCTAAGTGACAATATAAACATGTTAAGGAAAATAATTTCTCATATTTTATTCTGTGTGGTTTCTTGTTCAAGGAGGTACTCTTTAAATACATACATACAAGTGAGCACTTGTGAAAATGTTTGGTTTTTTTTCCTATATTTTCCCCTTATATTTCTTTTCTCATCCCCACTCCCAGTTATTCTTTCCTCTACTCAGTTTTTCTTTCCTTTATTTTAAAAATCTTAATAATGGTCTCTAAAAAATACTAACATTTAGGATTATATAACATTTGTACACATATATATATATCTATATATATATATCTACATATATATATCTACATACATATACATATGTGTGTGTGTGTGTGTTACAAACAGATAAACTTGTATCCAGTGTAATATAGACTGCATACAAATGTGCATGCTTGTGCATGTTTGTGTATGGGTGTACATATATGAAGAACTAAAATGTGAAGCAACACAGGTAAAGTTGTTTGGAGTAACATATGAAACCAACAGGAAAGCAAAAATTGAGGCATATATTTCCTTTTTATCCATGTATGACCAATCCTTAGCTGATACAAATTCACCCAGGTTAGTAGGACTGCCAGGGGGCATGTGCTGAGCATCAGACTATTAGTTGGTCTTGAAAGCTCTGTGTATTTGTTGGTGTACTGTGAGAAATATCAACTAGAGAACTAAAGCAGCAGAATACCAAGGCTATGGATAACAGAATGGAGTCTCTGAGTCTCAGGTGGTACGAGAGACACTGTCAGTGAAGGAATAATGTGCCTTCTCTGGTTTAAGTGTATCTGTGGTCTTGGGTAAGGCACTGCTGTGACTAGAGTGTTTTCTAGTGGCAGCTTGCTAGAGGTTAAATGATAGGCTGAAGGTCATTTTAAGTGGAGGGCATAACTCTAACCAGCATAGACTCTAACCATCCTTTCTTGGTTTATTTCTTCTTCACAACTGTAGGCATCCAGTAGGATTCAAGAATCCAAAAATCAGTATAGTCACGTTGTGCAAGAGAGAGAAACCCTGCTGATAAAAATGAGTGCTTTGGAGCAAGACAAAGCCAGGCTGCAGAGATTAGAAGAGGAGCTGAACCGTTTGAAAGTTACCCTGGAGTCAGAGTCACGTGTGAAGCAACGCCTGGAAAGTGAGAAGCAACAAATACTGAATGACCTCAATCAGTGGAAGAGCCAGCACTCCCGAACAGAGGAATCAATAAGGAAGATCCAATGCGAGAGAGAGAAGAGTGAGAGGGAGAAGAGTAGCTTGAGGAGTGAGATTGAAAGGCTGCAGATGGAAATGAAACGGATCGAGGAGAGATACCGGTGCAGACTGGAAGAGACCGCTGTCAAAAACCAGTCAGAGCTGGAGTCTGAGCGTCTCAGGCTGCAGAGAGAGATTGAGAAACTGAAGCAGCGCCCATTTGGGTCCCACAGATCTACGCAGACTGAGGAGGACTTCGGTATTGATGCCTCCAAGCTGCTGTTCAATGGGCTGCGGAAGAAGATCACAGCCATGCAGCTGTATGAGTGTCAGCTGATAGACAAACTCACACTGGACAAGCTGCTGAAGGGGCAGAGGTCAGTGGAAGAAGTTGCAGCTGACATCGAGCCCTACCTCAAAGGGGCAGGTGCTATTGCAGGGGTGTCCCTTTCGCCCAGACAGAAGTACTCTTTTGTCGAGGCCAAACGGAATCAGCTGATTACAGCAGAAAATGCAGTCCTGCTCTTAGAAGCCCAGGCAGCAACAGGAGGTGTGATAGACCCACACCGGAATGAGATGTTAACTGTGGACAGTGCTATTGCCAGGGATCTCATCGACTTTGATGACAGAGAACAAATCTATACAGCAGAAAAGGCTATTACAGGATTCAAAGATCCTTTCTCAGGCAAAACCGTGCCAGTGTCTGAAGCCATCAAGAAAAATCTGGTCGACAGAGAAACTGGGATTCGTCTGCTGGAAGCCCAGCTGGCTGTAGGAGGGATTGTTGATCCTGTCAACAGTGTTTTCCTACCCAAAGATATAGCTTTGTCTCGTGGGTTGATTGACAAAGACCTGTACAGGTTGCTAAACAACTGCCAAGGCGGTGCAAAGAACTTCATTGATCCCACCACCAAAAAGGCAGTCACTTACATGCAGCTGAAGGAAAAATGCAGGATTGAATCACACACTGGTCTGCTCCTCCTTCCAGTGCAGAAGAGGAGTATGTCATTCCAAGGGATCAGGCAGCCCGTCTCAGCAGATGCACTGCTTGAGGCTGGAATAATTAAGGAATCAACAAGGAATGACTTGGAAAGAGGTGCAATTACAGTGGAAGAAGTGAGCGAGAGAATCATTGATTTCCTTCAGGGCTCTAGCTGTATTGCTGGTATCTACAACGAGGCTACTAAAGAGAAGCTTGGCATTTACCAGGCTATGAAAATAGGTTTGGTTAGGCCTGGGACAGCCCTTGAGCTCCTGGAAGCCCAGGCAGCCACAGGGTTCATAGTGGATCCTGTCAGCAACGCGAGGCTGCCTGTCGAGGAAGCTTACAAAAGAGGCCTTGTAGGAATTGAATTCAAGGAGAAACTTCTCTCTGCAGAAAGAGCTGTCACTGGGTACAAAGACCCAGAAACTGGAAACATCATTTCTCTGTTCCAAGCAATGAACAAAGAGCTCATAGAGAGAGGCCACGGCATTCGTCTGCTGGAGGCCCAGATTGCTACTGGAGGAATTATTGACCCCAAAGAGAGCTACCGCTTGCCAGTAGAGACAGCCTACAAGCGTGGCTACTTCAATGAAGAGCTGAACCAGATCCTTAGTGATCCAAGTGATGACACCAAAGGGTTCTTTGATCCCAACACAGAGGAAAACCTGACCTACTTGCAGCTGAAAGACAGATGCATAAAGGATGATGCGACAGGGCTCTGCCTTCTGCCCCTGAGAGAGAAGAAAAAGGTGGTGCACACCTCGCAGAAGAACACCCTTCGGAAGCGCAGGGTTGTCATCGTAGATCCAGAAACAAACAGGGAAATGTCTGTGCAGGAGGCATACAGCAAAGGCCTCATCGATTATGACACCTATACAGAACTAGCTGAACAGGAGTGTGAGTGGGAAGAAATAACTATTACAGGCTCAGATGGCAGCAGCAGAGTGGTCCTTGTGGACCGAAAAACAGGTAGCCAGTATGACATCCAAGACGCCATTGATAAGGGCCTGGTGGAGAGGAAGTTCTTCGACCAGTACCGCTCTGGCAGTCTGAGCCTGACGCAGTTTGCAGACATGATTTCCTGCCGCAATGGCACTGACGAGGTGTTCCGGCACGAGTCGGTGACCCGCTCTCCCACCGTGCTCAGCGTCAGGAGCTCTTCTTCGCTCATCAGGAGCGGCTCTTTCTCAGAGACCCCGGAGGAGTGCAGTCCGATTGCAGCCATATTTGACACGGAAAACCTGGAGAAGATCTCCATTTCGGAAGCTATACAGCGGGGCATTGTGGATAGCATCACCGGGCAGCGCTTACTTGAAGCCCAGGCCTGCACGGGGGGCATAATATGCCCTACTACTGGCCAGAGGCTTTCGCTTCAGGAAGCCACTGCACAAGGCATCATCGATCAGGATATGGCCACACGTCTCAAACCAGCCCAGAAGGCCTTCCTAGGGTTTGAAGGCATAAAGGGTGGGCGCAAGAGGATGTCAGCAGCTGAAGCGGTGAAGGAAAAGTGGCTGCCTTATGAGGCTGGGCAGCGGTTCCTGGAATTCCAGTACCTCACTGGAGGCCTCGTGGACCCAGAAGTGCGTGGAAGAATAAGTACTGAAGAAGCCATTAGGAACGGATTGATTGATGGTCGCGCTTCCCAGAAACTACAAGACACCAACAGCTATCCCAAAATTCTGACCTGCCCCAAGACCAAGCTGAAAATATCCTACAAAGATGCAATGAATCGGTCAATGGTGGAAGACATCACCGGGCTTAAACTCTTGGAAGCAGCCTCTGTTTCCTCTAAGGGCATATCCAGTCCCTACAATGTCTCCTCTGCACCAGGCTCTCGCTCTGGCTCTCGCTCTGGCTCGCGGTCAGGCTCACGCAGTGGGTCCAGGAGGGGAAGCTTCGATGCATCAGCAAGCTCTTCGTATTCTTATTCATACTCAACCTTCAGCAGTGGGTCTATCGGGCGCTAATAACAACTGAGGGGGTGTGTGCCTGCATTTTATTATTGTTTATTCTGTATTTCCTTTCCTAAAAGAAAAAAAAAACCAAAAACAAAAAACAAACCTCAGCAACAAAGTAACCCAAAGCAAAGCCTTGAAGTATTTTCTGGGGGTGTTACACTTCTCTTCCGGAAAAGCTGTAAAATGCTTGAATGCAAACTTACAGATTAGGAAATGCAAAAGTAATATTTGTGAATTTTGAGTTTCGGTTCCCGTTTCCTTTTAGTGTTTGGATTTTAATAGGTCTCTGTTTATTTTAAGTACTGTGTCATGTGCCTTCTCCTGCTACCTCTAATTGTCATCCCATAAGGTGATAACCGAGGTTTGAAAGTCTTGCAGTAGTTAATTCTTTTTCCACATAGACCTTTTTCAATTCGCTGTTATGAACAAAAAGATACTTACAATATGGACAGAAAACGCCCTTAATGTTGGCTTAGAATCTATACCATAAATATGAAACTGTCTTTCAGATGCTCTACTTCTTTATGTTTGACTAGCCATTTTCTGAAACATAACTTGGTGGATATAAAGGACTGTCATGAGGCTGGGCTTTTGTTTTACTGTTACCCATATACATTTTCTACTGTTTTGCTTGATTTCCCTGTAACAAAAGAAAAAAAAAATAAATCTAAATGCACCATGTGAGCTATTCTGGGCAATAAACTTCTGAAGTTTTAAGGTATTTTGTGTGTACTTATTAAATTTATATGTGGACATTCTTGGAGGTGCAGGTTAAAGAAAAAACATTTTTAAAAGTAGCAAACACTATCTTTGTTGTAAAGAATGCACAGGCACAGTATTTCTCAAAAGCCATCACTTTTATTATGAATGTGGAATTCTGATTCTGCATTTTCAGTAGGAAAATGGCAATAGCACCAATAATAGGAACTATGCCCCAGAAGCAGAAAGCCTGTTTGCACACTTGTTTATAGACTTGATGATGATCAGAAGAATATTTCTTCTTCTAGTGATCCAGATCATTATCTCTGCAGCTACAAGGGACTGAGTCAGACTCTCTTACACACTGCTGTAACTTGAGCAGAATAAGGAGCGGGTCGGCTTAGCTGGCCAGTGTGGTGGCACAGGAGCATCTTTTAAAACCTGAATACTCACCTCCTGTAATGTCCTTCCACCTCTTCTCTTGGGTCCCGAAAGCCTAGGCTGAGAAAATAGCAATATTACATCAGTGTAATATTACATGATGTCTTCTTGTTCTCACTTCTATGTAAAGTGTTGGCAGCCTGCTGATTCCTTTTATCTGAGCTGAGAAAGCTCCTCACACGAGAAACCAGAGCAGGACTAAATGACCACAGTGTGAGAGGACACAACAGTGATTTGAAGCCAATTCAGCTCTAATTAATGTTCCTTAGCCAGCATGGAAAATGACTTGTATACTGTCTGTGCTCTCCCCCTTAGCACACAGTGCAGATACCTCTAGGTAAGCACTGTGTTCTCAACAAAGTGATTGATCACTTACAAGAATTTAGTATAATTTTATACAACTGTCAGTACAGCACTTTAATGACTAAACTATAAGTTTCCATAGCTGAAATAAATTCCTCCTTTAAGAAATTTAAAGCACATACCTGCTTTTAGCTGTGTGCCATGTACATGCTCTGTGAATTTTGTCAATTGCTATAGACAGAACGAAATGGATGGGCATAAGGGCTAGTCACTGTTAATGATGATGCCTAATTTTTTTGTAGCCTGTTCCTTTTCTGGAGTAAGAAATAGCACAGGTTCTGATCTTGCTCTCTCTGGATAAGATTTACCCTTCAGCCTGAGAAGAATTTCCAGTGTTTTCTGGAGAAGAGCTGCCATATAATCTCTGCCATATATAATGCATCCTCAGTTTCTGGACTAAGAAACTAAATAGATCGGTACAAGTCAGAGTTGGAGATCTCCATAGAAAGTAGGTGAGAAAGTGCACCCTGTCTCCTAGGAGACTCCACAGCTTTGGAGATTTCCTCTCTACAGCTGAGTTCATTAGTTCCACAGAGGAAGAGTCAATGTCTGACTGGTTTTCTGACTGCTAGGGAGAAATAACCCTGTAAAAAAAATCACTGCTTTGTATAATGCCAGTCTGTCTCTGCAGTTTTAAATGACTGTGCAGTTCCTGGGGTCTATAGAAAAAGTAAAACTGGTCATTACTGAAGGGAAGTCCACTATTGAGTGCATGCAGTTTGCACAGGCTGAGAAATCCTGCACAGTTCACCACAGACTGGGTTTATGTTTTTTTTTGCTCAAGACACTCCTGGCATCTCTCTGAGGTTGTTTAAAGCTCCATCTTTACATAGTACCTACCTTTCTTACGGCTCAATCAACATTTTGTCCTGTCAGAGTGACTTAAATACCAGCTAATCTCACAGAAATTATGATGAAAGTGCTATCACCTGGCATACACTTCAACAGCACCTGTTAGTGTGGCATTAGTGATGGCCAGAGGAGCAGGAGACCCGGGTGCCCAGGGCCTGAGTAGCAGCTGAGCCAGATTAGGCATCAGGTGGGGCAGGACCCTGGGAGGCTGGAGAGGTGAGTTGAGAGTTTTCCTCCACCATAAAGCAGGGCTGAGAAAGGAGCTTGGCAAGAATCTCTCATTTTCGGAGCTGAAGTTTGGCACTTGCAACCCTGTGGATAGTTCTGGCAGACAGAGGCATGACAGGTGAGCACACACGGGGGGCCAATGTTTCAGAGCTGAGGAGATTGTGTTTGTAGCAGTGCTCAGTGTTTTTGAGATGGCAGAGCCATACCTAGGGCTTGAAGAGCAGGCAAGCTGTAGCTTGTTATGGTGTGATGTAGCAGGGGCACAGAGATGAGTGTGGGGCTGCTGCTGTGGATTTTGTGCTGGATGTTGATAAAATCTGGCAATTTTGGATTATACCTGCTGCTGAGGCAGTAATTCCTTGGTACTGAAAAGACTGAATGATCTTGTTGGTCTAGCCTGTAGCTGTCAGCACTTCCCTGTGCTGGGAGGAGTGCTGGGCTGAGTGTCTTCATCAGCAGCCTTGTAGTTTCTAATCAGTCCTCTGAATTTTCTGTCTCCTACTTACTCCCTGTGCCTCAAGGTAGGTGATGCTCATTCTGTTTAATGCCCAGTGTGCTGACTTGGCTGCTGTGGCTGGGGGTGGTTCAGTCATTAGCAGGCTCAACTCCTAAGGGAATTGGGCTTTGTTTTGAGCAGGATTGAAATTTATTTATGAGAGTTTTATTGGCCATTTAATGGCCTTGATGTTGTGAATTTGCTGCCCTTTGTTTTGAGGCTGGGAAATGACTGCTGCTTAGGGCCCAAAGTGTGTACAGCACCATATGGTTCACACAGTCCAGCAGTGCTCAAGACAGAGTTTTGTCTGTCATAGGCTATTTGGAAATGTGCACGTGCCATGGTTAATTAATAGCCTAGCCTTATGAATATGGATGAGGGGTGGGGAGACTCACCAAATAACAATAGTATGACTTAGTATAAGAATGTTTCAATTGTTAGTAAATTATAAGGATGCAGAGGGTGAGTTTTGGTTGGTTTTTTGTTTTGGATTTTTTTCCAATATTTATACAGTTTTATAATATAATTCTGGAAGAGTAATTTACTTTGTTGGAGTTTCTGTGAACCTCAGCTGTTTCGAGATGAGCAGTATTTACATGTGTAATTATCTCAAAATAATGCTATACTCAAAAATCCCTTTTTGCCCAAATAATATGTAACTAATTCCTGAGCCCCTCAAGGAAGGCTGTGCATAACCCCTTTGCTTCTCTCTGTCCTGTGTTCACCAGGCTGGTGTTTAATGATTGTGTATCTGTGATTGAGTTTAAGTTATTTTTTTGGTCCTCAGTTACAACAAATGTACAGTTTGGACGTTTTATAGCTGCATCATATAATAAGAAGCACTATCTGGGGCTCCATTCATTATCTGTCAGAGCCAGGTTCGGTTTTAGTAGTTTATCAGTAAAATATTTTATGATAGTGTTAATCCACTGGGAGGCTATTTAGGAGAGTTGAACATCCATCTCTTAGTACATGAGATATTTATGTAGCTGATCCCTCTCTAGATTCCTGTTCTGCTGGCAGACTGGGAATGTGTGTAATGCCACTGTTTGCTTCACACAGCCCAAGTGCACCTGGGGAACAAGGGACTGCTGGATACCCGGAGTGGCCACTATGTATGGGTGGAGGTGTGTTTTGCCTGGCTGCCTGTCTGGGGCAGCCATGGGATACCTGAAAGGGGAAAATGAATCTGTATAAAGGAAATACTCTGACAGAGTGAACTCCCCACCACACATCACAAAGTCATCTTCTCGTGCTGCTTTCACCAGGAGTGACTCCATGAGGGGGGGTGTGAAAATGTACTAGTGTAAAATTTGAGGAGGATCCAAGTCCAGCACATGCTTCAGAGAAATATCAGTAATGCAAGCAAATGGTGAGGATTAGATCAGTGGAAATTGAGCACCAAAGCACTAGGGAAACATGTCTTGTCTTAAATACCCCAGTATGTGCAGCACCCTCCTAATGCAAATCATAGAATCACTGAGGTTAGAAAAGATTTCTAAGGTCATCAAGTCCCACTGTTAACATAATTTTGTCAACTGCACCACTAAAGCACATCCCTCAGTGCCATGTCTGGCACTTGGTTTCTCAGAGGTCAAATGAATACTGACACTACAATACAGCTAAAACAGTAAATATATAGAAGCTGCTGCTGCTGAGTACTGTTATTTGATTACAAATAAGCTCTTTACTGTATAAAAAGCTTTCAGCTCCTCAGACATTGCATTTAATGGCTGAATTGATGGTAAATAGAGGATGAAACTATTTAATAAAGGGTGGCTGTCACTCAGTGTGTACATTACTTCCAAGACCATGGCATCCATCTAAAAAACAGAGAGACCTCTGCCCAAATTGCCCTTTTATAGCCATTGTCTCTAGCAGGACACAAAATAAGAGGAGAAGCACATCTGGCCACTGTACAACACTGCTCTGTGAACTGACCCAAGGGGCTTTTGGATTCCTACCTGGTTTCTCAGCTGTTGACTCCAGAAAATCTCGTATGTCCTCTAGGGCCAGGCTCACCATTAAGTCCAGGCAGATCAGGTTTCTCTTTTTTAAAATATTGCAGGTTTTTTTTTTTTTAATTAAGCCAAGAGTAATGGCCCTGTTCTTTATTTTTTTTTCTCCTATGAAAACAAAGTACTGGAAAGTTTTTTACAAGCAAGTAAGGATAGAACTGGGATAGCAGTTGGTTTCTTGGCTGAGCTGAGGAGTTTAAAAACAATCAAATTTTCGTATGGTTTTGTTTTCCAAACTTCATTATTAAATTTAGTTCAATTTTAAAATGTTTCTATAAATATTTGCATTTAGGAAGTAGCAGGAAAATATTTAAACTTCTCTAGCTTTGTGTGGGTTTTTTGGGTTTTTTGTTTTGTTTGTTTTTCACTTGTAAGACTTCTCATGGCATTCCACACATGTTTCAAAATTGTTGCAATTGATCTGACATTAAGTTTTCTGGCAAATAGTTGGCAGGATGTGTATGCACATATCTAAAGTTTGGAAACTTAGAGCTTTCATTTCTTCAGGCTGCTATTAGAGATTTCAATCTAATGTTTCCAAATTTATTCAATTTATCTGTGGACCCTCTGCTGTACAATATGGAAGAGAAAGGGTGTGGGTTCCACCATTTTTTGGCAAATTTGACATTGGCCTTGGCACATAACCCGGTTCTATTAAATAAATATTGAGATGAAATGCAGAAAATATTGACGTTTTAGAGGGCTTTTGTGATCTGACCTCAAAACATGAGGGAAGAAGTGCCATGACTTTACACCCAGTGTATGAATGACTCTGGCATGTACAATGAATGGAACACTCCTCAACATCATTGATCTGGGTAGTTCCAAAAAATACCTGGGTATACCTGTGAATAGACCCATGGGTTGGAATATTTAAGCTGCAGCTACTGGGAAAACTGAATGGATGGTAAAAACAGGTTGAGTAGATTCCACAGAAGCCATTTGGCAAAGTGGGCATCTTGAATGGATATAATATCCCATGGTTGATGCACTTAGCAGACCAAACCAATGTGAAAGCCAAGTATCTACAAACCCTTGATTTGGCAATTTGAGCAGCCATGAGGAATTGGTTACCCTTATCTACCTGTGTGTACCTGTGATGCCATCATGTATTCCAGCACTTGGGATAGAGGGCTGAGTGTTTCCAGACCTTCTGGAGTGGTTCCTAATGTTCAGGTTCATAGCTTTCAGATGACATCACAAGGTCAGTCATCTGGTACGTATAGAGAAAGAATTTGGAAAACTGTGGCTTGGGGCAGGTGCTGATTAAGAGAAAATTCCATCTATTTGTCACCCCAGAGTGGTAATGGTGATCTTAGAATTCGTTGATGGTGAGAAACTGGTCTTGGGATGGGAGATCCCTTCCCCAAAGCTCATCTTCCCAAGGCCTTGAGACTGGCAAATGTAGGAATTTTTGAATGAGACTGAGTTGCTTTCCCAGGGCTGTGGGATTACTAGCTCTGGTGTTGGAACTGAAATTTATCTTAAGGATAAAATTTTCAGAAGGCATCATGATTAAATATCTATCTGCAGTGAAATGTTATTAGTGAGAATACAAATTTTTTGGACATCTCTTTCCTATGTATGCAGCAACAAGATCAACTCTCATAAATGCAAATTGCAATTAAGCTATTATTTTGTACCTTCTTTCTAGCAAAAGAGCAAGCATCTCCCTCACTCCTATCAATACCATTCTGGAATGCAAAACCAGCTATTGTTATTGAGTTTTGAATGAGCAGTATGATTACACTGATCCTTACCCAGCTGCTTTGACCAAACCATGTAAAAATGCAGTGTAATAATTGTGTATCCTGTCATTTTTTTTAGTTTAGACCTGTCAAGCTGAGAACTCCTTGTGTTGCAAAGTTTCAGATATTTAAAAATAAGCACATTGAATCCATTCAGTCATTTCTCAGCATCACAATACACACAGTCAGGTCTTACTGTTCCTTGTTGAGTATGAATGCATCAAACTTAACTTTGGGAAAGGTCAGTGAACTACCAGAGTGCTGTGCTGCTTGGCTTCATCAAAGCAACTAACCAAAGGGGAATGCTGCAATCTAAATATAGGACAGGAATTTGCAAGTGAGCAAGACATGTAAACAAGGGTGAGATGGTTTTGTACTAATTAAATAAATGAAGCTTCATATTAAAGGTGAGATACGAGGCAATGCAAAATATTGGCTTTCCCACCTTTAGAATCAACTTTACCTTTTTCTTCAGAAAACCCACGTTATTCATGTGGATCTTTTTAGTACAAGTAAGAAGCTTCAAACCTGTGGAATGTGTGGTGAAGTGTCTCTCTCTTTTGGTCCCAAACAAACCCAAAGCTATTGAAGTTCCGCTAACTGATCTTCCTAATCCTTGGTACCTGATAATGAAAAAAGATAGTATTTAATGAAGGGGACAAAAGAGCTCAGCAACTGGTTTATGCTCTGTAATTATGTGTGTTGTTCAAGGATCCTGGTTATTTGTCATAGGTCCTGAGTAGCCAGAAGACCTTTCAGAGCCTACAGGGTCTGAGACAACCTGTCAGCTATGAAGCAAGTACTGATAATTCTGGGGCAGGGATGTCACAGATAAGATGAAATAACTTTCAAGCTAATATTCTGGTACCATGAGTAGACTTGAAAGATGGCAAAAGGATGAAAGTACTAAATAAAAGTAATAAAACGTAGTTCTACAACACCTGGCGATACACTTTGCAATAACTCACACATACCATATGCCTTATGATTTTATGTGTATGTACATCTTAGGCCGGTGTAAAAGCAGACTCTTAGGGAGGGAAATAAATAGGAAAAGAAATTAATCCATAATGATCCTGTAGTATTTCAAAGAGGGGCTATGTAAGAATCATATCTGATATGTTGGTTATGGATCTTGTTTGGCCAAGCCACCGCTTTCCTTTCTTAGTACTGCCAGTCAGAAAATAAGGGTTGCAATCTGATTAAAAAAAAGCATTTCCTACCAAAACACAGAAAGTATTTGGAATTAAAAGCTGTCCAGATAAAAGTCAATGAAGGTCTTAGAGGGATCTGAGGGTTGTGGGGTGGAGAAGTGGACAGCAGGCTCAAAAATGTAATTCTCACTGCAATCACTGATTTCTTGTAATTTCTGTTTTGCTATAGCCATTCTGAGCATTTCATACATTTCACATCATTAACAGATCCTATCACTTTTTGTTGGATGCAGTTCAAATGCAAGATACTGGTTTTTATATCTGGAATTATGTTAGAGCATGAAAAAAATTGTTATTTCTAAATATCTGACAGATAAGCATTATTTGCCATTCCTAGGTGTGACAACATGGTTGTCCTTCCTACAGTCTTCTATCATCAGAATAATATATAATATACTAATGTTTAGTTGTCTGATTTTTATCACTCTTTCTTCCAACCCACTGTGCATCGCTATGAGTAGAAGTTAACATGCCTGTCAAGAGTTAAGAAAGGAAAATAATCAGATAGCAGAAAAAGCCTCTCTTCTTAAAAATTTGAATTTGCAGTGGCCTTAGAGATGAAATTTACACTTGGGTATAAATACAGATCCCAATCAGAGTAACTACACGTCTTCATAATTTTAGGTAAATTAAGAGGAATTAGAAGTACTTTGATTTGCAGCTTTGCCTCCTGGAGATTTAGGATGAAGTTCTGGCTCTACAAGAAAGAACAGGGAACTGACTACCGATTCCAGAGGGACCAGTTTTCCACCTTAGTCCTTTAATATTTTCAAACAAACTCAATTTTTTAAGCAAATGAGTAATACAGTCTTGCAACCCTCTAATGTTTCATGCATTGTTAGAGTTCTTACTCTATACCATAAATATCTGTCCTACTTACCAGGCAGACTGGCATGACCTGGCTCTCTAAAAGAACACTTTCAATCTTTTGGGAGTTTCCATATATCCCAAACAAGCATCTTTGTTTGATTATGTAGATAAACCCTCCAGGGCAGCCCTCAAGAGACCCCCAGGCACTTTGGTGAGGGCATGTCCCAGCTTCCTAAGGGCAGGATCACCCCAGGAACAAAGCCAAGAGGTCTCCTTTCCCTCCATGGTGCTATCTCTGCTTCTGCTGCTATGCAGGCTGCTGCAGAGCTCCTCAAGTGGAGGGAGCTCAAAGATCTGCTACCGGCACAGCAGACTTGGAGGACTGCTTGGTGGCAAGGTGACTGCTTGGTAAGGACAAGCCCCAGGGTGCAGGCTGGGTGAGGGTTGCCCCACACCCAAAGCCTGAGGTGTGGGTTCTGCAGCACCTCACTTTCTGTCCTGCAAGAACAGGGCCCCAGGTGCTCATATCCAGGGCCCTTCCCCTTCCCTGCACCCAGAGGGAGAGGGGGCTCTCTGTAACAGTGAGTGCTGGCAAGGAGGGACTGTTGCAGCCAGCTGAGGTCTCTGCAGACACAAGGGTTCATCTCAGCTCTGTTTCTTTTGGTTACAGTCCTTCAGCCCCTGCAGACAGATAGCAATGATTTCAATCTCTTGCTGGCAATTCAGACCATCTTGATCATGAGGGCTTTAAAATGACAGCAAACCCCAAGATTCAGTCTATGAGGACATAGACTGGAGGACAGCTGGGATTTAATAAAGCTGGAACAATAGGATCAAACCCATGGCATCCTTCAGATGTGCAGCATCCTGTGCAGGCTGCATCCTGCTTGGCTTGTACTGCTGCCTGCAGGACAATTTCCCCCTCAGCACACCCACAGCCCCTCGTTTGTTTGAGAAGGTGACCCCTCAATGAGGGTTTCCCCAGGAGAAGCCTCTTTTGTCTCTCCTCAGGGCAGTGCCCTCATCATGCAGCAAGGATGGGGCAGAGAAAGAGTGGCTCCAGCTCTGCCTCCCCATGGGTGTCCAGGCATCCAAGGTGGTGTCAGCTGTTGCTGCATCACCTCTTCCCCTCACCATAGTGGATTTAGAGGGGTTTCCAAGTGGAGTACTCTGGTGTTAAGGGGATCAGAGAGAAACCTCAGGGGTCCTAGAGGGACTGGAGGACAAAGAGGGAGTCTCAGTCAGGGTCATGATGTTCATTCTAAATGTTTGTCAGGCTGAACAATGACACTGGACATGTGTCTGGGAACTCTTATGTTTTATTGGACAGGGGCTATAACTCTGGCAACCAACCTGCTATTTAGACTGAAAAGGTGTTGGCTAACAAGCCCTTAAATTCTTACAATATGCTTCCACAAGATTGATGCCTAACAAACCCTTAATTTCATGCAGTACATGTCAGTAAGTTCTCAACTCCCAAAACAAACTCTTCAAAGGTGCTGGCACACAAGCCACTACACACAATTGAAGGTTCTGGCTAACAAACCACAGCACACCAATATTAAATTGTTTTCCTCAGAGAGGGAAACCTATTTACTATCTCCAGTTGTAATATCTGGAACATGCAGGGCTTGGGTGCATGTCAGTGGGAAGTACTAGAATTAGGCATTTACCTGAATGGCAATTATTTTTTAAATCAGATTTGAAGATCACTTACAAAGGGTGTAATATAATAGTTCAGTAAACTACCGTGAGATTTAAAAAAAAAGTAAACATCTCAGAGACTGGGGGATTTCTGTAACTGAATAAGCTTAGGGAGAAAAGAAACATTACCACTCATCCGTTCCTTTATTGTTTTAACAGTGTGCCTAATATTTAAAATTTTATGGTTTTGTTTTTAAAATTTAAGCTTGAAAATATGTAAAAACATGTTAGCATAATTTTCTGTAAGTACTTTTGTACTTTCCTATCTAATTTTTGATCATTTTCTAAAAATAGTGTCCTTAGCACTCCTTAAAGTGTAGTTGAAAGAAGGAATGGAGTTTTGATTTTCCCCAGTGCTTTGGAACTGTAAATGTGGTCAGGAGTGTGATTAACCAAAATCAGCCATCAGCAAGACTAGACATTCCTATCCACAGGAGAAGGTTGCACAGAGTCTTTTATGAACACAGAGGTATTACTCCTGATTTTGAAAGTTTCTGAGATACATTGGTTCTTTGTTTGAGTTTGTGAAATCAGCAGGAAATTCAAAATCTTATTGTGAATTTTGCTTTTGATTCAATACCTTAGTGAACAGCATTTTTATCTATATACAGAGATACAGATGAAGATTGAATTTAACAAAATTCCAACACCTAAAAAATGCTCTGTGATGCGGTAATTTTCACGGCCTGATTTTTTCGTCTGGTGATTTGTCTCTTGGCAAATGCACGCAGAATTCTCAATGAAAATCCCTTTAATTATAACATATACAAATGAGTGCAGGCTAAACTCGAGCACCAGCATTCATTTACTGACAGAAGTTAACAGAATAGTTGAAGTTGGAAGGGATTTTTGAAGACCATCTGGTCCAACTCGCCAACTCAAGCAGGGTTGCCTACAGTAGGTTTTTGAGCATCCCCAAAGATGGAGACTCCACAACCACTCTGGGAAAACCTTTGCCAGGGCTTAGTCACCCTCATAGTGAAAACTCTTTCCTGCTGTTCAGAGGGAACCTCCCAGGTTTCATTTTGTGCCTATTGCTTCTGCTTCTGTCATTGGGCACCACTGGAAAGGGCCTGGCTCTGTCCCCTTTGCACTCTCCCTTGAAGTATTTATATATGTGGATGAGACCCCCCTGTGAGCGTTCTCTTCTCCTGGCTGAATGGTCCAAAGTCTCCCAAGATCTTCTCATATGTGAGATGCTCCACTCCCTCCATCGCCTTAGTGGCTCTTTACAAAACTCTCTCCAGCACCTCCATGTCTCTCTTGTGTTGAGGAGCCCAGGATTGAACACTAGAAGCACTAAACATAATAACTCCCAGTGCCTTATGAGATAAAACATGTTGTAAAAGTATTTGATAATATAGTTTTAAAAAATAAATTTTAATATGATTTAGGTGGAAACTAGACTTATGCGAATGCCAGCTCTTTCTCTAGATGGCTATAGGAATCCAGCAATTCCTGTGTGTTATTTCTTCTGGTGTGGCTTATCACAGACTTTAGCAACACTGAATTATAATAGCTCTGGTGCCCTCTGAGCTCTAAAAACCACCTTTGAAATTTTCAAAAATCTCCCTGATTCTCATTGCTCTAAAAAAACCTTGTGTCATGTGAACGTTTTGCCTCATCACTGTTAATCCCTGTCTTCTGTAAAATCCTTCTTCCTCTACTGTTTCATTAATCTCTTGGCTTGGCAGGTTTCTTAACTGAAGCTTTATTTTGCCTCTTATTGGAGAGTCACTTTAATGTCCTTCTGAGCAGCAAAAAAGGTGGCCCTGTTTTCTTCTTAAAAGATTGGGAGGGAGAAAGGAGTTGTGTCTTGTTGGAAGCATTGATTCATCAAACCACTTCCAGTTTTAATTTTGAATGGAGATATTATGGAGCTCGGAGATGTGTTTAAAATTATGTACATGGTTAAGTGCTTTCTTGCCTTTGAGCAGGAATGAATACAGATCAACACAGTGATGAAAACAGGCCACCTTAATGATACAGTGGTTCTCTAAAATGGTTTTCTTTAGAGGTGGAACAAAATGTACTAATAAATTATTTCAATCACAGTTGCTTAAAACTCTGAAATGGCTGTCGCTTAATCAACCTCCCCATTTCCTTAATGTGTCAGAAAGTCACAAGATTTGTTACAATGTTAAGCAGTGACTTTCCTTCTTCCAGTTTTTGTTCCAGGCTGGCAGTGTTTCATTCTGTAACCACTTGGTAACAGCTAAATCTTTTAGGCTGGAAGTCCCAAAAGGCAACAGTCTACAGCTCTCTGGAGCAGTTACTTGACTTCTACAGCCTCTTCTAAAGATTGATAAAAGATACTTTATTTTTCTTTCATTTTACATGTGTGTCATAAGACACACATAAATGTGTATGCATATCCTATATGTGTACATGTATAGGCTTTTGTAATACATGAGAAGCACCTGCTTACCCAAGTAGGCCACCCAATTTAGCAGTGGGTAGTAATGTGCACTAGGTCTCAGATGTGTGTGTCACCTCAATAACTTTTGAGGTACAGTTTTGCCTTGCAGATTATCAATCTGTCTGGATATTCTCCCTCGGGACATGAAAATATTTCCATTTCATTTCCATTAGTTTTAAAGGGGGTGTTTGGTAGGAGGCTATTTAAATCAGGCTGTTAAACTCAGCACTTTGCATTAATGTGGGAACTGCTGAAATGAAAGTTGGAAGGAGCCAATCTCAAGTGAGCAGAAGGGGGTCCAGTGCAGTGGCTGAATTACATTTTAGTTGATTTCTTACTTGCCTAGAGAGTGAAGAATTACACAGAAAATCAATACTGAATCACTTCTTAGAGGAGACAACACGTTGTTGCAGCATTTTTGTTTCATGGATCGCAGGGTTGCTTGCTTGCAGTCTCTGACCGTGGTTCCCAGTGTTTGAACGGTCCCACCAGCTTCAGCCAGACTGATCAAAAAACAACCTGAATATTCCCCAATGCAAATCTCAACGAGACTGTTCACATGCTGATAGTTCATCAGCTATTCTGTACCTTGTTATACCATTGCCAGAGTGTCTAGAAAACCAAGACTTATTGCTGTATCTATCTTCCACTGGAGTGGAAGGACAAGAGTCTGTCCTGCAGAGGTGACTGTGCAGGCAGGTCCACCTTTAATGATAGGTAATTACAGAACAGTAGGATGAGTTATTTGCATCTTTTTTTTTTCCTCTCCATTTTAGTTTTTCTAGTTGGGAGTTAGAAGAATAAACACATTTGCCCATCTCTTCACATGCAAAGTACTCTATATGTTTGTTCTTTAGAGTCACATAAGGTGTCTAATTTACTGTCACACCATAAACATTAGCTTAATAAATAAACAGGACCAGCTTGCCATATTACATGGAAATAGATGCCCATAAGAATGAAAGATCAGTCCAGAATTAGAAAGCCTAAATACAGTTCANTTTTTTTTTTTTTGGTAAGATTCTGTCACTAGGATAAATTGTTTAAAAGCCACAGTGTCTTCCACATTTAGTTTTGAGAATGCTATTCAGAATGGTGATATAAACAGGCTTATAATTACTTAATTAGCTAATTATATTAAAAAGGGAAAATAAAAGTTTTACTATACCTTTGTACTCAAGTCAGAGATAATTTTGCAGTGACTGGCCGGATATGTATAAGTAATTCCACATATAGGAACAATTCTTCTTTTAACTCTTGCCATTCATATCTGCACTTTTGTGTTTATTTTCTGTCTTTCTTGGCTGCCCCTTCCCTGGTATAATGTTTTTTCAAGGAAGTTTTCCCCCAGTCAGTGTGTGGAACTTGTTGCATGCTGATCTTTGTGCTCCAGCCATGCCTGTGGCAAGCCTCAAAGTGATGAGAAATGCAAGCTTTCAAAATGCAAACCTATCCTCTCCGTTCAGGTCTTGTCTCTTTAGCCATCCTTCAGCTCAGCATGACCTAGGATTTAACAGGTATCTATGATTTCTGGGATTTTCATGGTTCTTGTAAGAAGGGTATGTGAAAACCCTTATGGGAAATATTGCACTGAAGTGCAGAAGGGATAAGTGAAGGGCATTTATGAAGCCTAAAACACTTTTGATCCAGCCTTATTTCAAATATAAAATATTTTCTTTACCTTTCTGACATATTTTGCAAATATATGTGTATATATCTACACAGACACACACACGTCGGCTCCCAAGGAGGAGGGTTTGGTGGGGCAGAGAGGGGCTCGGGCGCTGTCCCTGGTGCTGAACGGGGGCGCGGTCCGGGAGCTGCAGGGGGCAATCCCTTCTCCATGGAATGTGGCACCGATGTCCTCATGGTCTGGGGTGCTGCACATGCCAGCGCTGCTGTGAGACATCCTCACCCTTGCTTCTATGTCTACTGGCCAATCTGTCTCTTGGAAACGGATGGGGCAGTTCCTTTTAGTCATGCGGGGGGTGAATAAAGAGGGATATCCAGGGAAGCAACAGGAGATATGCTGGAACATGTAAGGCACATCTTGAGAGCTTTGTGGCCTCAAATTACCTGACGTTGTAAACAAAACTTGAACCAAAATAGCCTGTTCCTTAGCAGATAAAAACCAGTTTGACCAAATGTGCTTTTTGTTTCTCAGTCAGACTCTGATTAGTCAGGCGGTGAGTCACAGCTATTCAGATAATAATCTTTCATCTACAGTGAAGCAATTTTGTGCAGCAAAACATTCTCTGTAAAACATACTAGTCATATTCTTTGGGTAGTATTTCTTAATAGTGACTCGTTCAAGTTCTGTGCTTGAATAAGCAGAAATTTTTAGTACCTATTGATTTACAGAGAGCAGAATTGCAGAGCCATTTATTTAGTCTGGAAGGCATTTTTAGAACTTTGCCCCTTATACTAGTCTCTAACTGACTTGTGACTTATTTAGTTTCTTAAAAAACCCAAAACCAACATGAAAACCAACCTAATTTTCACCAGGGAAAAAAAACACCTCTAGAACTTGATTCTATGTGTCATTGTTATTTAATGTCTTAGTTTTCCCTACAGGAATCATATGACAGGAGAGAGAAAAAGCATATTGTGTATTGTAATTTGGGTCTTGTATCAAATGACTACCTTGCTCCTTAGATTTTTTTTGTCTTTCCTGCATTATCCTGTGTCTCCTCCTCCACTTTTTAATTATCCTAGTCTTATTTAATAGTCAAATTGCACAATAACTCTCTTGACAGCAGAAACAATGGTGAGAAGATAATGGAGGGAATGAGTAGATGGGATGTTTTTAAGCCACTGCTCTGGCAATTACCCTGGAAAACACTTAAAATGCTTCCTTGTTAACAAAAATTTCATATCCTTGCAGATTAAGCAGACTACCAGAGTTAACAAGATTTCTATATGCCCCATCCTAAATGCTAGCTTAATGGAACAAAGCTTTGCCTGGTTCAGGAGCACAGTTGTCTTCTGCCCCTTTTCTTGAAGTCTGAGCCATGAGAACTTTTCTCCTGGAGCTTTATGCTTCTGGTATCTCAAACAACCAAATATTTAGCACAATGCTGGTCCTGCTGTGGATTATCCACTTCACTGTGTCTGCAGAAAATGCCTTAAGACTTGAGGTCATACAGCTTTTATAAGGGCAGTCTTTCTAGTGACATAAAACCAAACCCATCCAGGGCCATTAAACCCCAGCTACTCCCATGTACTGCATGTCCTGAGCTCTAAAAATTAACAAGATTCAGGGACTGAAAGCATCTACTGACAGATTATTGGTGGTCAGGTGTAGACAATGAGTGATGAAAACGAAAAGAAATCTAGAAAAATTCGATTCATGGTGATGAATTCTGAATAGCAGTTTCTGTGTGTCGGGTGTTGCAAGGTTACATTGATTTGGAACCCTCTCAATAAAGCAGCTGTCCCTGTGTTGCACTGGTAGCATGTTTCCATCTTTTCTAGCCTGGGATAAAAGAGAGAGTCATTTTGCTTCTAATAGCCCATTAACAACATCTTGTGATGTTCTATGGTGGGATTATTTTTGATGTAATCATCTACAGAAAAGTCAGTTTGCCCTGTCAGGGTGTTGTGCACTAGAGAAACATACAAGGAGTGAGACAGTCCTGCCCAGAAGAACTTAATGCCCCAAATAAGGTTTTTTTTTAATTTTCTGTTTTTTAAAACCAAGTTCCTTTGTCAGTCCTGACTCTAGCATGAATGGCTAAGGGATGAAACAGGAAAGAAACACAGTAAATATACTCAAAATACAATGGATTTTCTAGTCTCCTGGTGGAAAATGCAGTCTCCAGCGTGGCTTCCAAACTAGGAAGGAGACTGCTTCTTCCACTATACCATATATCTTATCTGTCATGAAGTTTCTCTCCCTACAGATGCTATAATGATTATTGGATTTCATACTCAGCATGCCCACCGTTATATACTGATGGCTTTGCATTTCAGAGAGGATAATGCCATGGGGGAAAGCAGGAAAAACTCTGTCCTTGGTAAAACAGATGTTTTGCTTTGTCAGCCTCTTGAAGATGTGTGTTGCTCAGGGCAATCAGTGTAAGTTTCAGAGAACAGCATTTATTATTTATCAAATAAATTGGAAAATTTACAGTGCACCTTGCAATCCAAACGTGTAGCTGGCTGGACGGAGTGTATCAAACCATGCTTTGAAAGTGCCATCTAGTGGCTCCATAAAGGGACCTTTTTTGTGTCAGAAAGTGAAGTTCATTTCCCAAAATTTGGGACAAAATTTGATCAAAAGCCATGCTGCCTTCAGGGTCAAGGCTGTCAGTGGTAAGACCTCGGTGGCTCTTTGCAGCCCACAATAAGCAGTGCAGGTGCTGCAATCTGGCTCAGCCAGAAGACGTGACAGGCAAAGCTGTGCTGATGTCCCCAGGAATGGGGATGTGGATGTCACTGCTGCACCTGGTTGGAGGAAAACGAATGTGTGTGCAGAGATACACAAATAAAAGGCATGTAGAAATAACTGAGGTCTATTTCTGTTGGCAGGCCATCTGGTTTTTTTTTGTTTTGTTTTTTTTTTTCCCCAGGAAGGCAACAGCCCCTAAATCCCCAGCTAAAGCTGATTAGCAATAGAGATGCTTTTCTGAATTTCTATATATACCTTAAAATTTGACTGAAGACCTATAGGGGTCTTCAGAGACAGAGTGAAAATCACTGATGTATTTTATTTCCTTAG
This sequence comes from Scytalopus superciliaris, assembly GCA_013400415.1. Lineage (NCBI taxonomy): Eukaryota > Metazoa > Chordata > Aves > Passeriformes > Rhinocryptidae > Scytalopus > Scytalopus superciliaris. Next base: position 416,459 of record VXBX01003166.1, on the reverse strand, counting down.
AAATACAAGGACTAAATAACTGGGTCAAACTGGATAGGACAGATTTTTAGCAAACTGGTTGCAGGTTCGTTTGGATGGAGCACATGGTTTTGTGACTAGAAAACTGGAGAAAGAAAACAAAAGTTTTTCAACCAGATTTTGCTGACACAAACCCAAAAACTTTGTATCTATGTGTGACAACTGAATTAATTGTTCCCCACGAGTCACTGAATTTTACACAAGCTCTCGGTAGCTTTATTACTGTAGAGTTTAGAATTCTTAGTTTGGCATTAATTCCTCATAAAACTCATCTCTTTGATTACTGATCCTGTTCTGCAACTGAAAAAGGTATTGCAAGCCAATATAAATCAATGTGTTATTTCTTCTGTTTACAGTTCCAGAAGACCAGAACTCATTCTCAGAAGTTCTAATTCACTCCCCACTAATTTAAGCCTCAATTTTTCTTCTGGGTTTTTCTCTTGTGGCTGGGATAAACGGGCTATATACTCCTGGTTCCATTTACACATATTTGTCAGAATGAGCAAAGTTCTGCACAAAGATAAAATTTCTGCAAGAAGAAGTGAGAAAAGTAGAAATTTTATACTCATTTATAGCTCAAGGGCAACGTATAGTTGTCTCGAAACTAATCCTGAACTATGTTTTGTTTAGTAGCAAGTGGATTTTGCTGGAGTTCTACTTTCCTGTGGCACTGGTAGTTGAATATATGACGAAATACGTGATTCACAGAAATAATTTGTTTAGTTCCAGTTGTGCTCTTAAAACTTGCCACTTCCATGTGGTGCATTCAAATGTTTGTTTGGACATATGTTGTTTGGTTTTTTGAGTTTTTTTTTTTCCTAACTATACATCTTTTTCCAAATTGGGGTCAGAGTACTAACGATTGCACTATACATAAAAATAGATGTTGCTATATCTGTTTTTAATAATTTAGGAGACACTCAGGCACCATGGTGTTCAGCCTAGACATACTCCTTAATCTTCTAGATCTAAATAAATGATATAACATATGATAAAAATGCAAAAAGAAAGGAAAAAAACCCACAAAGAAGCCTCAGTACAGCAATCTCAAAGTCCCATGAAAATAAGTCTGTTAATTTAATTCAAGATTACACGTTCCAAATTTTTACAGTTGAAATCAGTTACATCTGGAACATTAAAAGAGAACACCGATTTTTTTTTTGTTTTGATAGATATTTTGATATTAATCCCAATTATGTTCCCTGAAATGAGGAATATGGGAGTGATAAGGAGACATTAGGCTAGGGAAAATGGTTGTGTTTTTCCTAATTCTACTGATGCATAAAATTATGCTAAAATATTGATGTTTTCCTGCCTCTCCCACACAAATATTTTACATATTCATTCTCTAATCAAAAGCATTATCAAATGGAAGAGACTCTTCCCAGAAAATATTTTCAAAAAGCAAAGCCTGGGAAAAAAAAAAAAAAAGAAACATAAAAAAGGATCTCTACCTCACTATAGAACGTTTGCAAAAGCAAACTGCAAATACATCCTCAAGTTCTAGTCATCTGACCCTTAATTTAAAACGTGTTTCTTTTTGAAACATGGCCTGTAAACATGCTTGGGGGGAGCTCAACAGAGCCATTTAGGAAAGAGAAACTTGAGACATGTGGTTGAAATATGGTGGGGAGAAAAATAGAATACATCACATTAAGGACGTTCAAAGTAATTTGAAATGCAATTTTCTAACTATTTTCTCTTGAAATGGGATCCTGGAGAGAGGGGGGTCAAAGGCAACAAGGTCCATGGACAGCAAGGTAATTGGCCTGCTAGTTTGTCATTTATTGTTTGGACTTAGCTTAAAGTTCACAAAACAAACCCCTCTGAAATAAAGCACTCAAGCAAACAACGGTTTGCTGACTGTTTATCTGGTGTTCAGATCTTCAGGCTGACCAAGGAAATGGTGCTTTGCCTGTATAGATCTGCTGCCTATAAGTGATCTATTAATGAACTGATAGAGTTCATTAAATTAGTTGCTGTATCTGACAAAGAAAAAAAAGTAATCATTGCAAAACCTTATACTGAGCTATTGCAGTCTGAGTCTCTATTAATTGTTGCCTTAATTGCCAGGATCAGCATTGGGAGGTCTGGAGGGATGATAAGGCAGAACACCAGAGCTTAATCTCTTGTTGCTAAAGAACTTGTGTTTAGGGATCTGCCACTGCCTCTGCCATTCTGAAAGCAAAAGCTTTGCTGTCAGGACACTACTTTTTACTGCCAGCATACCTCACACTGAAAAATAAGAGAAGGAAACCAGTGTGCTGCAAAGTTGTTTCAACTTTAGGTTTTGCATGATTCATAGTGGCTAGTTTGGTAGAGAAAAGAGAAGTCCCTGATCAAGATGTTATTTAAAACTTGCCAGCCAAAATGAGGCCCAAGCATCACTCCATTCTTTTCCATAGCCAGAGTATATTTGTGACTTCTGTCTAGTAATAGACATTCACATCCCTTGACTGGAACTATCAGGACTTCTCACTTAGCCATGATATGGTGTAAGGATATGTTGCTTTAGGAGGGAGACCATTCCTTGGGGGACTATCCCATAATAGAGTGACTGGCATGTCTTGCCAGGAGGTATAAAGTACCCTCAGGCACTGCCTGCCTGCTCTGCATCCACTGAGTGGGAGAGGGACCTCTGGGCAAAATTCACACCCTTTCCCAATGAGAAGGTGCTTGAGGAGCAGACTTCAATTTCCTCCACACTGAGGCTCTTATTTCTTCTAACCATAGCAATGGGGAACAAGGGAAACACGCTCCCTTCATGTTCCCTCCCATGTTAGCCAGCCTTGTCTTGGGAAGCCTTAACTGATGGATTTTTCCCTCATGATACCACAAAATGAGGGGCAATCACACAACACTGCAGTTCACCATACATTGGATTGTCCTTTGAAAAATACCAGCATCAATAATCCTGAAATAGAATCTGAGTTTCTGCCTCCCTTATTTTTTTTCAGAGAAGGATGTTTTCAGGGCTTCTATTTCAGACATTGTTCACAGTCTTTTAACATGACTATACACATCTTCCTTAAATCACTCCCCTAAAGTCCAGGTATAAGTCCAAGTTAGATATGCAGCTGCCTCCTTGCTCTCAGAGTTGTGCTCTGGGTCATGGCCAAGCCCCTTGCAAATAAATTGTTGGAGGTTTTCTACAGGCTGTAAAGAAAAGCTACTGGAACCATCTCTGTTACTCATCAGCTAATTTACTGAAAACCTGGTGACTTGTGTGACTGGCCAGATCTTCTTTCTGGAAAGACAGAATATTCCAGAACAGAAAATAGTTAAAAAGTCATTACAGTTTGCCAAATGATTTATCCAGATTGATAGCAGTGTGAAGAGCAGTCTTTTTACCATTTGCCATCCTAGAAGACTACAAATTCCAAAGGTTGGGCTTAATGATGTCAGATTTCAACCTAGTTGATTCTATAAAATTCTGACTAGAAAGTTATTAAAGGATATAGGTGTATATGGAAATGGCACTGATTATTTAGTCATCCTGAAGCTTAGAACTCTGGGTAAAATTCTGACTAGTGAACTGAAGACTGTATTTCCTACTTTCATACTGGTTTTGTTTGCAGAAGAATGTAGAACCAATAAAAATTCAACAATAATTCAATAAAACTTTGGGAGGTGAAGGTAAATTCAACAAATTGGATATAATAATGATAATTTTTCTCTAAAACTTTCCTCTTATATTGACAGAGTAGAAAGGCACAGACTAATTGCCAAATGTATTTGGTGCATTAAGGACTAAAACATTGGTTAAAACCAAGGAAAGTATGTTTTATACCAGATATGGTACCTGGAAGATACATTTCAAGTTTAGTCCAGGCTTACTGCACAGTACTTATGGTTTGCAGGCTTTGTAAGGAAGAGCATTCACTGAGAAAGCAAACAGGAAACCACAATTAAAAAATGATAGCTGAACATATGGAAGTTTTCACATTCATGATGTGAAGCGAGGAGTGTGTGCTACTAACAGGCAGTGCTTGGGATGATTCTGTATCATAATGGGCCTGTATCAGACCCCAAAGCACTTTTCTGGTCTAAACTGTAGTAAAGACCTCATGTCTGAAGCCAGGGCTCAGTTGCAAGACCTGGGGAGCCACTTTGTAACAGTGTTCGTATATGTGTGGTTTTGACCTACAATATTTATTATTTGGCAGTGTTTCTTTTATCTAGTAACAGAAAAAGTAAGCAGGAATGCTCACAAATGGCCTGAAGAAGGCCATCTATCAGCAAAACTTGAGATTTCTTAAAGAAAAATACTAATTTTGAAAACTTCTGCAGTAGATAAGACCAAAGTTGTCTTTGCTCATACGACCTGAGACTAGCAGCATCCAAAATTACTTTTGGAGTGAAAAGGACTTTCAACAGGGTCTCACTTAAGACAGAGAAAAGGTGGAGAAATCAAGCTAGCAATGTGTATAGAAGGCATAAAAGTTTCCCTTGCAGACATGTGCTATTATGTGATGTCTGCAGCTGTGGATACACTCGTGCTGGGATGTCTGGGTCATAGGTTATCTGCCTAAGCTATCATGCAGGGATATAAAAACTCTAGAGCCTGAGTAGCAGGATCCTGCTGGTCTGAAGGCACACAGGAAACAGCAGCATGAGTTTAGTCTGAGGCAGCCTGAGATGTTTCCACAGGGCCTGTGCTTTTGTTCTTGCTGAACACATTATCCCCGGATTGGTGGATATATAGGAGCAACAGCCACTCTGATGGAATGCACAGACTGCCTGCTAGATGTGATGGAAGTTTAAAAAGACCACAAACCAACTGTCTGGGCATTGCTGCCAGTGCTGTGTGTGCATGAGGGTGAGCCATTGTGCCATTTGAACAGTTGCTGAGATGCTGTTACCTAAAGTTGTCCCTTCTCTCTCTTTCGTGTCCCATAAACTGTGCAAGTGGATCAGTTCAAAGAACAACTGTGCTTTTTAAGCCTGGAGGGTGACACTGTTGCACAGACTTACAGAATCATAGAATCACAGAATCAATTAAGTTGGAAAAGAACTCTGAGGCTGAGTTCACCCTCTGACTGTCATATCAACTAGACCATGGCATTAAGTGCCACGTCCAATCTTTCCTTAAACACCTCCAGGCACAGACACTCCACCACCTCCCTGGTCAGCCCATTTCAATATCTAATCACCCTTTCTATGAAGAAATCCATAGAAATTCATATGTCCAATCTAAACCTCCCCTAAAACTATGTCCTCTTGTCCTCTGCTAGTTGCCAAGGAGAAAAGCCCGACGCCCACCTGGATGCAACCTCCTTTCAGGTGGTTGTAGAGAGTTTTAAGATCACCCTTGAGCTTTCTCTTCTCCAAGCTAGCCAACTCCAGCTGCTCACCATAAGGGTTTTTTTCTCCAGACCCTCCCCCAGCTTCGTTGCCAAATTACGTCTTGTTATCTGCCCAGGTACGTTCCCTGTCACACCTGCTGCTCCACTTTGCACGTGTCCGGGTGCGTCCCGAAGAGGAGGGGGCGGTGGGGGTGTTGTCTTCTGTGTGTCACCTGTCGCTCGGGGATTCCAGCAAAAGGCCTGCCGCCAGTGCGGAGGTGCTGGGGCCAGGCAGGGGCATCGTGGGTCGCAGTCCCTGTCCCTGTTCTGTTCTTGTCCCTGTCGGGAGCAGCAGCAGATGCTCCGCTCCCGGACCGGCAGAGCGCGCTGATGATGCTGCTGCCATCGGCACCCGCTCCACACCTTTGTGTGTGTGTGTGTTTGCACACACCTCAAATCTCGTTTGAGTTCGTGGGGTTTGTTCTATTTAACGGGACAAAAAAAGAAAACGAATCGGTCACTTCCATTTTATTTATTTATTATTTTTTTTTTAAGGAGTTCTCCGTCAAGTATCCTCTATCAAGTATCCTCTACTCCCCCTGCAGTTTTCCAGGTCGCTGATAATAAGTATATAAGCATAAAGTATGCCCTCTGTGCCATTTGGGGTTGCTGTAAGCTGTCCCAAGTGCGTTTTATAGAGGCTGATTTTAATTTTGCCACCCAGGAGAGAAATAGTCCCAAAGAAATGAAGCGTCTTTCTGCTATTGTTATATATCTGAAGGAAAAGTCCTGGCACATAATTGGCTGAAAAATAGTAGTGTGATGACTCAATAAATTTCTATTGTGTAGCTTTCTCTGAGTGAACAATGCTCTGTTCTGGGGTAGTGTTAAACAATTAGTTCACATATCATGCAAATAAGCACATCCTAGATGGATACATGTGGGGGTAGTAGCAATTATTCATCTCTGGCCAATCAGACAGCAGTTTTTATTTATTTCAGCATTTAACAGAATACCTCTCTGAGCTCTGGGAGACCTTGTGAGCAATTGAAAATACAATAACTTTACAAGGAGAGCCAGCAGTTTTTCCTCACTCTTGATCCAGAATAATAATATATGACAAAACACCCTGTTCCCACAATGATTAGCCTTTTTCTCCCCAAGTGTGTAAATAGATAGCTGTGCAGGATGGACAGACTTCTTCACAGCATATGCCCTGCCATTGGGGCTCCCTATCCTCTTTCTGCAGAGGAAGAGTTTTTGGCATTAACATGGTATGCTACCAGTACAAGGCCGAAAGAGAGAAAAGTCTGTCCAGGGGTCCATCAGAAATTAGCAATAAGGACAGAACCTTAGTTTGGGTAAATGCAACTGGCTGTATAGAGAAAAGTAGGATGAAACAGGATGCAAATCAGTGATGTTGTTGCTTCTGAATTTCAACCATCAGCTCGCTCCATAGTTCTATTTAAAGGCACAATATTGTATCTTTGACTACATGCAGTGGAAACATTTACAAGGAATGTACCTTCATCTTTGAATGGTACTCACCATTTTGCTTGAGTTGTTTGGAGTTCAGTATAAATTCCTGCAGCTACTTTTTATTGTTTAGTGTTGCAATAGTGCCTAGAAATCTGAACTGTGTTTGCTGTTCAAACATGTACTAAAGGACAATCCCTTCCCAGAAGGTTTGCAGGCTAGCTTTTTACCCTGAGAATAGATTTTAATTCCTGGATTTCATTTCTTGGTACATTTTGAGTTCTTGCATCTCAAGAAAACTTAATTTTGCTCTGTTCTCACTTAATCCCAGTTACTGTCTAATTAGAAGTTAATATTTTTTGAAGGGGGACTACCAAGAGAGTTTTCAAGAAATGTGAAGCATGCAGAATTCTGAATTAAGTCTCCACAGATGGTGCATGCCTAGAGACTCCACTAGATCTCTCTAAGGCATTAAGAAAAAGTTTTGTATTTTTCATTTTGTGCAGGGAGATTAGTGGTTCCCAGCTGTGCCTGAGACCATCCATTCTTCACAGCTGGTCATTCTTATTAATCCCCAGGAACTAGCCTATGTTCTAATTTGCTGATTTTTAAATACAAACTGAGCAAAATTCTTTTAAACACAATACTGTAAAAATTGAAATCATACTTTTTGGTGGATCACATTTGTGAAGAGGTAACTTTTGTGGGGATAAGGAAATAATACCCTAGGTTCATCTCTGGTGTTTAAGTGTGACAGTAGATGTAATGGGAGAACATAAACATCCCACTACACTCCTTAATAAGCCCAAGTGCATTTTTAGTCTGGCTGGTTTTTTTGACTTCACGTGGGAAGAGAGATGTCATTGCAGAAAAGCACTAAGCATTATGACAACTGGGATGAACAGGTCAGATGCCACAAAACAAGAAACTGATGCTTCATTTTTACTGACTCTCAAAACTTTAGAGTGGATTGCTCTAGCTGTGTTTCCTGAAAACATGAAGTTTCCAAGGACTATCAACCCTGACAGTAAATGATCAGCAGATATCTACAGTGAGAGCACATTATGGGTCTTCTGTGCTTTCTAGTCAAGTAAACCTGACTAAAACTCAGTTCTATCTTCCCTGTTGCTCAAGTGCATACACTCCAGTTGTGGGGACTGGGCCTGGCCAGCTGCATTGCAATGGAGGTCTTCTTAGTTTGAGTGTCTGAGGCCTTAAAGCAGATACTGAATTTCACTTAGTTCATTCCCAGATAGTGCTTGGTTTTTCCAGACTTCTAATTACTTGAGAACTCTAATTTGTCATCTTGTTGGTCAAGAACAAATCACATTTAAAGCAGAAAATGCATGCTCACACAGTCTGATATCAAAATGTGCAGAATAGCTCTTGCTTGTGCTTTGAACCACCTAGTCAACATGACCTTTTGGCTTGGTCAGTGCTGTTGTCTGTGTGCCTTTGGGACAGCTGCTGCCATCCTCGGGGTGAGGAAGAGAAAGCCTTTAACTGTTTGCAGTGTCTAAAAGAGCATGGCCTGAGAGCGCATACAGAAGTGCAGAGCAAAGAAGTACTGACTGTCTAATAATAAAAGAGACAAAAATCTCTCTAGAATACCTCAAATTGAGCATTCTGTAACCAAAACACTGGGAATGGCAAGTAGGTTTTGTAAACTTCATCCTGAACTTAACTATTCACTTTTATTCCCTTCAGTTTCCAGGCTGTTGCTTATTCTGTCTTACAATACTTGTGACATGATAACAATGCTAATACATTAGTACATTTTACAAAGCCAAAGGGAAAAGAGGGAAACAGTGGTATTGCATATCCTAAAAATTCATGAAATTTCTTGTAACAAACTTATAAAAAAAAATGTGGGGAAAACAAGAGAGAGACATGTGTGATTTACAGCTTAATTTTCTTGGGGCATATGCGTGAATTATATATAGGACACAAGTGATCTAAAGTGAGAAAATGTATGAAACTTTCCTTTCTGTGTATCCATCCTTAAAATGCAGGGCACATGGCTGTTACATGCCTGCAGTCTCCCTTTATATTCTGTGTTACATGCACAGCCTTGAAAACTGCATACCATCCTCCCCTGTCCAAAACACTCAGATTACATCATTTGCCCAACCCCCCCTTTGGGTGCCCTTTCATCTTGGCACTAGGCATTGCTAGGCTTGCTTTTCAACGTCTTTGTGGAATGTAGTATCTCTTCAGGGCATAATCAGTCAGGGTGCAAGAAAAGAACACGGGGACAGATTAACAGAAACATCACTCCGATGGTGATAACTTGCTGATAGGAAAGAATCCCCACCATCAGCAGAGCGAGCATCTTATTTCATTTAATTGTTGTATTTGCTTTTTGGGAAGCAGTGTCTTAATCACAGTGAGTGCCTGCTATACCTCTCTAGTCATGTCACAGTGGTGATGGTTGAAGTGCTGAGACAGCTGGGGACTTCTCTGCCTTGCAGGGAGCTGTGCTTTTTGCATGGATGTTCCACAGTGACAACCATTTCTTCCTGCTGCTTCCTTAGCAGGAATTTCTGGCAGTGAAATTGTGTAATTCGGGTGTTCCATACGGTGGACACAGACCCGTTGGGTCTTAGAGAGCCTGTACTGTGGGTTTATTCAAGATGCAAACTGGGAGTTAAAAGTTTTTCCAGTACACTCCTGGCTCCGCAGACATCCTGGGGAGGTTGAGTTTCATAGTTCCTCCACCTCTGTCATTGCTGCTGGTCTGAAGCAGGGAGAAAATTCCTTTTTTCATGCCACTCTTGATTGGGAATTTGTTCTTTAAAATCCTTTTCTAGAGTCCTGCACATACACATATCCATGAACAAAGAATCTGGGCCTGCCTCTGTGTACTTGGACATTCCTCACAGTTTTTTGGATAGGTGTGAGATAAACAGCCTTATTCAACTAAACTACAAATTCTATGGTGTTGAGTGTAGATCTAAACTCTCAAAAACAGAGGTGAGGAGTAGACTACAGAGAACTGCCTTTACTTCTCATTCATGAAATATGTAATCTTGGATGACCTCTAAGTTTGTTGGCCAAAACACTTTAGACCTCCTTTGGTACACTACATTGTTCTTCCCAGTTCAGACAACTGGGTTTAATTTTCAACACATTATTACTCTACACTTCTTTGTGCATTCCCTCTTCATCCCCCCCAAAGTAAATGCATTTTGACAGTTACCACCAAGAAATAAAAAATGTTATATTCCATGGTTCACTGGATGCAGTACTGGAAAGCATATTATTCCTTTCCTGTATAAGCGTTACCATATACTGTATTTGGTATATATATAACTGTGTGTTTTGCCTGATCCTGTGTGTCCCCAGGAATCTTAAAACATTTAAAGGCCCTGGCTAGGACATACATTGGAACATTATTAGGTCTGGTCCACTGTGAGTGTCTCTATAGCCCTAGAGCCTACTCCAGGTATAGTAATTTTAAAAACCTGTTTAACTGCAATATTTGAACCCTATCATGTGTCTTACAGTCACAGGTTTGATACTCTTGAGCAGTAGTTCTTAAAGATTCTTTCAATCAGAACGTGCGTTTTTTCTTCTCTTTTTTTTTTTTCTCCTATTTCATCCCCTTTTTAAAGATTTCTACACCCCATATTTTATTTACCTCATTCCTACTGAATACTCAAATAAAAAGTTAACTTTATATCAGCATCTCTTTGCCATTCAGGGGTGAAAAAACCCTTGGTTATCTTTTAATCTGTTTTCAGTTTGGGATGCAGGTAGGTGTTTAGGTTTATACAACTGTTGCTGACTCTCAGCAACATGTTAATGAAGTGCTCCTTTTTGATGTCTTCCAAAAAGTAGTTTCATGAGAGATTTGCATAAACACTTAATAATCTGACACAGCACTGGGATGAACTCTTATACTGATACGTTTTTCTCTTCTGTTGAGTATGTCTTTGTACTCTGTTTTGACCATCTCAAGGATAAAGAATCAGCACAGCTTGTTTACATGTGTTTTCCCATTTTCAGTATAAGGGCTTTTCCCTGTGCTCTGGGGAATACATCCTCATCTTTCACAGCATGCCCAAGGAAAGTTCAGAAGATAATCCCAATGTGTGAATTTATTCTTAACATATTGGCAGGAAAACCAGCTCATTAGGAGTCAACAGAGTGTGTTCCCAGGAGAATTCCGGTCCTGGAGCAGAACACCCCTCCTTGTTCATTATGGGGTGACACGAATTCACATTGTTCATGGTACAGGGAAGGAAAATCTCTTTCATCTTCTCTTCTTGATGTCATACATACAGTGACAATGCTTCAACCTCAATCTACGTGTGTTTTTTAATATTTATTTTAACAGATTGAATCAGCTGTTTCTATCCTTGTTTGTAACCTGGCTTTAGATGGCCCCATAAGATAGTAGCACTTTTCAGCAGGCATCCATCCTTTGTGGGCTTCTTTCTTTCAGCTTTCCTTTATGTATCCATATCTGGAAAGGGTGCTTTCTTCCTCAGGGGAAGACAAAGTATTCACTCTCTTCTCTCACTTTCATGATTTACCATGGGGGAGGTAGCTGAGCAATAGGGATCCCAACAAAGAGGAAGAACATCATTTATCTGTGAATGAAGTTTGGATGGATTTACCATTCCCTGGAGATAAGTGGATTTTCCCATCCATCATCCATCCCTGTCACTGAGACCATGCATTCTGAGCTGTCTGCTTGCAAAGCAGTGGGTCACATTTTCTGCTGCCATACCTTGGTCCATCTCTGTGCTAGAGGGGCTATACTGACTGCTACTGAGGCAGGGCCTTGCACAAAACCTTTGTTAGCCCCATGGACAGAGCTATTTATTGGGGTGAAGGTAGTGATGTTGACTTGAAAGTCCAGGAGTGGTGATTCATACTTGAAGTATGTGCATATCTGACAAAAAATCCCTCAGGAGGTGGAGAACATCTGGAAACTCACATTAGGGAAGAAGCCAGTCTCCTCATTGCTGCCTTGGGTTAGAGAGTACTAAAATAAGGACTGGAAAGAAGAATTATTGGGCTATGAGAGAGGAGTTAAGGCTGCCTGTACAGCTCTCTCCTCTGCCCTCTTGCATATCCATTAGTGCCTAGAGCTTGCTTCATTACCTCTCAGTGGTTCTCCAACAAGTTATTTAATTGATATTAAAAAAAATCTAACAGCAACATTTAGCATATTGCAGTCTTAAGGAACTGGATGTTATTGAGCATGTAGTGTTGTTAGTGTTCTGCTCAGAATATCCTATGACTTCTCTCTGCAATCTTGAGTTATAACATACTTTTGTAAGGATTTTTCAATTTCCACAGTGGTGTAAACAGTCATTAATGTAAGTAAGAATGGAGTACTTTGTCTTCTTTTGCTTGTATTTTATACAGCTGACAGAGAGACTTGTGTTAGAACTGTTACTTCCCATTTAAATACCTCTAATTTATGATTCAGATTTCCAGACAGTTTGAATTAGTGTAATCTCAATGATATGTCAAAGAAGCTACTCCAGTCTACTGGTCCTATATCTTTAAATATGACTTCTTTACATGGCCCAAAGCCCTGATGAATTTTGTACTTCAAATAATTTCTAAATTAAACTAAAGCACTTGAAAGCAAGATGCATGGATAACACACACTTAAAAGCATTTTTCTAGCTATTATGTTTATAATTGTGTTTGAACAGTTCTATCAAACATTATAATTCATTAGGAAATGCTGTAGTCTATCCTAAGATCAGCCTCACAAGTGAGGAAGCTGTTAGTAAATCCCTTCTGCAGAGAACCAGGTAATGGGGAAAGTGCATAGCAGGGCTTGATTGCTAATGATGGACAGTGCCATGCTGAGGTTTTGACAGCCATGGATTTGAAAGCATTGGAGTATCAGCTTGATGTGACCCAGGGTTAAGGTTGCTCCTCCACCAAGGCACGGCTGCAGCTCTTACATGGCTTGGAAGATGTATTTGGAGATTTTAAAAACTGGGACAGTTTTACCCACTATGAATTAAATGTTATGCTTTATTATAGACAATAGACCTCACTGCGCTTTTGCTGTTAATTTTGTTTTGAAAATAGTGCTTTCCTGGCTCTGTGCTGCAGACAGTGAATGGGATGGAAAAAAGTGATGATTGCCGAAGATTTATATGCAATTTATGTGAGGCACATAAATTTCCAAATAAAAAGCAAGCAATGTCCTTCCAGCCTACCCCAAAACAGTTTTGGGGCAAACTCTGAGGGGAAAAAGGTGTTATCAGTACTTAAAGATGCACGGATCCCAAAAAGAAGCCTTCCAAGGTTTCCTGCTGCAGTCTCACTTTTCTGCAGTGTTTCCTAGGAGGCAATTTCTGTGCTGGTTATGATTTGAGAGGCCTGGCCTGCAAGCCAACCTCAATCAAATTGGAACAGCATGTCACCAAAGGTCCTGGTCCCATGGCATGTGCGTGGAATTACAACTCCCGAGTGAGGAGAGGTTTCTGGCAAGTCAGTGAAACTAAACTCAATTTCCATGGTTAGAAATTGCTGCAGGAGCATTTCATTGTGCTGCAGTTGCCGTGCTCTGTATGTTTGTGTGTGTGTGTGCAGGGGGAGTGCAGGCTTGCATGTATGTCTGTGTCACTGCTGTATTGCAAGCAGTTAGGGTAACTCTGAAAGCTGGATTTGTGAACAGAAATGACAAATTTCTGTTAAATTATTGACACAGAAGGAAAAATACTTTTCTCCTTTGAAGTTAACTAAAACCAAATGGGATTGTTTCCTCGAGGGAAAAGTGGGAGTTTAGTTATGATGCATCCCCTCCCAGAAATCTTTCAAATTATACATACTGTACCCTCTGTTTATATAAATATGAATTACATGATTGTGTGTACAGGGTCATTTGTAGTTCAAATGGAAATGCAATGCTTCTAGGCAGAGGTTATGGAGAATTTGAGGGGATTCTACAGTCTGCCATTTAACCCTTTTCAAATGTGGCACCTTAGGTGGCTTTGAGTAGATCTGCAAGAAAGTTTTGGCCTGGTGTTAAAAGGAGACACTCGAGTTTTGCTGGTAAATCCAGATTTCTACTTAGCTTTAAATAGAGAGGAGCTGATAGTCTCTCATTTTTGTGGGATGCTCTGATTGTACGTTGTTGTGGATGGTGACAACCAGCAGTCTGTACTCTGCATTAAATTTGTTTGTGTTCTCATCCAGCTGTGGGGTTCAAATTTTGCAAAGGATATTTCCCACACTCAGGATAACAAATTTGTCAGATTGACCTAAGGGTTGTCCTTTTCCAATTTGCCAGTGATTTCTTTTTAATTTCAGCTAACTTAATAATAGTTGGTTTGAATGTCATTAAGCCATAAATAAATTGTCTTCTGGAACTTTTTTTCCCTCTGTCATACAGTTGTGTTTCTGTATGTCAGTGGAGAGACGTATCTCTAGTTGGATGTCTTTCTATCTTTTAAGCTGAGAATTTATCAAATTTAATGTCACCACAGGACATTCAGTAATGTTTTTGCTCTTTTTATTTACATCCTTGGGCTTCACTTTCTACTGCCTTATGTCTTCTTGCAAATACTTTGAGGAAACTTAGACAAAATTGATAAGAGTTCCCTAATTTAGAAGCTCTGGGCAGCCCAAATATGATGCTTATAAAGTAGGAATGTCATGACTATTGCCTAGTGACAAAAGGTTATGCTTATCATTCTCTGTGTGTCGTGTCTGTCTGTTCCCCCTCCCCAGTTTCATCAGTTTTCCCAAAAGCCTTACAAGCTTTGGGTAGCCTGTGGCTTATTTCATGTCTAAGAATGCCTCCTCTGCACAAAACTTCCCACTTAGATGAAGTTGTAATTACCATTGGCTATGTATGGTGTTACCTAAGGACTGTAAGGATGAGACTAATGCTTATGTTCTGTCTTCCTGAGGCCAAGAGTTAGACTGAAGCCCAGAAAACTGGTTGGCATTGATCTAGAGATACTTCTTAGCATGGGCAAGGCAGACAGGGCATCCAGCAAGAGCTCCTGAGCCAGTTCTTCAGAAGACCTTTCTCTCTTTTTTTTCTTTTTTTGCAGTGTTGGTGACAAGCAGGGTGCGAGGCAGGGGACAGACTTCTGTTTTAACCAAGAGGTTTGGGAAAAACCAGCCTTTCACCGACAGAAATGTTGAGCAAGTGGCTTTTTACACTGCTTCTGACCTCTTTGCTGGCCCACCTCCCGTTATCGTTCTCTGGTCTTTATAAATCATTTTACACAGTATCAAGGGACGTGTTTACATTTCCATTAGCAGCAAATTTGCGAGAGGCACATTCATCTGGAACTGTTAATAAAAAGCAACGCAGGTGGATGCAGGTGGATACAGTTTCAGACAGCAAACGCTTGAATTAGATACACAGGTATCAGTATTGGGTTCGCAGGTATCAGTATCTATTGACCGAACACTGTATCTCTTCTGGTCTCACCTCAGGTAATGTTAGAGCCAGCAAGGTCAGTAGGCTTTTCCAGTTGAAATGGAAACAGGGCAGTTGTATGAAATTTGTAGCAGCTCCTCTCATTTGGAGATCACTTTTGGTTTTTGACAGACAAAGCTATGTAACTAATACAGAGGGTTTGCTTTCATGTTATCCTAAGAATCCTAGCCTCAACATATTTCCACTGAGCAAAATACCTGGGCTGTTCAAAGGTGAACAAGGATCATTGCAAAGAGCATCACACTTCTGTTTCTTCCCTCTTTTGACAAAGGCTACAAGCTTCTAAACCAGTTTGAGGTTGCTTAGCACAAGGTATAGGCTGAGAGCTGTACATGATTTTTAAAGTATTGCTCTGTTGAGAAGGTGGGTTGCATTTTGTGATTCTTCACCTGCAGAATCTGCAGCATCAAATAAGAAGCATGAGCATAAACTGGACATGAATAACTTTAGGCTGGAAATATGAAGGTTCCCAGTACCTGGACTTCTAGAACAGCTTTCTAATAGGAGTAATAGGGGTAAGAGCAAACTAACTAAATACTTGGAAAATTAACCACAGTACTCTAATGATCAGACAGTATGAAATGAGCATGGCAGAAGTGTAAAGCTCAGTGCACTGGGTGGACTGACCATGAGATGATCACATGGGTTATTTCCCTACTAAGTGATCAGTGATGCTTGGTGCTTAGCATTGTCCATTTATGTCTAGTTATTGCAGAGATATTGCAACGTGAAATTGGAGCACAATGGGAGAAATCAAGCCAAGCTGTTAAGTGAGATGATATTCTATCAGTTATTGCTGTCCTTCCTTACTGTAGCAATATGGTTATAGTTTTGTGATATCTACCCAAAACCATCATGCAGAAAGGAACCTGGTGATGTGAATACAGTGTTGCTCCCAGCTTAAGCTCATCCTCTCCACATATTCTTGCACTCTGAGCTCAGCAATGCCATGACAATGTTCAGCTTAAGTCCTCTGAAATCCATTGCACCTCCTCCCCTTTACTGTCTCCCTGCAACATTTTGTAGCCTGCCTGGTTCTTCCAGCTCTGGACAGGCAAAAATGACAAGATTCTTTTCATCAGTAAGAAATATTAGGAAGAGCTAAGGTGGATTGGAAACAGGGAGAAAGACCTAACCGTTTAAAAGTACAATCTGAGCCTTTTACAAGCACTTTCACATTTGTGCAGGAGCTCACTGTACCTTAACTCTCTCATCTCCTTCATTATTTAACTCCACAAGCTTTAGTGGAACAGTTTCTTAATGAGCCACAATAGAAGAAGTAATTACTTTTGTCTGGGTATTTCTCAATGCTAATTTAAATGTTGTTTTGCCCTTGGACAGATTTGTGCATTAATTCAAAGCTCAGCTTGGTTCTGAAGAGTAAATAAATGGAAAAGGCAGCAAGAAAAGGTTCATGTTCATGGGATTTCTTGCTCATTTACTTTGCTTTTACAAGTTAAAAGATTGAGGTTTTTTTCTAGCTGCTAAGTCATAATATCATAACCTGGGCTGGGAATAGTCAAAGAGGGTTCTTGCTGCTATCTACATGACAACCAATAACATAGTCCCTGTTGTCCAAACTGCACTTTGTGAAACTGAATTGTCTAAATTGAGATTTTCAGTTTGTAGCACTCTGATCTTAGGCTTTTAAATCTATGTGAAAATTAACTAGGAAAAGTGGGTTTGATAGTGGGCTTCAATTTACTTTCATAACAGCATTTTCACTGGTCAGAAAACACAACAACCAACTCTCTCAATCTCCATATAAAAATAAATAAGTAAATAAATGAACAAACAAGAAAGTAATTTGCTTAAATTTTATCCTACAGTCACATGGATGTTGACAGCCAAAAGGCTAACAGAATTTATACAGCTGTCACTAGGGAGAGGTGAGGGGTTGTGCAGCTGAACCTGAGGATGTATTTGGGCTTGCAGATATATTTAGCCAGTGTAGAGAAGCTTTTGTTTTGAAAATTAGGACTACACGTGCTAACTCTTGCTTAACCATCAGTAAAATCCTTGCCATTGAGTAGATTACCTTTTCTCTCATACAGGTTTAAATAGAAGTTGCTGTCATTCAGTGTTATTACACTGAATGTGTTTGGGATGTATCACACTACAGCAGATTCCAACAAGCTAAAACTACTAATAAAAATAGAAACTGGTCAAAGCAAATCCACAATCAGCTGCAAAGAGAATTACTGCAATGCACAAGTTTGTGAATACTCCAGGCCAGGCACAGCTCTGAAGTCTTGGATGAAATTTTTGAATCCCCATTCTATTTATCCATGAAAGTGTGTTTCTGTAGAATTAAATTCTTATATACTATACTAAAACAGTATGTATATATATATGTGTTTGTGTGTGTATATGTATATGCATGTATATGTGTATATATATTTCTGTATATATACATATCTATATGTAGATATATATCTCTATAGATATGTATATCTATCTATAGATATATGTCTCTATGTATCTATATATACGGGTGGGGTTATTTTAGCATCTCAATGGCATTCTTCCTCATGAAAATTTTCCTAAGCATGAGGCTGTTGAAAGAGTCAGGTATGCAGTGCTGGTGGCCTGGAATTATCTCTTCTGGCTGATCAGCATGCTTGGTAGAAGAGAGCCCTTTGAAGTCCTCTGTGTCACCTCAGTGCACTTTTGAGAAAGTGTCTATAGAAAAGGCAAATGTTAGATACCTGAAAATGCTGTTAGATCCTTCACAGTGCACATACACAGATTTTAAATAGGCACAATCTCTGTCTTTCTGCAAATTGCCTTCTTAAAACTACAGATGTGTAGTTTATATGTAGTCTAGGTTTGCAAGCTTAAGTTTGGAAAACCATTTGAGAATAAGACCTAAACCCTCATGATTTGCCACCTTTACTTTTTCTTTTGTCAGCTTTTTGGTTTGCCATCTTCTTAAGCTAGGCTTGAAAAATAAGAAACCTTACAATGACTTCTGTTAATGCAGTGATAAGTACAAAGAGACTGAATTTGAATAGACCTTGAACATGTGCTGGCAATGTTAACAAGGCACTTTGTTAATATTCAGTAATCCCAAATGACTGTAAATTATAATCAGTCAGAGCCATCAACAGGGAAAGAAAGATATACTTTATACATGGTGTTATGGTGAGTTTGGGAAGAGATATGATAAAAGACTATCATTAGATCCACTCTGCAGTGGACTGAATGGATCCACAATGTTGCTGAAAAGGACAAATATATTAAAAGTGAAACAAATGAAACTTGATTATTAGGTCAGTTAAATACTCTAAGTAACTGGTTTGAACATACTGATAAAAGTATTTTTTCAAGTCTGTAGTTTGAACATAACAATTTGCGGTGTCAATGAGTAAAAAGACACCTTTTAAAAGGTATTAAAGTGTTTGTTGCATGGAGATATAGTGAGATTTTCAGAAGTTCTTAGATTTCCCAATTCCTATTTAAGTTGATGGGAAAGATGCCTCAGAGCATATTTGGTCCCTAAATATGTTTAAAAATCCAGTCTAAATGACTGATCTAACATTATTTCACCCACTCTTTTCCTACCTGAGGGAAATAACTCATAA
Organism: Scytalopus superciliaris; assembly: GCA_013400415.1. NCBI lineage: Eukaryota > Metazoa > Chordata > Aves > Passeriformes > Rhinocryptidae > Scytalopus > Scytalopus superciliaris. The sequence continues at coordinate 397,662 of VXBX01003166.1, read as the reverse complement.
CTTTCCTTTGAATTTTCTTTTCAGGGCTAATACTCATAGAGGTCGCAGTCACTATACAGTGAGGCTAGCAGGACAGTTATCCTGGTGAAGGAACAGTGGTGTTCTCAGGGTGATTTGGCCCCAGGATCAAAGGCAGGAGAGTTAGGAGGTGCTGGCTTCTTATATGTGGGGAGTGGGGACTCACCAGCAGATGGACAGCACTACCATTGGCAGAGGAGTTAGTAGCTTCTTACCAAACATGTACTTACTTGTTCCTCATTGGTCATTTACCAGGAATCTTTACAGAGCCTACACCATTTTGAAATGCTGTGAGGAAAAAAAAGAATTGCTTAAGAACAAGAAGGGGAAAATTGTGGGCTGTCTCTTATAGAAATCCCCCTGACACTTGGGAAGTCCTTAGGTGGGAGAAAAAGGGAAGCTTTGTTTAGTTGTTATTACTGCTATTTGCTTACTGTATCTTAGCTGATTTTTGTTTAATTGACATATGATTTGAACTAAAACCCCCATCTTTGTGAAGAGTAGTGTTGTTGTAATTGTACTTCAAGGCACAAAGAGTTGTACTCTCTGCCTCAAACGGCCAAAGATTTTATTGATGACTCCAGTATGGTAAGCATACAGGCATCTGTGTAAAGGAAGTAGTCGATCAAGAAGATATCTAATTATTCATTTGTTGGCAGCCTGGTTTGTTCTAATACTTTCTTGGATCTGACTTATGGTCAGATATTAAAGATGATGATGACTGTAGGATGCCTGGGAATACAAAGCACTTTCACCACACTGGCTTCAGTAAGTTGTCATGCTATAATGATTACAGTTTATTCATTGTCACTAACCTGCTTAAATACTTCAGAACAAAGTGGTGTGGTTATATAAAACTTTGAGCAAGAAAGCACAACTCTCAAGTTCTCTTTTAAGCACTGCTGTTGTCATCTGCACTCTCCTTTGATCCCAACCACATATCCGCATAGTAGCTCTGAGGATCTGTGAACCATTTCTCCCTTTCTCCCTGTTTCGGGTTGCAGCTGCTCATTAGAACACTTCAGAACATCTCTTTGAAGAAACATGGTGGTGACAGTGGCTGATCAAACCCCAAATGCTCAAAAACCTTGGGGTGGGGGAAAGAAATCCATATGTCGGAATCCTGACACATCTTGAATCTGTTACTGGAGTTAAAACAGGCACTGTTTGGGAATCAGAAAAACAAGATTCAGCTCTCAGTTTCCCATCTAACCGTGGGAGGACTGTTTCATTCTTCTTGTCCCTTAGCTCTCCAGGTGAAAATAGATCTCTTCTTTCCTCCAGAGGCTTGTAGGAATGCCTTCATTAAGTGCTGGGACAGCTGGGCACTCTGAGGATGGCAGGAGCTCAGATGGTTGCATCTGGATGTATGAGATGGGTTTATCTGGTGTAGGAGTGATTCAGCCCCAAATGGTATGTTGGTAGGACAGAGGTATAGCTGAGTGCTTGCTGCTTGTGACTCCTGAGAACTTTGATATCAGAGCACATTAATTTAACAAGCCCCAGAGTAGCCACATGGAAGAACATCTTGACCCTTTGGAGTTATTCTGAACAACATATCTCAGTGTGCAATGCTCATACAACTGTAATGTGGAGAGTTTTTATGGAAAAGCTGGTCTTACTCCAAGGATTATGGACTAACAGTAGGTCTCTTGAAGCCTCCCTTTGCTTTTGGAAGTTTTGTAGAGACAGCAAGGTAGAGAGGATGTGAGCTGGAAACTCCTTGTGTTTTACTAATTTACAGCTTTTGTAAAATTATGTTGATGGCCTCAGGTCTACAAAAATATGTTTCAGGGCATAATATGGACCAATGACAAATCTTTAGTGATGAAAGTTTGTGAAGGAAAGGGCACTGTCTGAGTCTATAAACCCAGGTTGAATTCATGACAGAAAAATTACATGGAAATGAGTATGATATCACTGGTGGGAGGAAAACACAGAGGTCAGCACTGTTCTTTTCAGGGTTGCTTTTTCAATATGAACTCACAATTGATATTATACTTAACCTTTTGCCTCTTCAATGTAAAACCAAAGGGCAAATACTAAAAAAGCTTTCAAATGATAGTGTTCCATTGTGCAGAGTATTCCTGGCACTAACCTAATTCAAACAAAAAGTCTATAATATATGTAGGCTTTCATTCTTGGAAAGAGTTCCTCTCATTGCCAGTAGCACTACCTGACTGCCCAAAAGAAGTGATCCCCCAGGAGCTTTGGATTTCAGTCCAGGCAGCCAGCCTGGAGTCATCACCTTGCCAAGCAGTGCTCCCCACAGCCAAGCTTACTGCTGAATGACCTGCATGGGGAATAAATGGGTTTCATGTGAATATTTGATTATGCCACCTTTGAGGATGGTCTATGAATACTAGGCTATGCAAAAATAATGATATACGTGCTAAAATTAACTTGCCATTTCTATTTTTAGGGAAGGGTGTGCTGGTTTTGTCTGGGATAGAGTTAAAATTTTTTTCCACAATAATTAGTATGGGGTTATACTTTGAATTTGTGCTGGAAACAGTGTTGATAATATAGAGAGGTTTTCATTATTGCTGAGCAGGGCTTGTACAGAGTCAATACTTTTTTTGTTTCTCAACCTCACCCTGCCAAGAAGTGTGTTGAGGGTGTACAAGAAGTTGTGAGGGGACACAGCTGTGACAACTGACCCCAGCTGACAAAGGGGTGTCCCAGACCCCACAGGACATTGTACTCAGCATATAAAAGCTCAAGAAAGGAAGAGGAAGGGGAAGTAGGGGGGGGTGATATTTGGAGTTATGGTATTTGTCTCCCCAAATAACTGCTACACATGATGGAGTCCTGTTTTTCAGGAGATGGCCAAACACTTGCCTGAAAATTAGAAGCAGAAAATTAATTCCTTGTTTTGCTTTCCTTATTAAGTGGTGTTTATCTCAACCCATGAGTTTTCTCACTTTTACCCTTCTGATTCTCTTCCCCATCCTACCAGAGGAGGGTGACTGAGTGGCTGTGTGGGGCTTGGTTGCTGGCTGGGGTTAAACCATGATAAAGGGATTGCATACTTGTTTGCAGAGTTCATCCCTGTAGGGCCCTGAATCCAAATCTGAGGCCTCTTGGCCCTTTCATGATGCAAGTGGTAATTTAAAATATACATCTGGCACGGTGCAGAGAGAGAACATCCAACATCTGTCACATTCCATTATCTTGCCTTGCTGCCATTAGGCTATTATTAGTATTTAAACCAAATATATCTTCCCACAGGCTGCTAACCATAATACCTCATTCAAGCACCCATTCCTTTTATTGCCACAAACTGTTCTGCACATCACATAAATGAAACTGGAACATCACTTGATGGACTGTTATCATATTTTACTGCTTTATTTTATTTCAAATAGGAGGAAACAAAACGTGCCAAGTCTTGTCATATGATTTGAAGACAATTAAATGGATTTCCCTATCGTTTTGGGTGAAGGAAGTGAACAGAGGCTTCTCTAATGGAGATCAGCTGCAGGCGTTTGGTTCCTGGTTGACAAGGGCCCTTGGCCCTTGGCCCAACAATATGCTGTTGCTGGTGTATCAGTTTTGTCTTGGGTCTCTAAGACTCTGGAATGACTGGTTATTTTTTTTTTTAAACTGTCTTTTATAATTAATTATCTGACTCCTCTATCTTTTCAAAGCCGAGTGAAATAAAGACATTGTAAGAGAATAGAATTACTCTGAGCACAAAGTTAGCTTAGAAATGTTTCCTTCCCAAGTCAAATGCTGTGTTTCTACTGGGAGCTCTGCTCAGCAGTTTGGAAAAAAAATGCCCAAACCCCCAGGTAGTATTTTGAAATGAGTTGCATTTTTAATTCACATCAACACAAATTGCAGCTGCTTGCCCAGAGACAAGAACAGTGTCCTGCCCTAGGCTGCCAGGAAGGATGCTTAGGAAGCTTCCAGCCTGCATCAAACTTTGGCAGCACTCACACTACATCTGTTCCCATCTATCAAGTAGTACCCACTTATGTTCTTAGGTCCTGGAACAGGACCATCCATGTGGTTGAACCCAGTGGTCCTGGGTGTTATTTCAACCTGGGCCAGGGAGTGCCGTCTCAAATGGTTCCCAAGGTGGGTGGATGCCAGTGCACACCAGTGACAGACCTGGGCAGTGAGGGAGCAGTGTTGTGGACATGGCCCTCCCCTGTCCCAGAGAGCAGTCCTGACAACACTGAATTTCAAAGCAGGGAAAGCAAGAGTCCTGCAAGCGTAGGTGTGTCTTCAAGGGCTGCCTCACCACTACTCAATGGCCTAGAGGGTGGCCAAAGTGCTCCATCTAGAAAGTCTGAGCAGAGCATCATGCCAGTGCAACTGTGTAGCTTCTGCTGTCTGACCTGGAGCATTCCAAGTTACACTGAGCATCTTGAACATGCCTGGAAGTGACTTTTTAATTGTTTCTGAGAGTGCTGGATTTTTGCTACTAGACTCCCTGACACATAGTGGTATAAGATATTTGAAGTTGGCCATGTGTCACTCTGGCTGTAAAGGGTGAGTAAGGTGCTGACCTTGCTCTGAACAAGACCACCTTCATGGTGCAAATCAGGGGATGTGTCTCTGGAGGTTCCACATGAGCTCTCCCCTCTCTTCAAAACTCCTCTGAGCTGAACTGCCTTCTCAGTGTGGGCAAGGTACTCCTACACACTGGAGGCACTGGGTTTTAAGCTAATCCTATCTTCTAGTTAACATTATTTATTCATTGTTTTACATTATTTATTATAGTACTGTACTTGTTAAATATGAAAACAGTAACAATACAATAGGGGTTACTCTTTCCACCCTATGCAAGTCATCCCTTTACATAGGAGTGAAGACCCACACAGACCCTGAGCAGATCAGCTGCCCAAGTCCCTTCTGAATGGCTTGTAGGGGCTGGGACTGGTAAGGAAAGGTTTTATCTGCTTTTCAGTGCCATGACAGCAAGCCTGCACCCAACAGCCATGCTGACCTGTGTGGATGTGCTGTGTTATAGCCCAGTGACACGGAGTGGCCGTGTCCCAACTGGCTTTCTCACCTTGAACTGTGGCAGCTGTGGGTTCTCAGCCTGCATCCCCTGGGGGCTCAGCAAGGTCTGGGCTGCTGACCTCTTGCAGGAGGGGTGGAGGCTTCAGAGCTTGTGTGCAAGCTGGCTGAGACAGAAAATTTGAGCTCTTCTTTGGGCCAACAGTGCAACAAAGACAAGCCTTGCATTGCAGGCATGCTGTTGCTCTGGAAACTTGAAGCCTCCCATAAGCAATGCAATTACTAGCTGCTTATCACTTTTGCTTCACCAAGGAGGAGATTTTATTAATTTTGAGAACATTAAGAACACAAAACAGACTTAATCTTTTNTAATTTTTTATTTAAACAAGGTTTCCTCCTAATAGACTTCAAAGAAACCACATTTCTTTCTCTGTGGTTTCTACCTGCCTCCAGAATGCAAACATATAAAATCTCTTCTATCAGCCTCCAAACATTTCCTATAGAAAGGAATAAGATGAATCTCTTTTCTGAGTTACCTGATTTTGAGCTGGCATGGAAACTTGTTTAATGCATAGTAGCAGCTGCATCTCTTCAGCTAAAACAGATATATGGTTGCCACTTACCTCAGCTCTTCTCCTGACTTGTTAACAAAATGATTATTGCAGTGTGCACATCTTAAATCTAAATGTTAAATGGTGCTCAGCAGCAGCTCCTGTCCTCTTTCATCCTAGCTGAATTAGTTCCCTTAAGAAACTAATCTGTAAGGCTGTTAGCTGTCACAGTAAGTACAGGTATTGAAAAATACTCTCTTTGGGGGATGAGGGAGTGTTTGAAAGAAAAGCGTATGAAGTAAAAGGCTCAGCTATAAGACAACAGGATTTTACAAGTTTGTTAAGCCACTACAGTTCTTGATGTCTAAAAATGACTTTGTGGACTTGCTGCCCTGTTCAGTGTCTTCTGGGACCCTCCTTTTTCCTAAAATACTATGTTTGAGTTGGCACTATATGAGGTGCCTTTTAAAGCAAAAGTGAATGAAAGCGAGTGGTGTCTACTAAATGTTTGTAAGTGGCCAAGAACTGTAAGAAATGCGTTTTATTCCCCAGAGCCTGAGGAGGCCACAAGGCAGAAACCCCCTTGGTGGGAGCACTGCTGCAAGAAGGGATAATGGTGGCAGTGGGGAAGCCTCAGAGGTGGCTGAGGATGGGAAGAGCTCCCACCACACTTCCTGCAGCTGCCCTACCCCCGAAGGATATGTCTGCCTGATTTGGGGTGGGATGGGGCAAGTCTGCTTGGCTTTCTGGAACAGAACAGCAACTGAGCCTAATGCAGCAGGGAATAGTCTTTGATGTTTATTTTGGGAGGGTGTTTAGGACCCCTTGTCTTTGAAAATTTGCCCTTTTGTGCAAAGAGGTAAGGGGGAGGCAGTTTGAGTACAGTGGCCTCTACAATGGGATGCTGCTGGGAAAGGCATTTGTATTTTCAAACTTTAATAATCTGGCAGTCCCCACTGTGGCCTCATGTTCTTTGGGTCTATCCCAATTTTATTGAAAAGTGTTGTTGAAAAGACATATTTTGCATGCTGGTAAGAGCAGACCTTTAAATAATATTTCAGAACTTCTTTTTTTCCTCTCTAGGATATCTGCCAGTCCTATTCTGCAATATTTTGATCAATCTTAATAGCTGTTCTTTCCTTAATCATTATGGTTGGTTTTGCTTCTTTTTTCTTTTGTTTTCCTTTTTTTTTTTTCCTATTCTTTTTTTTCCCCTCGAATTTTTTTTTCTTTTTGGTGTTCCAAAGCACAAAGTGATGTCCAGGCCTTCGTGTCTCAAATATACAGGGTTTTTTTTTGTCTGTATAGAAACGTGCACCACTGCAGGTGAGTGAGCTTGGGTGTTCAGCCACAGAGGGGTGTATGTGCTCACAGCAGGATGGGGCTGAAGTGGAAGGGATTTATTTCAGCAAAGTACAGTACCTAGTCCTCCTCTTCTGTTGACAGGGAGCTGGATAGTCAGAGGGCTGCACAGCGAATACTCTAGGCAGCATGGCATGGGAAATACACCTGAATGCTCTCCTCTTAACACCTTGAGATAGGGATTATGCACTAATTTGGTGTAATTGGCTAGTATAGAGTGCTACAGAGTGCTCCCTGCTAAAGCCAGAGTCTTTTAGTTCATCTTCACATTATGAGCTACCAGAGTCAGTGTTCATTTTTTCTACTCAGCACACCAGACAATGCACATGGAGGGACACTGGCTGATGGCTCACCAACTGATGCCTGCAGAGGGTGGAACGAGGACCTCTCCTCCTCCTGCCGTGTCTTTTTGCAGCAGTCACATACTCACAGTCAGGCACCATTGTAGTTTTCATCATTCAGAAGAAATTCAGCTCTTTCTCTGAGATACCAGTGGAGGACACAAACTCCAGCATGGACCCATATCCATGGTGAAGCCACTTGCACAGGCTGGACATAGTGCTGTGCCTTTTGTACGGGTGTAATTGTTGCACAACAGGTGTGGCCGTACCTGCAGAGCAGCAGAAGGTCTGATGACAGCACAGGCACACCTGCAACCCATTTTATATGGATTACACTCTGTAACTTTGCTGTTGTTACCTGTGACAGCAATAATAACAGGGACGTATTCAAACCATATCTTCACTGGATGCAGGTGAAAGGTAGACTCCTACCTTATGCTGGCTAATGTATTTCTGCATTTACTGACCTTTCGCTTATATCAATCTCAATTCTGGATGTGAAAAGTAACCACCTTTCTAGTTTACCAAATCTAATTTTCAGCCTGCACAGAGCAGATTTTGCTGTTTCTTTTTTATAGTCAGTGATTTACTTTACTCATTTTAAGATAGCTTTACTAACAAAAACTAAAATGAAAAGCAAATATCACAAAAATACTCAGGGAAATTACATCAATGATACAATATATTAACATTTATTTAATTGCTGCCATTTCAGGTCAGTTTCCCTTAATACTGGATATTGTTGACTTCAAATAAACCTGAAGCTATAATTGTTCACACACAACTACATCTGTGATAGGTGGAGATGGTGGCCAGGGTTGGAACAGAGTTGGAATTGTTTGTGAACTGCATACTGGGATTAACTTCACTTTTAACTGTTTGCTTTTGCAAGGATAGCAGTCCAGTCATGTTACTGAATTAATATTTATAACCATTTTTTAAAGTGTTCTGATCTGGGAAATCACCATTGCATATTTTTAGATCAGATTTCTGAGTAAGGAAAGTAGTGGTTTGCTATGTGCAAATAAGATGAGGTTACTATTTTTCAACTGCCCCTACTTGCAGTGGAGAAAGTTCATTCAGCAAGCAAAAGGAAAAATTTGAGCTTTCATAGCAAATGCTGTTTTTAGCCTGCTTCAGTCTTTGAACTAAGATTATATTCAACCACTCTTTCTCGTTGCAAAAGCAGAACTTGGAAACCAGTACACTAAAATTAGGAGGCATGTTTGCATTTTCAACCTCTCCAAGCGCAGCACTGCAAATAGTTCATTCCAGCTATGTCATTATTTTACAACATACGGTTTGGGGTTTTTTTTAGAAAGCAAATGTCATCACTTACATTTCTTCCACGTTGCTTTAAAAAAATACCTGCTTTGTTTGGCAAAATGAGTGCGAGGACTGAAGCTGCCCTTACTGCAATGTCCTTGCTGACCCCGTAAGCATCAGAGCCTGGGTTTGCTGCAGGCACTTTGGTAGCCAATGGCTCATCTGGAGGGAAGGTGTGAACACAAAGTTGTGACTTTTCTGTTCTCAGGAGATGGAGAAAAGATCACTAGAACAGTAAGTTCCACACTCCATTCAACAATATATTATTAGTCCTGGAAAAGTGAAATTCAAGGCGTATCATTCTCCAGAGTTGTGTAATCCTGGTACCTGGGAATCTGGACACCTAAGAGAATTGATGAAGATTTTGTGTAGACCTCCTCGTGAGTACAGATCACATGGTGTGTTTTAAGGCATAGTGATGGAAACTCTATTTTTTGTTTGTTTGTTTTGTTTTGCTGTTTGGTTCTTTTCATTCTGAAAGTTTCTAACTAAAGTTAATTACCTCCCTACCATTTCACTGCTTTGTATGCCTGGAACTGCTCCTCACAACTTTTGTGTAAAACATTAAAGAAACCTAATTTGCTTAAATAAGAGCGAGGAATTATTTGATAAATAGAGACAACAAAACCTAGAGACTCCTCTTTGACTGGAAGCAGGTAGCACAGCTTTAAATTGCATACAACCTAAACACTGTCACTGCCAGAAACAATTAAATGCTGTTGTTAATCCTTGCTGGCACCGTGCCACACTTGGAATGGGTGTCCTGTGGGGTACGGGCTCTGTTCACGGTCATGTGTACAAGACATTCTTCACACAGCACTTAGCAGGTGCGGGGTTTTGAATACAGACTAAAGGTTAGCTTAAGGGCAGATAATTAAATAAGGATTGTTCTCTGTGAGGTAGGGGTCCTGTTTGCGTTATGTACGGGGGTTTTGTCTATTTTTGGTTTTGGGGTGTGTGGGGGGTTGTTTGTTTGTTTGTTTGAATTTGGTTTTTAAATGGTTTGTTTATTTTGAGAAAGAGAAAGACAAAAAACCGTTTTATTGTTAACTTGCCGATGCTTCTAGGAACAGACCCCAGTTTCTCCACTTTGCCACCAGATGTCCGTCATGAGCAGGGAAAACTGGTGGTCTGGGCGATATCCAGAAGTTTGGATTCGCACCATTTTTGAAGTTATGACAGTGAGTGAAACTACATGTTACCACTGAGTTTTGGATGGCAGATATGCTAAAAAGGCTTCTTGGCAACCAACAATCCTGTTGGTAGCGCTACAATATGTGTTTAACTAACTCTTAAAACTTGTGTCTCAGACTGCAGCAGTTGTCAGACACAACCTTTCTTTGCACTGCTTCAGAGAATTAGGCATGCAGCTCTCATCCAAAGTCTTAAAATCCTTTAGACAAACTTGTCCTTTCAGATGGCAGGAATATTTGAAAGCTGTCACTGCAGGTGACCTCTGTACGAAGACTTAGTTCTTTTCACCCTCAGCAAGTTGCTGAGTTGATGCTATAACTTTCCTAGGTCTGATAACGGTAGCTGAATCCCACAGCAAAAAATTCACATATACAGGGAAGACGCATTTCCAGGCATAAGTAGGGTACAACTCTGGGAAGCACTGCTGAAAAGGAAAAAAAAAACCCAAACAACAACAACAACAAAAAGCAACTGTGAAAGACTTAAATTAAACTTGAAAAAAGGTGCAATTACTTCATAAGGAGGGTGTTAGCTTCCTAGCTACACAAGGGAATTTACCTCAAAAATAAGGTAACTTAACAGGGAAGTACTGGAAGGTTTGCTGCGTGTCCCTGTGTGCAGACTGCATCAAAATCAGGTGCCCCAATGCTGCCAGCTGTTCTCACAGATGTTTATTGCAGTAACCCCTGTTCAAATGGCAACATTTCAAATATTTTTCTTTCAGATTAAAAACGTAAAGGTGATACACATTTGAGCATCTGAGAAGCAGAAACACCCAAGAGCTGCCCTGGAGTTTAACACTGTCTGTTGCTAAATGTGCACTATCTCTTCTGACTTCAAGAGGAGCAGGGGACACTTCGGATGGAAGGGTTCCATTCTCAGCGATAGCCGTATAATGGGGCATTTCCCTCTCTTATTGCCCAAACAGGAAGTGGAGGCTACAAAGCTCTTCTAGAGACAGCAACGTGAATTACAGCCTAAGAGGCTCAGCGACTGGGAAGCGAATAGCTGTGGGAAGGGGCTGCTTTCCTCCCTCGCCACCTGGAGGGTAAGTACCTGTCTGGGAAATGTCCCTGTCAGGGCTCCTGCGGTTCCTCCCAGCCTCCAAATATCCCTCCTGAGGGGCTACAAACTGTCCTTCATCCCTCTCAGCCCACCAGTGGGACAGCTTGTGCACCAGGCTGCCCTTCTGGGACCCCAGCTTTGCCCAGCAGGATGCCACACTGCCTCGTAGAAGGAGAGGTGTGTTGCTCACCTCCTCTCCGGCAGTGAGTCCTCATCTCCCATTTAATAAAACCAACCCTATTGCTGTGTGCTGAGAAAAGTGGATAAATGAATCAGCAGTGCAAAGGTTTCCCTGGACTTTGCCTTCCCGAGTCCTCGGTGGGTGACACAGACTTCTTTCATGAAGGTACTGGGATCCACTATAGCAAAAGGATCATGTCGAGTCTGTGCTGTCACATGCACCCTCACTTGCAAATTCTGAGTGTCTTCACAAACAAAAAAACCCCAAGAGCAGTTGCAAAAGCAACTTCCCTCCCACCCTATGCCCTTAAAGATGCCTCTTTTCNAAATTCTGAGTGTCTTCACAAACAAAAAAAACCCAAGAGCAGTTGCAAAAGCAACTTCCCTCCCACCCCATGCCCTTAAAGATGCCTCTTTTCCTTCCAAAACAAGCTTTAAAATACCCAGTATCACAGTGTTCCTTGACTGGTGCAGTTAAATCACACATCTGTAACCTTGCTTTTACAGAACTGAACACTCGGTGTAACCTCCACTTCTGAAAAGAACATATTCTGTCTTGAACATTCTCAGCTGTGTCTCTGGGAAGCTGAGTATGAGCTTATTGCCAGATTCTGACTCTAATAAAGTTAATGGAAATGTTGCCAGTGACTTAAAATGGTCCAGATATTATTCTCAGGGCCAACTCCTATGAAATTATCCCAGTTCAAACCTAGAGCAATTGCACTGATTTCAGCGAGACTAGCCTGGATTTACTCATCCAAGCTGAGCATGAAGATGCATGAAGTCAGAGATCAAGAAGAGCTGCTTCTCGCTCAACTAAAGTGCTCTTATGACAGTGTTGGATGGTGGGTTCTCCCCCCTCCCTCTCCGATGGATGTGATGAAATCAGAGCTGCAACCTTACTGTAAGAATGGGTATGTCTTTTATGGCAGTATAACCTGCCCCACTCTATGCAGACAGGTACTCCATCGATCAGGACTAGCAGGGAATATCTGTACCCCGCTGTTTATCAATACTCCATGCTCAGTTCTGCAAGATACTCCAGAAAAAGCCGCGCAGGATGCTGTAACCTATTAAAGAGAACAGTAACGCTTCTTCAGATTTCGAATAGGTAGCACTCCACCTATTTTTCAGGACAAATAGCCACCACCTGCTATATATAGCAAACACCTGGGGGATGGGGGTGGCAGGAGGGGGGTGGCCGGAATCCTCCCTTTAACAACAAACACGCCGCCAGAGTCGCACGGTAGAGGCTGCCGGGGCCGCTGTTGGCCGGACCGCCGCTCCGGGCGCACCAACCCGCTGACACCCGACGGGGCCGGCACTTCTGAACCTGCTGCTGCTCCGCCGCCCGCCCACCCCGCGGGGCCGCGCTACCTGCGCCCGCTCCCCGCCCCGGAGGAGCGGCCGCCCGCCCCGCCGAGAGGCG
>VXBX01003166.1:304364-385047 GCA_013400415.1 Scytalopus superciliaris | reverse complement strand
AGATGCAGCGGGAGATCCTGTCGGTGCTGGGGTTGCCGCACCGGCCCCGGCCGCTGCCGCGGGAGCCGCCGGCCCCGCCGCCGGGCAGGCTGACGGCGGCTCCGCGCTTCATGCTGGACCTGTACCACTCCCTAGCCGAGGGCGCGGAGGGCAGCGCGGAGCGGGCCGGCCGCCCGCAGCCCCCCGCGCCGCCGCCGCTGCCCAGCCCGCAGGACAGCGCCTTCCTCAACGATGCCGACATGGTCATGAGCTTCGTCAACTTGGGTGAGAAGATGAGCGAGCGAGCGCCGGGTTGCGCGGAACCCACTTGGACGCCGACCCGTCCCGTCCGTCTGTCTGTCCCGGGGAGGGGAGGCGGGTGGCTCTGCCCCAGCGCGGCGCGATGGGGTCGGGGGTTTGCCAGCCGGAACCCCCCGTGGGCTGCGCGGGTTTCGGCCAGGAGGGCAGCTCACTTCGGGGAAGGGCAAAACTTCCCGCAGATAGTAAAAAGACCGTGACCCAGAACNGGGGGGGGGCGCCCCCCCCCCCGGCGGGGAGGCGGGCGCGCTGGTGATTTGCCTTCGCCGCCCGCAGCCGCGCTCCGACCAGCCCGCGGGGACCGGGGCTGCGGCCGCAGGAGCCGCTCCGCTCTGCTCCGCTCCCCGGCAGCGCGAAAAGTTCGCAGCTCTCCACCCTGCTCCTTCTCCCCCCGCACGCAGCCCCCGCGGCCCGGCGCGGATCCCCCGGGCAGGGGCATGGCGNCCCCCCCCCCCCCCCCCCCCCCCGCCGCTGCCCAGCCCGCAGGACAGCGCCTTCCTCAACGATGCCGACATGGTCATGAGCTTCGTCAACTTGGGTGAGTAGATGAGCGAGCGAGCGCCGGGTTGCGCGGAACCCACTTGGACGCCGACCCGTCCCGTCCGTCTGTCTGTCCCGGGGAGGGGAGGCGGGTGGCTCTGCCCCAGCGCGGCGCGATGGGGTCGGGGGTTTGCCAGCCGGAACCCCCCGTGGGCTGCGCGGGTTTCGGCCAGGAGGGCAGCTCACTTCGGGGAAGGGCAAAACTTCCCGCAGATAGTAAAAAGACCGTGACCCAGAACGCAAAAGTTTGGGGAAAGGGGGAGAAGGGGAACGAATAGAAAATAATGGTTAGGTTTTTTTAATAGTCTTGGTCTGGTGATAGTGGTCAGAGTCCGTCGTTCAGAATTAAACTCGTGCCAGAGTGCAGGTTGCGCTCACTCTGCGCAAGGTCCGGCAGCGCAGAAATGCCTTTGTGGCGTGAACAAAGTGCGTCCACGCCTACTCCACGGTATCCTCGCCTTCTCTCTTTTATTTGAGGGGATCAGAGCTAGTGTGGTGATCGATACGTGACTCTGTGTAAGTTATTCTGATGACTACAATCTGTATCATGTGGGAATCTTGAAATAAGTTCCGTTAGACATCAACCTGCTCTTCAGACAAATCATCCTGTCAGCGTGATACTCCGAGGTGGGCATTTCAGTGGGGAAGCTATTAAGCTTTTTACTTAAAGGAGCCCTTAATACTGTGCAATTGTAAGGAAACAGTGTAATTAGATTCAGCCTAATATGGAGAATGAAAATATTTCAGTTGGCAAATTGCAGTTCCTTTTTTTAGGGAATTCCTGTGAAGCTCAAGTGTCTCAGCTGGTCAGCTGAAAACCGCCTTTTCACGAGTGCTGCCAGAGCTGTGTTGGGGAATGGCAACACCTGTGAACGGCTTGTATTTTTTTTTTTTTAAACAAGACTATTTGTTGTGTTTACTCATCTGGAGCAGGGATATGCTACTGTAGCAGGACATTTCTCTGAGCTGCCAGCATTGGTACACGTGTTCAATAGCTTTGTACATGCTATATGTATCTAGAACAAGAGCTGGTTAATTTTTTAACCCGATGGAAATCACGTAGTAGGTCAGAAGTGCTGCAAATAGTTGTTGAAGGAATTGTCTACGTTGAAACCGAGGTGCCTGCAACTGGTGTGGGCACAGGTGAGCTGCATTAGGTGCTCAGCCCTTACAGAGTGCAGAGCCCTGTTGGCTTCATGTAGTTCAGGTGTGTACCTGTAAAGGTCTCAGATGGCTTGTTTGAAGTTAGCTCGGGGATGTTTAGGTGGTGCTGATATCTTAGAGCTCAGGTGCTTTTGATTGAGACATCCTGAAATCATTGGTGAGTGAAACCAATGTGCTCTGTGTCCAGTTCAGAACCTGAGACTGTTGTACAGGTTTAAAGGGGTCAGTTCTCCTCTCCAGCCCCCCCAAAGCTCTCTGCCCTTTGCATACACAGAGCTGCTGCTGCTGTCTCTGTTCTTTGCCCTGGAGCCTTTTAGGACCTACACTTGGAGCTGTGGATTTAGGAAGTGTGGTGCTGGCTGTAGCTGTCTGTAAGTAAACCCCATAGCATGTTTTATTTGAGGGATGTAAAACAGGGTGCTTGCAAGGGGCTAGGTGGTTCCCAGAAAAGCTGATTTCAGGGAGATGTGTGAGCATGTGGTATTTTAGGAAGTATTTAGGTGTCTGTAAAGTGCCAGGAGAGTAGTGTTAGATGCTGGATCTGAAAATATGTGTTTCTTTTGAAAATAGATCCCTCCACTTGTATGATTCAAACAAGTTCTAATAATTTAGATCTAGACATTTATGTAAAAACAAGGAAAATTTTTCATGTAATGTTGTAAAATAGTGAAATTGAATTGCTAGTTATGAGTCTCAGGAAACATGAATCAACTGCAGAAATTTCTCATCAACTTCCAAATTCCAAGTCATAAACCATAATGTCATTTAGTGTGATTGTTTGTTACCAGAGTGTTGGCAATTCGATGGGCTGAGACTGAACAGCTGTCTGGCTGTTTTTTGTAGCTTCTCTGACATGTCAGGGATGTTTTTTTTGGGTCTTTAACCTGCGTATTGACACTTACTTTTCCATTAAACAATAATTCATGTCAGAAAACTAGAGGAAGCCTAAGGTTATATTCCAATGTAGAAACCAAAGGTGTGACAGGAGAAAGCCACCACTGATCTGTCAAAGCAGCTTATTAGATGAAGTCAGAAACGCAGCAAAAGATGGTGGGATCACGGCAGAAAGGGAAGACTTCCCAATCTCGAGCACACCAACTATTCCAATGCAGTGTATGTCAAGCAACCCTTAAAACCCATGTCTGGGATCTGCTTATGAGCAGACACTGCCCGAATTATTTTAGTTGGGGTTTTCTGCATAGTTACTTCTGTAAAAACTGAAGGACTTTGTGTTCAACCTTAAACACTTTTGTTTCCATTACTGAAGGGCCCTTGCTGTTCTCTCAGGGTGAGGAGTGTATGGTATCACCAGGGGGTATCAAGTGCAGCTGTATGTTGCTGTGTAGGTGTGAAGTCAGTGTGGCTGACCTGCCTTCAGGTACTGATGCTGCTTCTTCTGCAGCACAGAACCAGACACAAGTTTGATGCATCTGGTTGTGCTGGAAAGCCATCATCTAGGTCAGCTGTGCAGAGAAGTCCTACTTAGTCATGCGAGTCTGCAGGTGTTGATGTTCTTTTAAAAGTGCATTTAATTTTTCCAGCCCCGTAGCCCAAAAAGAGTCACTAGCTTGTAGTCACAGCTGATCTTAAATGTGCAGTCCTCCAGCCCTTCCTGACCAACATACATCCTTCAGTCTGGGAATACAGCAGATGTGTTTTCTGTCTGGGAAAGGGGGAGGGCTGTGTTTTCGTACGTGCTCAAGGTATGAATACTGTTTGTCAAGGTCTTGCAAAGCTGAGAGACTTTAGTGAGGTCTTGGATTATTCGGGCAGTGCAGGCTTGTCTCTGTCTCAAAGGTGGTGATGTCCTTGGAGAGGGTTTCTATTTTGTTTTGAGTTATTTTGGTTTGTTTGTTTGTTTTTGGTTGGCATTTTTTTTAAGTGAAAAAAAGAGGGGCACAGGGGCGTGGAGGTTCTTTAAAAACAAGGAGCTGCTGTCTTAAAGGGAGAACAAAAACGATCGGTCTTTGAAGTGGAGTCTGGGATTTATCTTGCCTATCTGGCGATGTCTGTATTGTCTGACTTGCAAGATGTGGGCAGTGATTCCTGGAGGAGCTGACTGTAGGAAAGCTTGGAGTATCCACGGTTTCTAGGAGCTACTTAGCACTTTGTTTTATAAAGCACTCAAAGCAGTATCAGGGAGTAGAAATAAGCTTTTGTTCTCATTACAAGCAAACTCACACATAAGATATAAACCAATTCAGGTAATTTAGATAATAAATTTAATTTATCAGGTTAGATACCAAAAAACAATTTGACAGAAAATACAATCTGACCTTGGTAAACCTGGTTCCTATTTTGGGAAGATGATCCTTGAAGTGTCTGTTTTGAGTATTTTCACTAGGATGAGGCACCTGAAATGTGCCTGTTCCTTTTCATTTCTCCCACAGGCATTTGGATAGCTAGTACAGATGGAAACATCTGTTAGATCTCTTTAGCTGGCATTCATTGACCAAACAGGGTACCAAACTTCTGTGCCATGCCTGTATGGCAGGGATGTGGGTCTGGGGCCAGGGGAATGTGCTGTGGGCCAGCAGGTGTTTTTGTGAAACTGTTCCTCTCTTCTTGTAGGAACAGCCTTGGTATAAATGTGTGGCATGTCTTGACACAGTACTGTTGGGAGAATAACATCTACTACTGTTTCCTGTTTGGATAGTGTACCTTCCTCATGTCACCAGATATGGTTATCTCCTCTTGGCAAAACAACCTGGGGTTGGTGTGGGGATCCCTCTTGAGGTGTTGATGCTGGATTGGCAGCTGCATTGTCAAGCATCCTTATATTTTACTACCATTTTAGTGAGAGATGTATCAAGTTCCTCACAAAAACCCTCTTCTTCCTCATTCTAAGGAGATGAGGAGTCACCCCTTAAACCAAACGGCAGACTAGGGTCAGGGGCTGTGCCAGATCTAAAGTCACCCTGATCTTCTTAGGCACATCAGTGCTGATGTGAAGAGGATCTGCTCCCCATCCCTTGTTTTGCTGGCTGATGTCTTCAAAGTAGTGCATGTCATGGGTAGCAGCAGAAAATAAAACTCTCAAAGGCTTTGCTACTTTAACTGTATCCAGAATTGTTCTTGTATAATTAAACTTGCTGTTGAGAAGTTGTGTGTCAAAATGAGGAAGAAACTTTTTTGGTCCTCACCCGTGCCTTCTTATCCTGGCATCCACACTGAGGGAGGGGGAGAAAAAGCCATGTCCGCTCCACAATCAAAAATGAGGAATTCAATGGCAGTGTTTGTGGGTTTCTGCCAAGACCCAGATTTGGGACTGTTGACAGCTGGATAGCTGTGCAGGCGAAGTCTGAACCCATCCAGTGCTCCAGAGATAAGGATCATGAAAAGTGTGCTTCTGGGGTGTGGCACTTGGTTATTCAGCATAGAACCTTTCTGTAGGAGACTAACAGCACGAATTCACTGATCTCAGTACTTTGGGAGGGACGGTTTTCCCTTTTATCATAAGACCCACAGGTTCTTTTTGGAGGACTTCATGCAAAAGGTTGAGAGGAAGCTCACCAGGCAATCAATCCTGCAATCAGCCCTGAAGCTTTTGCACATGATTTGAGTTTGGGACCATGGTGAAAAGCCTCTTTTGTTTTCAAATCCTCAAACTTCAGGCAATCCCCATCTTCCCTGGAAGACTTCAAGTGTCTGTTGGGGCACCGGTGCCTCCCGTTCAGTGCAAGGGAGCTGCTTGGAGGTAAATGCAGGACTTGCTGTACAAATACTCTCTCTCCCCTTGCTTGTAAAGCAGCACCTTATGGATATGATGTCTTCCAAATAGGCTTTCCATCTTTTTGGCAGCTGTCACCTACCAGATTTCCTTCTAGGAATAATCTTGCACAAATCCATAGCACCTTAGGTGCAAGCAGCATGCCTTTGTTCTGTACGGCTTTTCACAGGAGGGAAGCAGTGCTTCAGGATCCTTATGTGAATTTCTAAAGCAGGTGAATTTTTTCATCTGAAGGATTTGGTCATCCCACCTGTGTTTTTCCTGGTACCATGCTTGCTGTTGGAGGATATGAAATTAGGCAACCAAGAGGTATCAGGGACGTTGCGTGATTAGATTGATGGGACCGTACCATTCATACTGTCATCCCATCTGTTTATACTCTTAGCCATGTGTTGTAAAGGTCAAGACATCTACTCACAGGGAATAACCAGAGTGTGTGATGCTGCAGCTCTGGCTGTGCTGCCAGCTGGCTGTGTACAGCCTCACTTGCTCAGCATGTGAACAGCATCCTCCATGTGTGTCCAGAGCAGGCCACTATTAGAAATCGTGAAGCTGATGATGGGAATGAGTTTACTGACTCCTGCCAAACGTTGTATAGTGGACTTTGATGCCAAGACAGATTCCCAAGTGTCAAAGAGCAGCCTTACATTTGCTGTTCAGCTGATGCAGCTAAAGGTCCTCGTTTATGTCATCTCCTTGAAGTAGTTGTTGCTTGTAAGCTGCCTGCTAGTGTGCAGCTGCCTGATGACATGATTAAAGAAAGGGCAAATGGTCTTTTAGAAGTCCTCAGCTCCTCTGGACTTGGAATTTGAGGGACTCTAGTCATCCTTCTGCCTTTGGCAAGGAGCCCTGGAGGATGTGTGGCTTCTGGAGAAACTGCTCTTTGAAACCTGCATTGTTGAAATGAGTGGAGGGTCATGTTTGTGTAAGCGATGTATCCATGTCTGACTGTCATCTGGACTAAGCTACTGGAACCAGACTGTGTGGCATTAGTAGGACTATTCTCTGTCTTGTGAAAGCTTTTCAGAGCTTGAAAATTTACAGGCTTAAATTTGTGTGAAATGTTGAAGTCTTTCTTAGAGCAACAACAACAATTTATTGTAATTGTAAAAAGCTAGTATTGCCAAACCAGTCTTGATTAATTCAAGCCAAATTTTTTATCTGTAAATAACTGGGAAGTTGCATTTTGAATTTGAAACCCAGGTTTGGGGATTGGTTATTTATTTATTTATTAAAAGTAAAAATGGAACTTCCTAGGTATTTTCTTCAAACAGAGTTGAAATTAAACCAGTTTTTATAAAAAGGTTTTCTTTTGGCAATTTTCTTCCAGCTCAGCACAGCTTTAGAAGAAAATCACTTGGGCAGCTGTCGTGGATGTCTTGTGCTGGGCTCCTGCTGGGACTGCTTGCTGCAGGCTTGTACCTCTGCCAAGGAGCAGCAGATACTTGCTGGGTCTAGCCCAGTGCATTGCAGTGATGACACTCTCTCTCATAGTTTTAAATATAAACTTTAAGGCGGTGTTTGTGATTAAGGAGGAAGGAAGGTGGTGTTTAGACTTTCCATGCTGCGGAGGCATGATTCTTTTTAGGGTTGTCTCATTGCTGGCTTGTGGGGGGTTAGAGGAAGGTATGAGTTACTTGGGATGTAAACAGTCCCATTGTGTGTTTCTGCTGTATCCCAGCAGATGCACAGATATGCAGTTAAGTACAGTCCACCTACTGATCACTTAGCATGTCCATTTGACCATTTATATAGCAATGTGAAACAGAGAGCAAACACTATCACCCCAAGGAAAGATGGCTCATGGTTGAAAGACTTGTTTTAGCAAGCAACAGACCTCAGAGCCTGGGAGGTGAAGGTTAAGGACTGGAAAGTTGTCTTCTGTGCACGTGATTCTTGGAGGCTGGTGTTGTGTCACACCTACGTTCCCTGTCTGATGGGCAGCAGTTTTAAACTCAGAGGGTAGGCTTAGATTGGATATAAGGAAGCAATTTTTGGCAACAGGAGGACTGGGACACTGGGATGTGTTGCCCAGAGAAGCTGTGGATGCTCTGTTCTTGGAGGTGTTGAAAGTCAAGTTGGATAGGGCTTTGAGCAAG
This sequence comes from Scytalopus superciliaris, assembly GCA_013400415.1. Classification (NCBI taxonomy): domain Eukaryota; kingdom Metazoa; phylum Chordata; class Aves; order Passeriformes; family Rhinocryptidae; genus Scytalopus; species Scytalopus superciliaris. The sequence goes on along the minus strand of VXBX01003166.1, from coordinate 377,217 downwards.
CTTGTCTGTTGCCCATGGCAGGGGTTGAACTGGATGATTTTTGAAGGTCCTTTCCAGCCCAACCCACCTGTTGGTGGCACTTGGGACTGGGATTCTGTAGCTGTGATATGCTGAGAGTGAGAAGATGTGCCTGAAAACCCTTCAGCAAGTTGTTTCTTTCCACCTTTTTTCCAGTTGTGGTTGGCAGAGGATGAGGAGTGGTGCCTTCTGTGGGGCTGCAGGACTTGCAGCAGGGGTGGCTGGGCAGCAGCATTCCCAAGAGGTGGCTGTGGCCCTGTCTTTCCACCTGGAGCAGGCTCCCAAGGTAGTGGATTTGGGAAGATCATGGGGCTGCGGCTGCTGCAGGGCTGTTTCAGGAGAAAAAACTTAAAGAAACTGAGTCCCTGTTTAATACCTCCTAATGGACTTTGATTCCTAAAACCTGCTATGGGCTTGGGCTGGTATTTCTTTAACTTTTAGTTATTTAAGAAAGTCTTGTAGTGTTGAGTAAAGTTTTTGGGTGGATTTTTTTGCTTGTTTTTTTGGGTTGGTTGGTTTGGTTTGGGTTTTTTTTTTTTTTTTTTTTGTTTGGTTTTTTTTTTGGTGATGTAATGATTTTTTTGTTTTGTTGTTAAAGGTACAAAGATTTTTGACAGTGCTGCCTTTAGCTCTTTTTATTTTATGTTGCAGCGTTCATCCCAGCACAATGACAGAATTGAATCAGTGGTAGCAATAGTGGGAACTTTTGGCAAAAAAGGATAATGTAGACAGAGCCGAAGTGTTCTGCTAACTAAAACAGTAGCTGTATTTTCAGAGAGCTAGACATGACTGTTTTGATCCAATGTGGTGTTAATCACAAGAATACATAACTGCTTTCCTGTGAACTTTCCCCTTAAAAATATCCAATGATATCACCTGATGTTTTGCACGAATGCTCAGTATAACCAGAATTTAGAACAGCTGGCTCCATATAAACTTGGAACATTCATAGGTCAAATATTAGTGTATAAATAAAAACATTTTGAAAATGAAAACAGAAGCACAGTATTTGAAATATACTCAATGTGCAGATGTACTTCATGGCTTGAATAGCTTTACAAATTAATCAAGACTGTGTTAACACTTGTTCTGAAGAGTCGAATTTCCTGATAGTAAATGAGAGAGTGTTTTTCAAACAGTGTTCCAAGGATGTGTTATTCTTTGTATTTTAAGTGTTGTGTGCAGTATGACAAATGTATAAATCAGCTAGTTGAAGCCCTCTTTTAAAGAATATATTATATATATATCTGTTTGATCAACCCAGAATCTTGTCAAATGGAGAGCCACGTTTTTTTTGGTAACATATGCCATGTTTAAAGCACGCACACAGATTTTCCTGGTGAGGTGTGTTGCTGTGTGCAGACACATCATTCCTATCTTGTCTCTTACTGCATTGTGTTCATGTGGTGTAGGTGGTCAAGGTATTAGACACTCTGTGCAAGGGCTAAAGGGTGACATAATGTCTATTGAAGCACAAGTGTTCAGCTCCACACTAGGCAACAAAGAGCACTTAAAAAAAAATGAGAGCCATTTAGAGCTTGAGGGCAGGTTGTCATAGCTGGATCCATAAGCTAGGAGGTGTTGGAGGGAGGAAAGGGTCAGCAGCTTTGATGTGAAACAGATGTGTCTTCTTGCATCCTTGTATCTCCTGGTCTTTGCAGACCATCTGACAGAGTACGCCTGAAGAGTAAAGCTGTTAGCAGTCGATTCCAGCCCTTTTAGAAGGAATAAAATTGTCCAAATAATGCTGAAGTGTAACAAGCATGTACAAGATGAAGACTTGTCTGCCCTTGTCTTTGTAAGCTCTGTAATAATACACAGTTGTTCGGACATGAACACTTACTGCAGCCTAACTTCCATGTTTTCCCAACTGCAGTAAAAGTATCTGGATTAGTGTTCTGTATCAGGGAATAAAGAAGTGGTCAGAGCTTTAATTCCTCATGTCACAGAGGCACAAGCTCCATGTGGCTGAATCCAGATGAGCAGAGATTGAATCACCAGATGCTCTGCAAGAAAAGAGGAGGAAGCGTTTGCCCCATCACTTACCACCATTTCTTTCCACTTATGCCCATGCTGGTGGTTCAGATCAGCCATGATAAACACATTTCTTGGTGCAGGAAGAAGCCTTATAAGCTTCTAATGTGCCTGAATCTTAATCATGATGCCCAGACTGGTTCCTCAAAACATTTACGTGCCAGCAGTGAGAGGCTTCTCTGCGAGCCTTGACTTGTGTGCAGGATTTTGATGCAAAACAGTAGGGGAGTATAGCTTTAAAATTTAAGCCTGGTTTGAAGTTCATGCTTCAATATCTGCTCAAATATTTGATCCACAAGTACAGAATCCAGGTGCTCAACTTAAATGATGAAGCTTGGCAAAGAAACCCTTCATTTTAGAAGAGCAGCAGCCTCTTTTGCTCACAAGCCATCATCCTGAGACAGCATTTCAAGCATGCAGACCCTTTCGCTTAATTATTGTAACATCAAACATCTTTGACATGAAAGGGACCAAGCAGTGGCTATGCAAGATAATGACTTGTTTATAAAAATAATTTAAACAGCATATGAAAAGGATAAACATGCATGTCCTGCCAAAATTCACTGTATGTTCTGCAAGCTTTGGTGATTGTGAATTTCTTGGCTTGCTCTTCCAAATTTTTTTTTTTTTCTTTTTTAACCCACAAAGGAGAAAACACAGAGGGGGAAGGGAGTGAAGAGTAAAGAAGGGAGACTAAAAAAAAAATAAAATTCTCATATTTAAGACAATTCCAACATATTATACAGTGGAAGATAGCTGCAGAGAAAAATGCATTTGTTTAATGCACTGCAATAGATTTTCACTTTGCAATGTCTGTGTCTTGTCTCTTGCATGCAATAGTTTTTACGCTTTAATGATTGTAGCAGCTGTCCTGTCCAAAAATGTTCCGTTCTGCAGGATATGTAATGCTCGTTACTTGCTAGACAGCATAAAGATACTGCCCTGTCTCTTACTGAGAACATCAAAACACTTCATAAGCATTGAAGTCTCTCAGTGTGCTTTGTCAAATGTAGAACACAATTATACTCATTTTCCAAATAACCAAGCTGAGACTTGAAGGGCGTGAGTGGACCAGAGCTGTGATGAGGTCTATGATGTTCTTGCTTCCTGTCCTGCAATGTAACCATGAAACTCTGTGCTGTGTTACTGACCTGGCAGGTCCTCCAATGGATCGTGGAGTTGGTAAAACAAGAGGGTCTTTTTGGTTGAAACCTGTCTGGTTTCGGGTTGTGGCACGAATCAGCTAGAGACTATGGGTTCTCACTTGGCTTAGGCTTTAGTGCATCCCAGTTGTGAACATTGCTCATCTGTATTGCACAGTCTCTGCCTTCTGCAACCATGCTCCATTAAGGACATGCTTTTGAGCAGCCAGACATTGGTAATGCCTCTGATCTCTGTGGGTGCTATCTGAACATGAATAACCACTAGATGCCCATTTCTATGTGATGTCCACTACATCCCCTAAGTTATGCCTTTTGCAAGAGAGCAGCTTTTCCTGCTGACTGGATGGTGCAAGAGACACCTGGGTGCAGTGGGTGGTAGCGTGAGCACGTGCACAGGCTCTGGTTTTAATATGCCTGTTGAAGTGTGCCTCTTGTACATGGATGTGAGCTGGCAATCCATGAGGACCTGAACAGGAAAATTATAAGTGGTTACAGGCTAGCACCTCTCTCTTGAAACTATGGGAGAGCCTAGTAAATGTCTGGTTGACTTTTGGTAATGTCCACACTGCAGGAGAGCTAATAGTATTCTTCTGAGTTAACTGATAGTTTTGTTGAGAAACCCCCAATAAAAATGCAGTGTAATGACTGAAGTTGGTATAATGACTCCTTTATGTTTCAGGAGCTATTGGGATTGGGTCTGCCTGATACTTTTGCTATCACTAGTCTCAGTAAAAACAGTTTTATGGGGTCCCAGAACAGTCTGTTGCTTCTGGCAGCCAGAGAGCTGGCAGCTCCGATGCACTGAGGCTTGAAGAGATAGTTCATTAATTCATGGCACTTTCCAGAATAAACATGGCAAACCTCCTCTGAAATAACAAACGGTAAATCCTCCTTGTCACTCAAGACTGCGCGTTTGTCTTGAGAAAGGGGTCATGAAAGAAGCTGTCCATCTCCTAATGAATGAGAAAATAAATAGAAGAAGAATTATGCATTGTATCATACTTGACATAGCGAAGCTTTGGGGTGGAATAGCAACAAATTATTCCTCCCATCTTAAGCCCTGTTAATTGTGGACCTAAACCAAGCAATGCCCACTGGACAGGCTATCAGATGGTGTAAAGTATCACAGCTCTTTGCCAGGGATCCCTGGTGGGAATGAGAGCCTTCTTTACTCCTTCTTTGACTCTTTTTGGGATGGTAAATGTTAACACAGCTCAGCTTTGGGTCCTCAGGGATAGGACCCTCTGGTGTGTCTGTGCTGTGAGACTTGTGAAGGTTGCTACAAGCTGGGGTTGCTCAGAGCGCACAGATGTTTTGTGCAGCTTGTTATTTTCTATGTTGGAGGTTATGAGTCAGATTACTGTTACCAAAATGTTTATGTGAAATCATTTCTGAGTCATATATTTGCATCATATACAACCTGTCTGACAATCAAAACATTCAGCACTGGGCTAATGATTATACTAAGTTTTCCAACACTCTGCTCCAACATAGCATAATTACATGGCAAAGTGCAATATATTACTTTGACAGTGTTCTTCATATGTCTTGTGATGTCAGAACATCATTATTGCTATTATTTTAAATTATCAGAGTTTGTTGCACAAAACAAAGTTAAAAGTAGTGAGAGGCAGTCCCTCAGAATCAAAATGCCCTTCAAATGTTCCCAGACTCTTTCAATTCCCAGGAAAATATGCATTTCAAGAAGTTTCATAGTACTTTTAACTTCATTTTCTCTAGAGAGGTACTTGATCAGGGCTTATTGGTTTAATTGACAGAATAGTTGTGATATTTGCCTGGAGAAATGGTTTGGTGCCCAGGAGACTGTTTGGTAGTTTCTCTATAATGTATTTTTTAAGATAGAACTGGAGTATTTTTAGCTGGGGGGAAGACATAAACAGTTTCTAAACTACAACTTAACGCATGCTGTGTTTATCTTTTGTTTGAGTTCTAGCATAAATAGGGGGTTGCTTACAAAAGTATTCTGAATAACTAAGGCAGACATTTAAAATTATACTTACTTTCAGGTGTGTGAGAACTCAGGCAGGAGTGTTTTCTGCCATGTCCCAGTGAATTCAATAACTCCTCTTTAATTGTTTATTCTAGAGCAGGATGGGGGAAACCAAAGCACCCCCCAATGCTGTGCTAAGGAAATGGTCAGGGAGATGAAAAGTACATAGGGCTGCTCTTTTGTTTGTTTTTAAATACCTGCCTATGAAAAAGCATACAGATGTTGAAATGGAAAATGATGGTAGGGCTGACTTGCCTGAATTTGGTTTACAGTCTTTTGGAATTGGCTTTGGGAGCTCGATTACAAGTGTGAAGGGCACTGCCAGGTCCCTTAAATATAAAATATCATTGCATTTCATCACTCTTACTGAACTGGCAAAGTGCAAAGTGCAGGGTGGATTATGATGACATTCTTTATGCCCCTAGTGAAAAAAGTATGGACAATACAGTAGTGGGCTTCCCTGGCTACAAGTGTCTGAACTGTGCTTAGTAATTAGGGAGCCTGTGTTTGGAGCAATAAAAAGCATCCCTGTGCAGTATTAGCGAGCACCATCTTTGCTTATTCACTCTCCTTGGCCAGCGTCAGTGGCAAATACATAATTGGTCTATGAGGACCAATATATTGTGAAGTGTAGTGGAAAATGCCAAAATAAAATTTCAGTTGGATGAAGTCCATTTGTCCTGTGCTAATTGCTAGCCCTGTAAACAAACACAGCTGCTGAACGTAGAATCAGTGCTCAGAGTGGTTAAAAACAGTGATGCATTACTAGTGAGATCACAGCAGAAAAAAATATGTAACATATGAGGCTGCAATAAGGATCAAGTCTATCCTCAGCTCTGATTAATTGTTTCTGTTTATATATTTTCATCTATTTCTGAGGCTGTAGGGTAACTAGAATGTAAAGATTGCTTTTTGATTGCCAGATCATTCATCTGAGATAGAGTATCAATGAGCCAGTTGTCATGAACTTTTGCAAAAGGGTCTGAACCAGCGATGAATATATATGTTATAGTTATATTTTATATTTCATTTTTTCCTATCAATCTGTCATTGATTTGGTCATCTGGGCTTTGTTGTTACTTGTTTACATATATAAAGGATCCATGCAGGTAGGTTTACCTGTTGTTTCATCTTAATTAAAATGCCTTTAGAAGTACTGCAGTACTGAACAATGAACACGTGACTGCAAACATTAGAAATCTTGGGGCCAAGCCTGTTAGGTCATCGGCAAAGTAGCAGCACTTAACGCTGTAATTTGTCTTATGGCCTGGTTATATGTTTTGACATCCTTGAGCTGACTAATTGCTCTGGGGGGAAAAAAAAAGAAGTAAAGAACGATGTTGGTTACTGTAGTAGAAAAGATGGTTTCCAATCTCTTCTGTCCATTGCATCCATTATTTAGTTACTGCTGTGCAGTCACCCCCAGTGCTGGCAGACTAGGGCTCCTATGGCTTGCCACAATGCAGTTGAGTAATGCACTTGACATCATATTGTGCATCACCTGTCTGAGCGCTGAAGAGATTTCTTTTTCCCCCTTGGCTTTGACAAAAGAGAAGGCTAAAGGAGCTAGATGGTTCTGGTGGGGAATAGATGATACAGAATATTAATCACCATGTATGGCTGACCAGAGGAGCTGTTGTTAGGGAACCCTCCAGAGCGACATGCTTGTAGGTACATAGCTCACTGAGGATAGCTGAGGCAGCGAGGTTTGTGTGCTCCATGTGAGGGTTCACTTCTGGCAGCGCTGTGGTCGTACCTGTGAAGGTTTTTTGCCAAGTGATTTGCTTGGTCCTTGGCCAGCTTGTTGCACATGTGTTGCTGGGGGGTTGTGACACCAAGATGGACATCCTGGCTTCTCTGCAGTTGCAAGGCACGTTTCCGTGAGCTCCTGGCTCTCTGCCACTGGTTGTGTCCCAGGGGCTGTGACAAGATGCCCATAAGCTCTCAGAGTGGCAGGTAATCTGTGTCTGCTGTGCAATATTAAATTTTTCTATGAGATAGACTTGGTGTTTTGAACAGCTTCAGTTTGGAAGTTTTGGCAGTTTTGTAGCCAGCTGGGGCTTTGAATTGTGGCAGGTGGTTCATTCCATGCTGTTGCAGCACGTGTTGGTGCCACCCTGTTCAGAAGCCTCTTGGGGCTTGAAAAATAATTGGGTGTTAACGTTACTGTGTGCTGGACAAATGCCATCACGGATTTTGTCGTGTCTGCAAGCGCCACCAGGGTCTATCAGTGGCCCAGGGTCTGGAAACTCTCCTGGCCCCTACCCCAGCTCAACTACACGCTGGCACAGAGAGTTTAAATCTCAACCTGTCAGTCTGGCACATTCCATAAACACTAAATTGACTTGGAGTGGCTAGGTCTGGTGCTATAAAACATACCGTTCAGGTATTATTGCCAAGGAAAAAAAAAATACCTGTAAATTGCAGACTTACAGCATAGGGGCTTATTTCTGTGCTTATGCTTTTTACATTTTCATTTTTGCACCAGCTTGGCAAGAAGTTAACTTAAATGTCAAAACTATTTTTATGTAAATATATGCATTATTGAATTTCTTACTCATAAAGCAAATAGTACTTTAAGCCCACAAACAGTTGAAGCTATATATATTTTCTCACTACTGAATTTGGCTTTTAATAACTTGGAGTGAACTGTCCAAAATAAAGTTAGGAATCAAGGGCACTTTATTTTCCAGCTAGCAACATATGTATTCTTGGCTTTGGACTATACCAGTCTGAGATGGAAGAAAACCTGGATTTGTACTACAGATCCTCCCAGCAGTTAAGAAGAGTGAGAAATATCAGTTAAATAAACATTTTACAATTAACAAACTTTTCTAAAACTCTACAAAGCTACAAAAAATACGAAGGACAGTTAAGAAACTGTGAAGGCTTTGATATCAAACAGTGGCTTTCTAATGTGTTTCTCCTGCTGGAAGTGCAGCCTTGTGCCAAATTCAGAGGCAGCAGTTATCTAGAGAAAAGGCTGTAGTCTGCAGAGTCCCATAGATTTCACTGATGCTATTTCAGAAGTTAGGACAGCAAAACCTGCCCTTAGCACGTATAAACAAAACCACAGCTGAGGTTAGGGCTTGTGTACTAAGCCCAGGTCACAGTGGCCTGAAAGGAGATGCTCACTCTCCCTCCTGGGATTCATGGTTTGTCTCTATGTCATGCATTTTCTTGCCCCACTGCCTTCCTGCCTGAGGGAAACCTCCAACCTGAGGTTGGTACCAGGTGGGAAAAGTCACTTCAGAAAGTCATACAGACAAGAACTTGTTGCTGAAGAATACCTTGCCAGTGCTCTGCCACAGCCTTCTGGTGGGATTCTCCTTATTGCTGTCCTAACACTGGCATGTGCTCAAGTGTCAAAGCTGTCATAGCAGAGAGGTCCGTTGGTTTTGCCCTGCCCTCTGCTGCAGGCTGGGCTCCTCTGAGCATGTGGGTGTGTTCAGGCTAATTGGGATGCAAAGAAGCTCGACAAAGAGTGGAATCCTCAGCAGATTTGCATGCGACCTGCCATCCCAGATTTCAGCTCAGGATTTTGAGTCAATTATCCAGCAATTCAAACCTCCTTTGCCTGGGTTGCAGGGTACTTGCCTTGCCACTATGTGTGGCATTAAGGGCACACATTGCTACTTCCGCTCTTTTTGCTTGAATAAACTCAAGCTGTACTCAAGGAGGAAAAAAGTGTCGGAGTGCTTTCTGTGGCAGCTGTCTTGGTTGTCTGAGGCTGAAGCTCATGTAAAACACAACTGGGGAAGACCCTTCAAAAAAGTCAACCCTTAAAATGTTGGATACAATCACATGCAAAATTTGGAAGACCCCACCAGTGCTGTAGCAAATGCAGCAGTTGGTCATGGGTGGGTCACATCCAGCCAGTCACTTGTGCTGCCTACACACACCTGGCTTTGTGGGCAGGAAGGAGAGGAGAAACACTGGGGAAGGAGGAAGGAACTGCACCAGAGAGAGGGTCCTGGCTCCTGCCTGTGCAGGCAAGTGAATTTGAAAGATGGTGACTAAGAGATTCTGGTTTTCTTAAAATAATACTTTTAGCTGACTGAACTCTCTTGCTGATGCAGCTTTTGATTTTTTTTTTTTACCTCTTATTCCATCTTTCCTAGTTTGCATGATTCAGACTTATGTAAACACTAGTAGTTGTGCCTCATTGCTGTGAGAGTGGAGCTGTCTGAAAGAGACAAGGCTCACAGGGGCAGGAGACTTGTCCTGAAAACCTTTTTATCCAGGAGATCCTTCGTGCATCCCTAGGAAGCTGCTGGAGTGACGGGTGAACTGTCTCTGTCGGGTGGTGCCCAGGAGGCAAGTCTGAGGAAATGGTGCTGCTCTGCTTTTCTTGCAATGCCCTCTCCTAGAAAACTTGGTTGTAATGGTCTTATTCTTTCTTGTTAAATGCAGGGTGTGTTAAAAGGCTGCTGAGAATAGATTGCTTAGTGCTGTCTTTAAACTCAAGCTTTAAGGAAAAACTGAAACAACAGATGAATAAACTGGTTGTGGTTTAGCTTGAGCCATAAATACTCTTTTCCTTTTTAAATACGTTTTTGGAAGGTGAGAGGAAACCAATTATGATAGCGTTTAAAGTAAGCAGACTTTTCCTGTATTTGACTGAGCTGTGTGATTCATCTTGACAGGCTTTATGTTAATTTCTAAGTCATTCTCCTTGTGCCTTATTCTTTCTTTATTTTGTTAGCCTTGCCACCTGAACAAATTAAGGAAGTGTTTGCATGTGGCGTTTTCTTAATTATGTACCTGCTGGTCACAGTTGGGACACCTATATTTTCACTTGCTTCTCTGTATAGCCAGAGGGCAATTCACCCTATAGATTTTTTTCCCCTAACCTTTGAAAACTATTTTTCTTGTGTAGATTGTGTGACTACACTTAAATATCCTGTTTTTCTATGGCTTTGGCATTTCTTTATGTGCTTGGAGTGCAGAAGTAGTAAGCTAAGGTACAATGGTTGGTACTTTTATTGGCAGTGGTAGTATACATAAAAAGTCCAAGTCTGAACAAGAAAGGTAAATCAGTATCAGGACTAGCAAAGACCTGCAGAGCCATTACAAACAAAGAATTTGTAGGCATTTTGTCCAGCAAGCTCCACAGAAATCCATTCCAGTTTTCCCCCATGTCTCACGGTCACAGGACTCCTGCCAGCTGCCCTGGAGAAAAATAGTAGGAGCATAGAAGTGCAAACCAGCACCTACAGCTGTAGACTGCTGGGGAAGATGTGCTGGGAGCAGGAGAGATCAGCAGTCACTGGTATCCTGGGTCCTCACAGCACTGCAGCAGCTTTTAGGTGGTGTTCCCAGGCAGGATGTGGACTGTCCTCAGTGTTAGAGAGGGAAGAGAAAATACCCAACATGCAAACTCCTCTAGCTGCTTTGATTTGAGGAAAATTTCCTCGCTGGTCTTATCCTTTGTGTGTGAGAGAGTTAGTAACTCAGAAACTGAGCAGGCTCTTGCCTCACAGGAAGTTCTGAGGCTGGGATGAATATGTGGTGCTTCACAGGGCCATAGGAAAAAGGACTCAGCTTGTTGGTGTAGGTCACATAAGAGTACTACAGTATAACTATGGGCCAAACAAGCACAGGAAAAGTGATGATCACCTCCCACTTCACTGTGCTCCAGGAGTATTGACAAATTTGACACCCTTGTCCTCATTTCCCAAATTTCAGGTTCCCATTCCAGGAACTGCAGGAGCAGTGGTTAAGTAGGACAAAACCCCTCAGTATTTCTTAGTCTTTCAAGTGAATGTGTGTGTATGCTGTGCTCATATTCTCTTCCCCTCCTGCTCAGCACTGTCAGCTTTCTATTAGGAAAATCTAAAGTTTGCATCATGGAGGTGTTGGAGGTGGCTTGTGAGAGATTCAAAACACAGGTATTATGTATTGGCTGGAAGGGAAGGATCTGCCTGTGTTGAAATTTGGCTTTGTGGTCTGACTTGTGACCTTGATACTGATATAAATATTTGTGTTAATATTTATAGGAGCAGTGACTGAATGTCATTGTTCAGTGAATGTCCCAGACACGAGTTTAGGTTTAGAGAAAGTTTGACTTTATATCCTTATTATGTATATAAAGGTGAATGGACTCAAAGATCTCCAACTCCATGCATAATTATTTCAAGCATTATGTGGCCAGTAGGTAACCTGTATAAGGGTAACTGGTGTAATTTGGTGTATTTTTCAAGAAAATGAAACAGTTTCATGATAACAGGGAATAAAACCCTGGAGTTTAACTCAAAAAGCATTAACAATTGTCTCTTGGAATGCAATCAGCAAGCAGTAAGGATCGTTAAGTAGATACAGAATTTAAGTGACTCTACTCTTAATAAAGGAACAGCTAAATAAATATTTCGAGAAAACAGTGAAGTCAAATTGCAATAAATTTTATTATTTAAAGCACTTTTAAGGCCCCAGGACAGGAATATATCTGCATTCAGGAAAGCACTTAAGCACGTGCTTTCCTGAATAGGGATAGTCTAAGGCTTATACTTAAGTGCTTTCCTGACTGTGGGCCAAAGCCTCCTAAGAGTTTATTTTAAAGACACTCTTCCCTTAATTAAAACACTTGGTCGAATTTAACAATTAGGTGTCAGCTTGCTTACTGTCACACAGCAGCTTTCTGTAACAGCAGGAGGTGGCACTGTACAATGACTGAGGTCAGGAAGCGAAGACTCCTTCGTCAGCTGACACTTTGAGGGGAAACTTGATTTTTATGGGCCTCCCAATAGTTCCCTCCGGCGAGGGCTGGCGGTCTAAAATAAATTGAAGAGCTCTGCCAAGAAGTGTCCCAAAACTCATTACAGGGTCTGCGTTGGAACCAGCCTGAGCTCAAGGCTTCTCCCCACTGCAGCAGTGCTGAGTAGCACTGGAGCTCAAGCTGGTGCCTGTCAGTACGTGTGGCTGGACTGCAGTTGTTCTGCCAGATGCTCTGTTTGTTCAGAGGTTGAAGTTTTATTCCATTGATCCTCGTGAGCATCCAGTTGCTCTTTTTCTCACTTTGGTGGCTGGGAGCCAGTTGTGCTAATGGCACTGGTCAGGTGTGCTAGAGAAAGTGGAGTTCACTGCAATGCTGCTTCTTCCCTAATCCAAGGTCCTGACTGGTCTCTGTGGCTCTGAAATGCAGGTGGAACAATGGTGGCTCCTCTTGCCCTTCCCTGCATTTAGTATTTGCTGCTTCCTACCTGAAGGAGCAAGAGTTGTCAAAGCAGGTAGGAAATTGCTTTGCTGGGAGGGAGAGGGTGGGACCCCATCACACCAGTAATGGTGAAAACTAAGTTGTTCTGGAATGTATTGCCAAAAAGTCATTGTTCCCTGAGGAGGTGGCCCTCGAGCATCTCCTGCCGTGCCAGGAAACAGAAAAGTGAGGGGATTATTTTAGCACCTTGGAGACAGACAAGGAGCTTTGATCAGAGGATTTCCATACAGAGCACACCTGAGGTCCTGTGCTTTGGGCATCCCTGTCCAGAAGCCTTGTTGGTGAAGTGCTGGAAGTGGTGTTGGACTCTTGCCTCGTAGCAGCCTCAGCTGTTCTGTGGAGGAACAAATTCACTCTTTGGTTTTCCTGAGGAATTGGACATTAAACAGGGTGTTTATGATTTGAAAGCCTGTTGCATTTTCTTCTCTCCTCTTAGTGTGCCGGACTTTTGACTCACAACTAAAGCAGTTCAGTGTCTTGCTCACTTCTGCTGCCAGGACTTGGCTCTGTTGCTGCCATGGTTGTCCTGTCTCACTTATTTTTATACTTTTGCTCTATAAATTGTGATCTATAATTGTAGGATAGCTCACAGCAGTCTAAGCTACTGCCTTTTTGTGTGTGGTTCTTCTGAGGGACCCCTGCACAGGGTTTTTCTCAGGTTGCAATAAGCTTGATTTTTAAATCAGCATTTAATTTCTGGAGTCCATAAGTGTTAGCTGTGGCCAGGATTTTAAAGGTGAGGTGAGAGCAAGTCCATGCCCCATTCAAAACTGCTCCTGAAAGATTTTCCCATGCAAAGCCTCTCACGCTGTTGTCCACTCCTTGTCATTTTGGATGTGGGTTCTACTTTAGCTTGGGAGGACCTAAGGCTTGCTCTTGGCTTGTCCTGGCAAGGAGGTGAGAAATGAAGGAGAAGGTATTTTTTGGGGGGAAAAAAGGTGAAGAAGGATGTAAAGTTTGGTAAGAAATGACTGTAAATTACATCCCTGATAGGTTGAATTTTCCATTTTAGGGAGAATGTGCCAAAATACTACAATAAAATACATAATGTGTTTCCTTTGCCTTCCCATTGTAAAACTTGAGAGTCATGGCATATTAACCAAAACCAGATACATCCATTGAGTTTCCATACTCTGAAGCAGTATAGGGTGGGGTGAAGCTGGTATTAATAGGTCTATTCATCACAATAAGTGTTCCTGGTAGATGTGGGTGGTTCAGACTCAGTGAAGAAATGGCTCAGAAGTGATCAGTCTCCACCCAGAGAAGCAGGAATTTGTAGCAGGGAGTGTCCTACATACCGGTAATAAAAAAATGATGGCTAACTGAAGAGTCTTTTCTTGAAGGGTTTTATTTTAAATTCAGGTGAGCTGACGTTTCTTTAGCACCAAGACTCACTTTGTTTCCCCAGCTGTTTTCTAATGTAACTTGCTAATTATGGGCCTGTGCTCTGTAGGTGAATCTGCATTTGATTAAGAGCTGGCTTTAGGCTGTCATCTTCTCACTCCTGTCCCAGTGTGCCATAAAAAGCCCTATAAAATACGGGGGTTCTCGAGGGAGTTGGTGTCTGCAGTGCTGACTGACACGAAACCAGCATTTTTGTGAATTTGTGTCATTATGTAAGTTGTACATTCTCTTCAGAAATTTATCTATTTATTCATGGGTTTAATTGCTATTTCTTTTACAGCAGGGCTTGGAGTTTGTAATGAGAAGTCTGGGCTGGGCGTTGCACCAGTACATAACAGAAAAGGCAGCTCTGCCCTTGACTGCTAAGAGGACATGACGGGATGACAGGAATAACAAAAGGGGTGGAGGACGGAGTAACAAAAAGCACAGAGATTACCAGAAAAATATGTGGCTACCCACATTAAATATGTAACTTGGAATACAGTGTTTTGTGCATTGATTATGCAGGAATATGCATTCTACAGGATTTTATATCATATTTAGCGATCTATATGTTTTTTTTTTCTTTTTTTAGGAAAAGTAAGGATTGGATAAAGTTGATTTGTGTATACAATATATATGTAGTTCTTCTGTACCTAATCTTAGTTCCATGTCCCTGGGAGTCATGTGTACATAGAAATCGTTTCTAGGTTGGTGAAACTGAAACAGAAAATGAGACATTGGTGATGTCTGGGTTTAGAACTTGGGTATCTGCTCATGAATGGTTGTTTTGAACTCTGTGCTGAATGGAGAGCAGAGGGATCATTCCTGTTGTCAAGAGGTGGACCCATGTTGATGGTTGGTCTCAGCAGAATATACAGAATGGCACCTCGTTTTGGAGAACTTAGGGGCACGGGATGAAATCAGTCAACTGAAAAGGAGATGAGCAAGTAAATCCCTATTTCAGTGCAGAGCCCAAACACAGATAGAAAGGAATCTTTTCACTTAAAGTTTTTGGCTTTTTTTGGAAGGGTGGCATGAGTTCATGTAGGGTTTGTGACACAGAGTCACTGAGGTGAAGGTAACCTGTCATTTCCAGCCCACAGTGCTTGCTGTGGACATCTTTGGAGGCTGTAGGGATGGCTTTGCATTGGGTGATGTATTCTGCAGGGGAGCTTATGGACTCCCTGCAGGTGAAAGGAACACATTCTTCCTGCGTCTGCTGGATGGGCTTTCTGTCCTTCCTCCTGTGAATAGTCATTTTGATGTCCATACTGTGAAGTCACTGAGACGAGATGGGTTGAACAATGGACAAAAGTTGCTCAAGAAGACTGGAAATGAAAATACATTCCCATTTCTTAGAGTAATGCTGATGTTTGTCTCAGCTCTGAGTTTCTGTGCTGTGGGCTTTCTGCAGCAATTGAAGGCAGTCCATGCCTCTGTGGAGGAACATTGTCTGGTCAGCTATGCAAGGGCTTGTAATTTGATCAAGTAATTCTGAGATGGCCGCATTTTTGTGGAGAAGTGTGGGAGGTTGTGTGCCACGTTGCACTCTTGCTGTCTCGGATTTTACCATTTAAGCCTCCTGTTTGCTCATTACATAAATGCTAAGGTTTCATTCTTTTAGGGCTTTGTTTCTGAGTCTTCCTGTTCTTAACTTTGAAGAAGGGAGTCACTTCCACCGCAGTCCAGCCAGTGTTTCACAGTGTGCCTTCTGGGTTGGCTTCATACACACTGTGGTTTGCACTGATGAACTGCTAGCCCTTGTGGGTGAGAGATAGTGGGTGCCAGGGCAAGTGTGGATGTTTGTGGACTCCTCTGAAATACGTGGCAGTGAGGAACTTGGACAGTAAATAGCATTTCTGTTTGATGGTGGTGAGAATAGACCAGTGATAAGTCAGGCAGAAGTGGAAAAGGTGGCCAGAGACTGGGGCCAGGACCCTGCATTGGTCAAGGACGAAGGGGAGAGAAATGTGGGACTGGTGGAACAGGTGAGTCAGAGCACAGTGGGTGGGAACAATTCTGCATGGACTCCTGGGTGGATGGGTAAATGAGTGCAGGAGTGCTGTGTGAGCAAGGTGGTAGCTGGTACAGCACTGGAGACATGCAGTACTTTTTGTGGAAGGAGCAGTAAATGGTGGCATTGAAGACATTGAAAGAGTGTTCTTGAGAGTTGTGAGATGCTGAATTACCCCACAAGCAATTCTTTGAGAGAGCAGAATTTCACAAAGAAAGTTGCAGTAATTTTGCTGCTGTTGACTTTCAGTGGTGCTCCAACCTAATCTCAACCACACCTGCAAGAAGCAGGGAAAAGGCTCTTAATCTCTGAGCGCTGCAGGTCATCCCTTGTCCTGTCCTTGGCCAATCCTCCTTGGGGATGAATTGGATGCCCGTGTGGTCCCCTCCCCTTCCCAGCACCAACCTGAGCATCCCTGCCTTGAATACAGAATTATATCCAACCCTGCTGCAGCGGGTGGATGGAGGACAGGGGCTGGGCTTGACTGTTCCCCTTTCCTCACCTCTTCTTCTCTGGAAGTGCTGGGAGCCACCTGCCTGCAGTGATTTTGGAGTCTGAGTTAGCAGGAGCTACCAGAAGCAAGCAGATGCAATTTGGCTTCCAAGTAACCCTCCTATTTCTCACTTTTAGAGCTGAAAGGTGTCTTTTGGATTAATTCTGATAAATAACAATGTTGCTGTTGCATGAGTATGACTTGGCACGAGTCGCATTGCTGAGTTTCAGCTTTATTGTTGGTCAGTCTTTTTTAAAAATTAAGTTTTTAAGTTTTTTAACAAAAGAGCTAAAGTGCTATGGTTTGGACTTTTAAAGGACATTATTCTTCTTTCTATTGAAATGGAAATGAAAAAGGGAAGAGGAAGAAAATGAAAAAATAGTGTCGTTTCCATTAAGAAGGATTCTTTTTTTCCATTCTGTTACTGTCATATGTGGGGGATATTTGTAAAAGTTTTTTCCTTTTTATTTTTTTTTAAGAGTCCCCAGCCATTTTTGCTTGAGGAAAGTGTTTTAAATGTGGAAAAATCTCATTTTTCATTAACTTAATTTTGGAGGGTTTTTCTTGCTGTGAGCTCACTTTACCAATTGGAGCTACCTGGTTGATCTCTTGAATCCATTTTTGTCAGTGGATTTCTGCATAACAATTGCTTGCTTCTTTTTTTGTGAGAATATGATTATCATGAAAGAACCAGCCGAAAGATAGAGTGGACATAGGTTAAACTGTTTAATCCAGACAAATTATGCAGAAAATGTGCACCTCATGCACTTGAAATAACATCAGGGGTAAAAAGTATCATCTTCTGAAGGTTACCTTCTAGAGTACAAAGAAAATAACCAGATTGCAATACTTTGGAGCAAATTTTTTGCTTCTCTTTAAAAATAATTGAAAAATCAGTTCTTTTCATACAGTCATGCATAAGTATTTTATGTTGCTGACCTTGCTGTTTCATAACTTTTTCTTGCATGATTCTTCAAAAATTCCTTCACTGTCTTTCACAGATTTTTATCTCGGAACACGTGCTTTTGCCATTAATTTCGTTCTTACACATTCATTCTTTTACCAACTTTTTGTTGACTTATGGTCTATCTCTGTGTGCCTTATTATCAGTTGAGTTTGTCCTCTAAGTGCGATTTCTTCCCCCTCCTATCCTCCTGGCTTTCCCTTGCAAGACTCCCTTTGTAGTGCATCAGTGTTGTATTATCGAAGCCATTGCCAAAGGATGTTGTGGAGGCCAGAGGGGTGAATGGTTTGAAAGAGGATGGATATAATACATCTGTTGGTAACTGATGAATGTCATGTTCTTTGTTTCCCATGAAGCTGCTAAGCTTCTGATGACTGGAAGACTGTGTGACAGGATACTGATCCGTCTGTGTTGTCTTTTTGTCCCTCAACGTGTCTTACTGGACACCCTTAAAGACAAGATGCTGGGCTGCCTGAGCCTTTGGTGTGGGTTGTTAAAGCTGTTTCTGTGGTCTCATCAATCTGACTCTGTCTGGTTAGGGCTCTCCAGTTTGTGGGTACAAACAGCCTGCAGCTGATCAAGAATACAACAGTGGAAACCCACGGGGAAGTGCTGCCTGTCCCTTGGCTTCATGGCTGCAGGGTTCACAGTTTAAAAGCAGAAAAACAGAGGTAACCACAGGTGAAAGGACTGATGGTTCCCAACCTAGAGTAACATCTGAGATTACACCTAAAAGGACATCTACTTGTGTCCAGGATGAGCTCCTGAGTGAATTCATCATGTAGACACAAGAAAAGGATTTCTCGTGTGTTTTATTTCTTTTTATGATGAACGTTTCAGTGATCAACAGAAGTGATTGTTTGTGGCTATACCTTCTCTCCAGAGCACTTTACAGTTGACTGGAGACCAAGAAGGCCCAGGAGGTGGCTGCTCACTTGGCACAGGGCTAAGCTGATGCATGTGAGTAAATAAGCATGACTTGCTAAGTGCCACATCACAGATTGAAGGATCAGCCTCAGCCCTGCATCAGCCTTTGTTGACTGTATTTGGATTAAGCAAATGAAAAAGAGGCAGATCCTTCAGGTTTTGAGCTCATCGTAGAGAGACTTTATTGGAAATTGTCCTTCTTCTTGCACATTGCTCGTTTTCTTTCCTGGGAAGCTTTGCTTAAGTATTGTCTTTAATCAGTCTGCTTCCAGGACAGGAGCTTGTGAGCAGAGTGTCAGAGACCCATGACCACTTTTTGTGATTTTTGCCCCCATCATCCTTCTCCCTCATGAAAAACATAGGGAGTGGATTTCCAGCCTTTATTTGTGTGTGTGTGTGTATTTCTAGGGCAGAAATGAGCAACAAAGATCAAACTCCTCAGGTTGTTGTCTTGACTGTAAAGAACAAGTTGGTTAATATTTTTGTTTTTTGCTTTTGGGTCTCGTTTATTTTCCTTCTGAGTTTTCCTGTAGAAGCCTAGAAAGATACCTTTATTATGTATCATTTAGTACCAGAAGGAGTTTAGTGACTGACTCAAGGATTCAGAGTACATGAAAACAAATATAAGTGTGTTGTAAGACTCATTATAAAACTCCTCAATTTGGAAATGAGATGAAGCACGATATTGTTGATACAAGGTCATCAGCTGTGCTGAGGCTGCAGGAAATCCCTTCCTGTTGGTCTGCTGGACAGATTGTGCACCAGAGAATTTGTGTTACTCTAGTGAGAAATAGTAGGTACCATTAACTGCTGTTTCAGTTCTAGACCTGTTCATTAAAACTCCTTGAGCAGATACCCAAGTGGTAAACTATAGCCCTATAATAAAAGTTATCAATATGGGCTTTAATTTGTGAAAGCACAGACAAGGGGTAGCCTTTTGAGGCAAGATTGTTTGGTTTGGACATACCTACAATTAGGGGGGGAAGAGTGCAACCAGCTGTTTCAATGTTTTGTTTTGAATAAAAGTATCTAGTCCTAGTTCAGGGGGTTTTTTATGCCAAGTTCTGGTTCAAGGCCGGCGGGAGATCTTACAACTGACTTAGAAAGTCCTGAAATGACTCAAAAAGCGACTGCCAGCACAAACTGTAGTAATATCCGTGGACATCAGCGACCCATGGATATAGGGGAGATAGGGGAGCTGAGCACCCAGCTACACCACACAGGCCTGCCACTTTTGCAGAGCAGTGGGGCTGCTTTGACTGACCCTGGTCCATGCACTGTGCATTTTATTTTGGGGGGCAATGCTGTGTTTCCGTGTGCTTTTTAGATCCTGCAAGACTTGTTTTGGTTGGGGAAGGTTTGTTTTGATTGGTTGTTTGTTTGTGCTGTGGTCAAGTGAGTAGACAAATTGGGAATCTAGATACTGAAACTGGCATTGCTGGGACCTGGATTCTAAATATTTAGAAAACACGAATTGTGTTGATGCATGCCAGTACTAATGGAAGTGCTTTTAAATTATGTTGACAACAATTAAATAGGAGGATGTGGAGCTGGGTATAAGAACAGAAAGGTTTCACACATGTTCTTGCACAAAAAGTTGTTTCTATTTCTGCCTCCTTCTAAGGTGTTGTCTGCAAACAAGTGCCTACATTGGTGGGATATTGGTGAAAGGGTTAAAACTTGACTGAGTCTGGGATAATAAAAAGGGAAATTTGAATTAAAAAGTGTTCATATTGAAAAACTGATGGAGACAAACAGGAGAAAGAAACAACCCTATCCACAAGCCTCTAAAATGTCCATGTTGCTGATGCTAAGTGTAAGAGGCACAAGATTTTAGTAGGGCTGTATATGTAAATGAAAAGGAGCTGCAGATTTAGAATCCATTGAACAAATCAGTGGGATGGCAGTGAACTGCTGCTGTGAACTGCCTGTTTGCAGATAGGCCCTGGAAATTAATTGTAGAAAAGAGTGGAGTGAATTTTTCCAAACAACAGATCTGGGGCATTCACAAGCTACTCACTGACAGCTGAAAAATGGAATAACATCTTTTGGCTGGTTGAATCCTTGAAGGATTAATAACCCTGAGAACAGTAGCACTTCTTGGGTGGAGGGAGTGCTTCAAACTAACTGAATAGCATTAGTTCAAGAGTTTTTTGTTGTTTCTCTTCCTTTCATAAGTTGAAATTTGGGAAGACACCTTTCATAGCAACTGTGAGGAAAAACGAGTGTGATATGAATTGCTCTTTCTCTGGTTCTCTTGGAGCTGTCTGCAACATGTCATTTCTCTTTACTCACTGGGCTGGTGGGATTCCAAGGTGGAGAATTTTCTTCTTTCATATCCACTTCTCTTAGATACTTCTGACAATTTATCTCAGACCCTGAGTTTTGTTTTGACTGTTTATTACTTCTGTGTGTTCAGACCATAGATGATACAAGTTTGGTTTGTAGTTTGGGGGTTATGAAAGCCCTCCACTCTGTTCAGGACAGCAGGACTTTGCATGTGGATGAATTCTCTGTGAATCTGGTGTATTAGCTCAAGGAAATACTTGTCAGGAGCAAGGAGGACTTGCCAGTTAGCTGAGCCTAGATTGTTTTATTTGAAGTATCTTAGGCTGCTGAGCAGCTACTGAATTTAGAGCCCGGGAGAAATGTGTTGTATGGAGCAGCCCTCCCTTGTGGCAGGAGGTGCTGGGAGTGCTGGGGCTCCCAATTCCAGGGCAGGTATTGCTGCAGGATCTCAACCATGATCACCAGCTGCAGAAAAAGCAGATCCAGTTTAACCCAAAACCATACTCAAAAGAAATGAAAATTTCCTTACAACTGGAAATCCTCTATTTCTGCCAGCTCTATTCCTGACTCCAGTTTCATCTCCTAATGGAAACAACCTGCATGATCCTAATTACTGGCTGACAGCTCGGGACAGAAGAGGTAATGGCACTGTTAAATGCAGGAAGGAGATTTCATCAAGGCTTTGTGAACTGTCCTGCCTACTCATTCATGTGAGGCAATGACTCAGCTGTGGATCTGTGGCCTGGCCCCAGGTCCCTGTTTCAGAGCAGATCACTCTGCAGTATGGATGTGATCTGGATCAGCCGTGAACAGATGACAGGGGATTTAATTCTACCTCAGTGCTTTTATGTTGGCCTTATGTTGCCTGTGAGAGGCACAGACTGACAGATGACTTGGCCAGTAGCCTGCCAGTACAAAGTTGAATAGGTAGCGAGGAGTGGAGTGAGCTTAAACCACCAGAGGAAATTTTTACTGTATCTTGGTTCTTTATCACATTTTTTTGATACAGTAGTAGGAGTGTTAAAGCTGGATTAATTGCACTGCAAAACCACAGCATCAGCATTAGTATGGATTTTTCAACCCTTTTCCTTCTGTTTTGTTAGCTAGATCATTCTGCAGATCTGCCGTGGATCTTGGCTTCACAGGCACTTTACTCAGCATAACAAGGGGCCAGCACCAGCCATTGAGGATGTGATATCTAGAATGGCACCCTGGAAGCAGAAAGGCAGACAATAACCTCTAAATTCTCTGTCATCAAAGGCTATAGGTTGTGGGACTCCCTTCTCAGAGCTAGGATGGATTCAGAGGCATTTCCTCTGGTGCTGACTGCTATTCCCTTCAAAGTATGGCTTGTCTTTCCTCTTCTGTTTTTTTTATTGTTTGGGTTTTTTTCCTGTGGGTGCTTAAAAACAGTTTTGCATGTTTTACTTCTTGCTGAAATTCTTGAGAGTTTATCATTAGAGCCACAAATTACGTATTTGGTTTGAAGCCCAGCCCATGGATCCTTTCTTGTTCTAATGAACCTGAAGTGATTATTTAGTAGCATGATGTAGAACTTTTAAGTGTTTGTCGTAAACTCTTAGATGTGTCCATAAACAGTAACCCAAAATGTTCTCTGTTAAATCTGTGTCCCAGAAAATGGGGGAGAGTTTGCCTGGCCCTTTCCAGAGCTCTCCATCCCTGTATGCACACAGGTATACAGATCTACTGATGTGCCTGGTTTGTGTGGCAGCTCTTGATGTCATGATAGCTCCTGTAAGATGCCTGTCTCTGCTGCTTTCTGCATTGCCAGAAAACCTTGCTTTTGTAATCTTAAGATTAAATGTAGATAGACCTAGTATAAATATTGCACATGAGAGTTCATATGAATACATGTATATGTAGAAAAAGGAATGAAGTATAACTGTGCAGAAGGCAGAGCATTGGGGTTTTTTTCTCTTGGAAGGACCACTACAGTATTGATACATTAAAAAGAAAAAAGGGGGGGAGAGGAGGGAAGAAAAAAACCCACAAGTCCCAAATCTCCTCTCTGTCTGTGATGTGAAGACCCTCTGAGTCTTACTCAAATCTCACCTCTGGGTCTGAGTGAGAACAGGCTCAGAAATTTGTTGTCTCTTAACTTCTTTTAAGAGAGTTGCCTTTAAAAATCTGTTTATGGTTGGGGAGGACATGCCTGAAAAAATATTTGCACATAAAACAGCTGTTAAGTGAATCTCCACACACTGAGATCAAGAGAACGTGAAGAAATATGTACTTCCAAAGACCTCTCTGCCAACTTGGAGCCTCCTTCAGAAAATAAATACAATCTCCCTACAAGTCTCTGGTAACTTAGTTACTGAAAAATAAATTGAGCTACTTAGACCCTTGAACCTTCTTATTTTTTCTTCTCCCCCTCCTGCTAAGTCTGAAGCAAATGCATAAAATTGTGTTGGAATGATGTGCACTGAAGCCAAATAGATTGATTTTAATGTTTCTTTGGTATGTTGTCAGCTAGTCAAGTGCAGGCAGCGATGGAGTTCATCTGTATGTGAACTAACCACTTCCAGTAGTGCAGCTGCCAACCTTCCAGCAGTAAATTAAAACATCGCAAAGCCCTCTTTAAATCTCCCCTTGATGCCACTTGCCAAAAAGATCGTCACCTGTCAGGGGCTGTTGGAGGTGTAGGACAGTGTTATTAAGGACTTTTCCTTATTTATGTTTGAACTCCTTTTTCCTTCTGTTGCCTGGCCCCAAAAACAGAGGGCTTGCTCTGGCTGCACAACTCTTGTTTTCCTGCTTTTATTTGTTTGGGGTGCCTTTTGGTGCCGGGTGTGCAACTAATTGGGCTGCCCAGTCCTAGTCCTCTGCTGCAGCTTCGTGGCCCTTTAAAACCCTCTGTGGCCACAGCCAGAAGCGGTTGGTGGTGCGCTACAGATGTTTTTGCAGTTCGTTTCCAAACAGCTGCTTTTCCCTTCTTTCGTCTGTTTTTCCTTTATTTATCAAGTCCCTGAGGAAGGCTGCTGGCTCACAACCCTGGCAGGGGCTCCCTTGGTATGAGCCTTGCACGGAGCCCTGGGCAGACCCCCGGGCAGCACCTGCTGCTGCAGATGGGGGGGTTCACTCCAACAGGTTGCAGCAAACCCAGGCACAGAGCAGCTTCTCCTAAAATGATGTGGGAATAAGACAGAAAAGCACTTAGGCCAAGGGTCAGTCATGCCACAGCCCCTCTACGGTGGCTGAAGCCATGCTCTGTCTTGAGGGTGTGCCATCTGATTAGCTTTAGTCCAACTACAGGTCCTTAAATGAGCCCCCTGGATTAAAATATCAAGGCATGTACCCCGTGTGTCATCCCGGAGAGGAGCGTGTGCTGCTGCTGCCATCCACCCCCAGTGTCCCCTGGTGTGCTAAGATTTGTGCTCTACTGAAATAAAACGTTTTAATCGCAGGTAGTGGGAAGAAGGAAGAATGAAAACAAGCCAGAGCAGCCTATTTGGCCAGCTGACAAAAATCCCTAGGCATTTGCAACCAATCCTTGGCTCAGGAGCCGAGTTTTCCCCCATTCATATTCCCTTTCAGCAGACAGATTGCTGTGGATTGTTTTGGGGGGGGGGAAGTCCGAAGATGAATCCTTTCTCCACTTGCTCTCTAACAAAGTTGTTTGTTTCTTAACTTGTTCGCAAAACCATGAATATGTTCCATCTGCTGCTTTGTCTTTTAATTTTTCTTTATGGCAGTTCCTTTCTTTGTAGGAGTGAAGGGCAAGCAGATGCTGCCAGGGGGCTCCAGGGCTGTTACAGCCCTGTTTGGTTCAGTTGTGTGTGAGGCCAATAAATGCAGGGCTGCCTGTTTTCCAAATGTGGTTTCAGTAGGTTTTGAATGGCTCCTGGACCAGAGAGATGCTTGGCGAGTAGGTTGGTTGAAGGTCAGGCCCAGCTTTGTTAACCTGGGGGACCGTCAGCTCTTTTTCATCATTGTTTTGTCAAGTCTGGGCTGGGCAGATAATTACTTGTGTCAACTTTACAGCTCTGAGAAATAAGGTTAATTTTTTTCAGTGCAGACTCTCAGAGCAGCAGCTGGAAGGTTGGATGTCAAACCAAAGGGTTTGCTGGATAAAGAGACAAATGATAAAACCGTTTTGTATTTTCTGCAATTCTTTTGTAAAAGGGCTGAACTGGTCGCCCCTAATGCTGAGCTAAATTAACTGGGTGGTCTTGCAAGATGCTGCCATTCTCTTTTAATAAATGGCCACCATGCTCTGGCTTCTTGCAGAGCATGTGGAGCGGGGGCAGCTCTGGCATGGAAGGAAGAAGCACTGAGAAATCAAATTTGAATAGAGTGGATTTTATGTAAGCTCTCAGGGAGCTCAGTGTCCTGGAGGGAAGTGATGGAGCCTGAAGGATGGTCATCTGCTTTGACTTATTTCTGGAGATCCTCAGCAGAGGGTGTGGCAGAGGAGCAGCAGGGCTGGAGGGCAGCACCACTGCTGGGGGTCCTGCCCATCCATGGACGGGAGAGAAATGAGTGGAGCGGGGTGAGTTGAGTTGGGTTGGTATCAAATGTACATGTGCTCGTTCTGCAGAGAAGCCAGAGGATTGCAAGGAACCCAGATAGGAAGGTTGAGGCAGGAACATGGTGGCAACTCACCCTTGGGTCTGGGGCCAGAACGCCCATGAAAGAGAATGATGTGTAAGTAATCACTGTGGAGACATCCCTATGTCTTTCTTCCATGCCTGTTGCCCAGTTTAATCACACACAGCTGGGTCAGAGATGGATCCTTCCCTCTCTTTCCTTTGTTGAGCAGGCTGCTGCTTTGCAAGTGGTTGGGGGTGATTTCTCATTTGAAATATCTTTCAACTTAGCTCTCAAAAAGTGAAAGTCTCTTATTCTTGGCAGTGCAGATGCATCACTTGTGTTAGGGCTCCCCTTTGTATTCACTGTCAGTGATCTGCGTCTCCCAGGCTGTATTATGTGGGTTCAAGCTGAATGTGACAGAATTGTATGGTGTCATGCAAGATGAAATGCCATTTCTTTGCCTCCTGAGTTGGGAAGGCCAAGAACAGGGATGGTGTTTGGTAGTTAACTCACTTCCATACTTTGGATATTTGGCAGTAGCTTTGAGCTCTTTTCTGTTTCTGCTGTAGCAGTTGGTTTGTTTCATAGCTTATCTGCTCTTGAAGTAAACTCTTCAGAATTAGTGTGGTGAGAGGCAGTTTGGCAAGAGCAGGAAAGTTATGCAGCAAATTTTTTCTGCAATTTCTTCACTGTTATGGCATTTTCAGTATTAGGAAATATGATATGAAAAACATTATAAGGCTAGGAAGGTGTATTTGGCTTTCACATTTATGAAGATGTTCTTTAGCACAAAACTACTTTTTAAGATTTATTAAACAGTTAGAGTTGGGATTTTTTTATATCCTAAAGTGAGACACCTTTATTCTTGATTTCTTTTTTTTCCAGTTCATGTAGACTTACCAGTCCTGCCCAGATGCTAGTTTATATAGAGATACTCTATATCTTTGCAACCTACTTGCTTCTGATTTAGGTTTGAATTCAACAAAAACTTAAGTTGATACTTAAACCTGGGCACTTGGAAAAGACTCCTTAAAATTTGAGTGGAATGTGTACAACTTGAAAAACCATGCACATGAACACCAGTTTGGAGGACTGATACATTCATGGGCTGATGGAGCATTCAGGTTCAACTGAATGAGAGCACTGTCTGCCTAGAGAAGCAGAAGCATAGCCATGCATCTTCCTGAGAGCCTTTTTCTGCAATCCCTCCTCTTACAGAAACTTGTTAGTGACTGACTTCAGTGAAAGATCTGCACTAAGAATCTTTGTTGACCATGATTGTTGTGTTTCAATGACTGTTTCAAAGTACTGTATAATAGAAGTGCCCCCTTAGAAAAGATGATGGGAAAGCAATTGTTTTCACTTCTGTTTAGGATTATTTTTGGCCAATTTTTTTTACCAAAAAGGGCTAAGTTTCAGAGTACTAAATGTGAAAATCTTTACTGCATGACTTCAGTTATTAACAACAGAAGAACTGTCCCATATGCTTTACTGGCAGAGAAAACATATTTTTACATAATAGAATTAGAGCAGAAAATATTGTTCCCTCTTGGAAACAGTATAGCATATTAAATGTGAACTTGGAAGCTACATTTCCAAACAGTTTGATTCCAAAAGCTTATTGAAGTTTGATATATGCTCTAGTATCTTTCATTTATGTTGGTTGTATGCATCCTAATTAGCTAAGAAAATGTCAATTCATGGCTGTAAAATTATGAATGTGTATCCTGCCACTCCTGAGTCGTCAAGCAATTCTCAGTAAGTACCTTTGCTTTTATGTGGCCTAAAACTGGAAGTGCAGTTTTCCTGGCTAAATATATGAACAAAATGCATACAAACTGACCTTTTAGCCCTTAAGATCTACTCCAAGTAGTGACGTTTATGAACATAGTATTTTGTGTGATTTATGGTGACATCTGGAAGCCTTGATCTGAATTGGTTCTTGCCTGTTGTGCAAGGCAATCTACATAAGGATCAATCCTTCCCTAGGAAAGTTAGCAATTTAATTAAAACTGGATGCAATAAGTAGCTTTACCTAAAAGTCAAAAGGAAATGGCAAAGGACAATGTCTTGTTGTCTATGGATTCACATTAGAAAAACCCCAAATTCACAGAATAAGTGTGAAAGCAGTATTGTAAGCTATGAAACTTGTTGTTTTGCTGGTGCACTTTGCATTTTTTTTACAGTCGGATTTGTACAGTTATGTTCAGATGAAGGTTACAATGGTAGAAAAATCTCCTGGTGACAGCCTGTATGAGTGCAAAGCTCATGGAGAGGTGTCTGCTGGTGTCTTGGACCCAAATGCTGCAGCCTCACCTGTCAGCAGCTCAGTCTGCAAAGAAACACAGGCAGAGCACTAATAAAAGTTTCTGCATTATTAACATTCCCACTGGGCATCTTTGGCCAGACTTAATGTATGCTTTGACCTGTTGATGATTCCAGGTGCCTACTGGACCTTCCTCTGCCTTTGATTAAAAGCAGGTTGCAGCCTGTGTTGCGGGCAGGAGTGAGCCCTGTTGGAGAAATGAAGGTGTTGTCTTGTAAAACAGAAGTGTAAACCACTACCTGGTCCCCCTTAGCAGTCCTGCAAGGCAGATTTGGAATGAGCAGCAGCAATGCACACTTTGCTGTGCTGTTCCTCTCTCCACCCAGGAGGATGGTGGCCGAATCCCTGTTGTTTATTAAGGAGCCTTTCCACAGGGGTTGGCAGGAAGGGCTCCTTCTGAGCTGGCTTCCAGTTGTTGATATTTCTCCCAGAACCTGAACTGGGAACAACCGCTTTGCATCACTGTCCCCCTTGAGAATGGTTGCAAATGTTTCATCAGGAGTTTATTCGTTCAGGGCACATTTCAGCACAGCAGTGCCAGTAAGGAGAAATCTCTGTGGAAACTGCTGGAAATGCACACCTACATAACAAACTTATTGTCATTAAGAAAAGGAAGAAATTTCTTGCAGTTCTGGGTGTATGAACTAAATCTTATATTATTATTTTTTTTTTTATATTTTAAAACCCCACTATTTTTAACATAGATTTTTACTGGAGATGGGGAGGAAAGAACTCACTTCAGAGAGATGCCTCCAGGCAGTAATTGGAGGTCAGGAAAAATATTTAAAGACCAGCATAAGCATATTTTAACAATGCTAAAAGAAACCAAAGGCAAAAATCATGGTTGGTGTTTCTTTTGTGACTGCCTTTTTTTTGTTGGCATGTTAAGTGAGCTTTTTTTTATCATCCCTTACTGTGTGGTCAGAGAACATTTTATACACACATCCATTAGGCAGAGCAAGTTGGACTATAACTTTTTCTCTACTCCCTGTCTCCGTGTTGCATTGTGTGTGAAATATTCACATGTGCTTTCATAAACATTGGAAACAGTGTCTTGACTTGGGCCCCAGGCAAGGTAGGATTTGAGTAAGAGTTTTTGACATGAAACATCCAGAGATGAAAACTAATGAGTGCCCCTGCCAATTGGGATGGGAAGGACCTCATTGAAAAGGCTTCAGGTGTTCTTAAAAATCCCACCCATAAATAATCCTGCAAAATACCTCTTCTCTCTCTCTGTAGCAGAAATCTAGAAAGTGGCGTGGTTTGTCATGAAGCTGTTTCAGTCCCAGGCTCTCAGTGACATCAGCCAGCTTGCAGCACTCCTTTGCTTTGCTTCACTTACCCAGACTTCAGATGAGACTGTCTGAAGAGTGGGATTTAAGACAATCAGAAACTGAACCCACATAGCTCGACTTGAGGAGGTACTGGGTTCCTGTGACCATCCTTGGTGGCAGAGGGTATTGCAAGAGCCACTGCTGGTTTGTAGACACCCCATGTGTGACTAAACCCTTGGTAAGGCTGCTATCAGCATGTTTGTCCAGGAAAACTTCTGTTCATTCTCTTGGCCTTTGGGTTAGGCCCAGTGTTTTGCAGCCTGTCCTTAATCATGCTGTCACTGAAGGACAGCATATTTGTTCTTACCAGTCTTCCCATTACCTGTGTTTATGGAGTCGGCAAGTGCCGTAGGCTGTTAGCCGCCTCTCTGTGCCCACGCTGTCTTCATAACCAGATATTTCCACAACAGAAAATGGGATTAGTCACAGGAGGAAGCAGGTGTGTCATGTATAGGAAAGAGCATGATTAAACAGTGGTATTTTCTGCTTAGGCTTCTCCAGTGAACTGAAGGAGTCATCCTTGTCGCAGCATCCCCCGCAGTTCAGCTGCAAGGCTCAGGGAAAAGGGATGCCCCCAGGCTAACACCTGCATTTTGTACAGGAACATGCTGCCTTTAACTAACCTGTGGGAAGTTTTCTCATTTCTGCTTATGAGCCTTTGGAGGAGGAGGAAAATAAGACTTCTTCAATTCACAGTAAATATGCTGTGGTGTATTTATGTGTTATTGGTAGTCCTTTTGTCCTTCTTCAGCTAAAGGTTTTTCATGTCTTTCCCCGTGAAACTGTTGGTTTTGCTTTTTCTGCTGGGTTTTGCAACCTCTGTGGTGCGTGAGGATCTAAGCACCCTTGTCTGAGGAAAGTGGTGTAAGGGGAAGAGGAGAAATTGGGTCTTGCTGCTGTTGGTACGACCCAGAGTAGATGGGAAGGTCTGCTCCTCCCGCTGCTCTCTTGTGCCTGCCATGGGATGTTTGTTCCCAGCTGTTGGGACAGCAGCTAAACCTGGGTTTTCACAGTGATGTTGTAGTTAATGTGGCATTTTTCCTTTGCCTTAACCATAGCAGGCCCTTGTTTTAGCAGCAGTTTTTCTCATAGGTCAGACTGCCCCCACTTGCAGAGGAAAGGTGTGTACTGTGACTAAGGCTGCACCTTGGCATCCTTCTTACTTTTCTGTGTATCAAAATGGCCAGGCATTTGTGCTTTTCAAACCTAGGTTGCAGTTGCTGTGGAAGGCTTTGGGTTTGGTTTCTTACATCCCTAAAAGCTTCATTGTTATGTTGCCGGACCTAACTTGAGCTCTTTGCCATTGGTTTTTGAGATGTTGAAACCTGTGAAAACTCACACTGTGAAGCTGCTTTGTGCCTGGTTGGGTCTGAGTGCTTCTTAAGGAGAAGCAAATCATCTAAAGGGAAAATTCTTTCCCCTTCACCACCATTTTAGGAGTAGGTTTCACCTTCAGACACACTTGCACAGCTATACCTGTGGCAAAGGGAGACAGAATTTGTGCTTTGATGCTCTGATCTACTATGATTAAATAATGAGATGAGGTACGAATGGATTTTGCCCAGTCACGTGTAGCCTGCTTATTTGTTTTTGTAAATACTTGCCAGTAGTTCTAAGAAATGGCTGAAAAGGTCCAGCACAAAACCAGAATGTAAATTTATAGTTACGCTACTGTTGCTCAGGCAATTTAGAGTAAAACACTACATGTGTTTTGAAAGAGACAAAATAAATATTAGGACTTTGTACCTCACTTCCCTTCTGTGGCTGCTTTGTATATCAACAACAGTAATGAAGGAATAACACAAAGACAGTCACCTCCCTGGAGTGGCTTCTAACATGCAAAGAGGGGGGTGCATTGTTCAGGAAGTTTATTCTCTCTGTGGCAGATACTGCAACCACGTTCTGAAATGGTGATACGTTGCTGAAAAATGATCCCTATGTATTTTGACAGCAGCTTCCGAAACCCGCTATCTAGTCTGAGGATTATCTTAATCTGGATCAAGAGATACTGATGAGAATTTGCAGGAGGCAAAGGCATTTGGGGGGGGCTTTATTTACTTCAGCTAAAGAGAGATCACAAACAAATTTTGCTAAATTACAGTGAGTATCCAAAACAAGTAAGTGCAGATGCTGTGTTTGGACAATGTACTGAATCCTCTGATATGAATGAATATTGCTAACAGGGTCACTCTTCTTTCTGGTGGCCATCCTGGAAGCACTCTGCCATGCACATGGTGATAGAAACAACAAGGAATCACAGAATATGCTGAGTTGGAAGGGACTCACGGGGATAATCAAGTCCAACCCTTAGCCCTGCCACCCATCTCCACTTTGCTCACAAGGTCTGCTCTGTAGAGAAGCAGCAGATCAAGGAAGGCATCTTTCCAAGTCATCTCTCTTAGGACCTGTTCCAGTTGTCATCCAGGATTTTTAGGAATCTTTTGGCCAGGGAAGCAGCACCTGGGGATGGAATTATATTAGGTGGTGTCCTTCTTGTTCAGAGGAGGTGTGGGAAGGTGGTGTGTTCAGAGACCTACATGTTGATGCTGTCTCCAACCCCCATGGTTCAGAGATCATATCATGAAGATGTGGCCAAAATATTAGGTCATTAGTAAATGAAAGATGATTATGAGGAGCATAGCAAGACACAAACCATGTGGGGACTTTCCAATGTGAGTAGCCTTTCAGATGCTAGTACAAACTGGGGGTTTTGTTCATAAGCAGGATTTTGTTCATAAAGCATAGCCAGTCAGCAAGTGGGATTCAAAGATACTCTTGAAGTAGTTTTATATGCTTTCTGTCAGGGGCAGGAAGCAGACCTTCTCTGTCAGTAAAATTTTATTCAAGAAAGAGCCTTATTCCAACTGGTGAAAGGGCCAGCATCTTCCCTCAGGTAATTGTATACACCACAAAAGGGTTTTTTTGTGTCAAAGGAGTCTGACACGATTCATCAGGTGGGTGAGGGGCTCCTTTAATTGGTCTGAAATGATGATTTCGGTGATAGACATGGAGAGCAACGATGTTAGGCTTGGCTAATTGCAGGCTTTCTGAGCAGCAATTAACATGTCAGAAATGTAGTTATGCTTGAGGGAAATGCTGAAACTTTCCTTGCCTCCTATTAAAACAAAACCCCACAAAACCACAAATGGAAGTCTCCTGTAAACTAATGCAAACAATCTGGTATTGCTTCGGGAACCTGTTTGTCAGTGGTGTGACCCCATCATTGCTGGTGGGGCGATGGCTGTAAAGTGGGCTGCCAGCAGCTCGAGCTTTGCATTTACTGAAAGTGGAGGGGATCACGCTGTGTGTATGAGCCTTGTTAATACCCCTGGCAGCTGTAAGAACTGCCAAGTCTATAAAAGCAGCTTATCTCCTGAGGAGGAGAGACCCCCTCACCAACCCCCTCCAAAACTAGACTGATTAGCTTCCTAAGAAATGGAGAGTTATTCCACCCCAAACCTATGCTGCTCATTCAAGCTAATCTCTGGAGGGCTGAAAGGCCTCTTGTCTGTGATTGGAATCATATGATAAAGCCTTGCTTGCTCTCTCTTTTATTGTGCCAAAAAGTTTGTCTTGCTTTTGATCTAGCTGAGAGCTGAAGTGGCTTTTAGTGTGTTTATGTGTCATGTGGAGCGTTTTGAGACAAGAATTTTGGGTCTTGTTTCTGGGCTTCTGGCGTGGTATCTCCTCATACTGCATGTGGTGCTCTCCTCAGGCATCAGCTGTACCTTCCCCTTCCTAGTAATGGTTAAGAGCGCCTCCCAGAGGGCTTCTCCACTGATGTGGTGGGATCTTTCAGGCCTGGGGCAGAATGCAAACTAAACAGGGGGTAAAGTTGTCTCCATGTGCAGATTTTATTCTGCAGGCTGAGGAGAGAATGTGGCAAGACACTGTGGTCATGCTTCCTCTCCTGCATCCTGGCCCTGTGCTGGGGAATGACACTTGTGTCTTCTGCTGTAACTCAGGCACAACCCTCTAAAAATACTAATAGTAAACACTGAATTGCACTAGCTGCATAGTAATCAAGAGATGGAATGAATAATCTTTTCCCCACTCTTCCCTATAATCTCCTAATCCTTGCCTGATAGATACAGAGTTTACTTCTGAAGAGGTCTAGCTTTGGCACAGATGTATGAAGGCTATAAATACTGTGGTTTTTTCTCCCCAAAAAGACTAACTTTCCACTTTATTAAATGCTCAAGAGTCTTTTTCATCAAAAATCTGTTACAGATTTTTTCCTAAGAACAAACACTCTTTCCTCCTCCCACACAAAAAAGTCCCAAGGAAAAAAAAGAAATCTTTCCAATGTTCAATACATCAGGGCTGTAAAAAGGCAACTAGCCCTCAGCACTTGGGTGACTTTTATGCTCCCCAGGACTGGATACTCATTGCTCTGTAGAGCCATAGCACAAAGGCTTTGCTTGGACATGCTGAGATCTCATTTCAGGAGGAGGAGGACTTCCTCCACGCCATGTTCTCAGTGCTGTTGCCAGATGCTGATGTTGAGGTATCCCCTTGCGCTGCTGCAGCCGTGGTTGTTGCAACCTGTCTTCCCATTTTGGCAGAAAGAGCTCAGGCAGTGGGTTTATGGCAGAGCCTGGGCATGCTGATGCTGGGCTGGTGCTGGGGGAGGCTTAGGGACATGATGTGGGCTGCAGACTCCCCCCAGAGTTGATTATTCTGTGCTTTCCTAGGGTGCAGTAGGTTGGTACCACTTTGCCTTTGTTTATTAGTGGCTGGGATTGAGGGTCCTGGGAAAAACTTGTCCCTGAAGGGAGGAGGAAAAGAGGAATTGCAGGGCATATGGTTAGTTGAGCACTTATTGGGAACATCAAGGCAGACTCCCAAGCTCTCTTCTGATAAGATGAAACACTCTAAACTGTGTCAAAAAATGAGGCTTCCAAAAACATCTGAATTTGGACTGTGGCTCAGACCTTGGCTCCTTTCTGATCTCATGCAGATAATATAATCTCCCCTAAGAAACATAAGGGATCTTGCCCTTTGAACCTGCGGTTCTTGGCTCATCCCTCTTCTGGCTTTCCTGTTCAACTCCTGGAAGCCATCCTTGTTTGTCATCAGGTTGGGGAATTGACTGCTCTGTCTTCTGAGCGTTTCACAGAACAATAAGGAAAGATTCATTCATTCATCTGAAAGATTGTTCTTGTTTCTGTCATAACAAGGCTTTTGCCTTCCTCATTTTTTTTGGTCTGTCTTGCTGGGCTAAAGTCTGAATGACAATTCCAAGCCTGCTTAGGTAATGTCACGTGAGGAAGGGAACATTTTGGAGTAATGAAGGGAGAATTGGTAGCGTTTCTTCAAACCCTGGGAAAACATGTGATGTTCAGGGCAGAGGAGTCTGTTACCACCCACTGATCATCCTGAAACTCCTCTCTGTACCAGGAGAAGACCAGAGCATCTGCCTCGCTTGCTTCATTTAAAAGAAGCAAAAATACAATGAAAAACTTCTCAGACAGAGACTGTTATACCATGTATTTGTATAATTCAAAAGCATTGTTTTTTAAAGATGCTCACTGTTTTCCCTTAATTGATCAGAAATATGTTAACCAGCTTCACTTGCACTGGGTTTTGCATCCTCATCACTTCTGAGGGCTTTTCTTTATGTTTTTTTTTTCTTTCTGTGATGATTCATGTTTCTTAAACCATCCATGGCATTTAGTGCCCTATTATTTTCCTGCTTTGCAAGCAGGAAGGGAGAAATGTATATTTTTCTTTACTACAAACCAGCCTTTGTCAGCTGCTGACTTGCTTGGCCTTGGTGTACCAGACCGCCACAAATGAGTTCATTGTGAATGTCTCTAACAATGTGTAGTTCATGCCTCGTGTTTTTTGGATTATGAAATCATATACTGATATACAGGTATGAGAGAAGGGCTCTGGATCCATTCAGCACAGGTGAGATTATTATCTAGGCAGTAATTAGCTTGAAAAGGAAACTGGACTTAACTGTTTCCCTATGATAACTTTGCAGAGTTCAGACATTGAGATGCTAATGTTTTTTTGCATTAGACAGGTTCCTTCTCTTCTCATAGCTTATCTCTGTTTTAAATGGTTCAAAATAGATGGCATTTTAATTGTGCAGATGCATCAGATACTCTGGAATGAAACCAGATCTTTCCCACTGAGGGTCATGCTGAAGTTTTCATGTAATGAGAATGACTATGAATCAATTACTTGAGACTTCATTATGACGAAAGAAAACAAACATGGCATCAACAGCAGGCTTAGCAGTCTTTGTTTCAAAGAGGAACTTGCAAAGCCATGTAAGGAAAAATAAAATCCTAGAGAGACTCATCAAAGGGTTCAAATGAGAGCATAAAATACTGTACAATGAAAAATGTCACAAGAGCTTCAATGCCTAAGATATGTATGTGAAAAATTCCGGGCTGAGCCTTCCCACACTATGGGAGGTCATCAAGTAAAGCAGAGTTAGCTCTGTTTATTTCCAGTCAAAGGGACACATGACTTCATTTGGGTTTTAGTCTCATTACTGCTGAAGTGTGAAGTGTCAGGTTAAAAAGACTACACGCTTTTCACCCATAGGGATTGCTCTGTTTTAATGGGTCGTGTCAGCGCTATGGCTCAAAACATTGCAAGCCATTAATGTTTAATACATTTTAAACTGAAGTCGTTGAGAATACAAAATTAACCCTGTAGATGTCTGTAACTGGGACTTCTTGCTATTTAGCCATTTCAAGGAATGCAGTGTGGTATTACTGCTGGTGATGGAGAGCTTAAAAAAAAACCCTAGAAGAACATATTCTTCTCAGACCCTATTGTTCTTCAGAGTGGTCCTGGCAGTCTGTGTTCTTGTATCCTCAAAGGTTGCCAAGATGAATTATGTTACACAAACGTGTCAGTCTTGGGCTATGAGAGGAGTGCGAGTGTCCAATCTAAGTCAAGTGAGAAAGCGATGCTACTTTTCCCCTGAGAGCCTTCCATTTCTGACTTTACCTTCTACATTCCTCCTATCATATACTGGAAGAAAAACCTCCAGTTAAACAAAACTAAAAAAAAAGCCCAACCCAAACAAAAAACCCTAAAAAACCCAACGAAACCCCCCAAACCAAACAAAACCAAACCTTTCAAAGGTCCTTACCCAGAAGGATGGAGATTTCTACACCGTATTATTTCAGTTTTAGTGGCAAAAAATAGCAGAGTGCCCTCCCAATGCCCACAGTTTAAAAACCCTTTTCCAACATACCACACAGCATCTCAGGTGGCTTTTGACATTGGTGGATGTCTAAAATATATATCACTAAAAGAAATTGGTGTCTTCTATCTTGTCAGCAATGTTACTTTTGTGGGGATTTATCATGCCTTGTTGAGTCTTAATAATTCAGAAAAGACCCACTAAGGAACTGTTTAATATACTGCCTTTTTTGGAGTGGAATGAGGACAATTTGCATTAGTCATAATTTTAAAGCAATGCAATAATCTCTGCAGTATAAAATCTAAAGAGGAACACATTTTTATGGTGGTAAAATTGTTTATTCAGACCTTTTTATTAACCTAGAGTGCTGGCATGCTTATTTCAGAAAGGCATAGATTATGTCAGCGTTGAGTTTGTGCATGTATAAAACAGTGGGAAGATGAGTTAAATTGGCGTGTGCTGCTTTGTGGATGGCTTTTAAAATGATTTAGTAAAAAGGAAGCACAATTAATGTCTTAAAATTTAAGATCAGTGTTGTTCTTCTACATGTATCATCTGTCGAGGTCCTCACAGCTCTTGTTGTTGAATGGCAAAGGAAGTTTTCTGATCAGCAAGGCCTAATGGGGAGATGTTTCTAAAACAGGATTATGAATCTTGTAAATCTTTATTTTGGAGACCTTTTCAGTGTCTTGAAGATTAAACCGGTGTGTCACAATCTGATACTCTGCACTCAGTGCAACAAATAGCTCAGCTGAGATTCTGGGCTTGAATTTTTTATTTTTATTCTTTAATTGAACATTTGTTCTTAGGAAACAGAAAGGCTAAGAAAGATGTTTTTTCCCCATCACCACCAACACTAGAGTTGTCTATTTTTATTTACTTTGAGAGACGGGGGAAATTGGACAATTGGCTGAACCACTGTAACCAGCATCACCCGCTTCTCATTATTTCTGATGCTTCCTTAAACTTCTAAAATCTTGAAACTGTAAAGAAAGCATACTCTTTTTTTTCTTTTTAAACCACATATAATCTGCCAAAAATTCCTGTGCTTTTAAGCACTGGCAGAATATATACTGTCATCTTTGATCTATACATTGGGAAGGGGTTTGCCCCTACCCCATCCCCACCCTCCTCCTCTTTGCAGTTTAACTTTCACTGTCAGAAGTGGTTTCAGTGTATAATTCTTTGCAGATAGAAACAGATCCATGTCCCTACAAGTGCTAATTTGCCTGTCAGTCTCCCCTAAAAGAGCTGGTGGTCCTGATGTTTGCATCCCAGCTTATCTTGCTTTGTAACAGATGAGCTGTCCTGAGGAAAAGTGGAAGAGCAGCTCTCAAGTTGGGAAAAGAATGTGCAGCATGGTGGTTGTTTTTCCTTCGTGGTTGGGGGCAGGCAGAAAAGGATGAAAATGTGGCTCAGAAATCAAATGCAGGCAACCACTGTTCTCCTTGGAGTACTGCACAGAAAGCATGCATGTGCAGGAGGCACTGCTGACCACTGACCACATCCCACTCACCACCCATTAGGGATTTTCAGAATCCATAAGCAAGCCAATGGCAAGAGATTTGTATCTTTTTCTTTTTTTTTTTTTTTCCCTCCCTGAGATGGAATTTATTGTGAGTATCTCTTTTAAGCTTTTGCAGCTGGTGAGTTGGGTTTATATTTGAACTTGAGGCTTCATCTGAGCTGGGAGGGGGATGGAAAAGGTTCAACAGACAAAGAATGGGGAGTTTATGCTGGGCATTTGCAAGTTCTTCCTGGGGATTTAAACTATTTGTAGATCTAAACCTTGGATTCAGCTGCCCTATGGAGGGGGATTTGTCTTCTCAGTTTTCACTCCACCCCCAGCTCTTTGAGTACAGTAGCATAAAGCTTTGAAAACACTGCACTGAATAGTCTCAGTCTTAAATGGCTTTATTTCAAAGTGTGGTTGGCTAAATTGAGGCAAGTGGCTTAACTCCATTCAACTCCAACACGTCATATGTGCCTAGCTTGCTTAAAACTTGCATTTTAAAGTTAAGCCCTGCTCCCCTGGGGTCTGGGCCATTGCTCCCAGCCCATGTGCTGGTACTCACAGCACGATGTGGGGCTGCAGAGAGTTGGCAGAGCTTGAGCACCTCCCAGTCACCCTGAGCTTGCATGAATGCTGGCATGGCTAGTCAAACTTGTGTAAATAGACTCCAGCATCAGTCCTCACATGTAAAAGAGGCCAAATTCACATTTTCCGCTCTCAGAAGCTCTTCACAGCTCTATTGATTCTGTCTGATGTGCTTTTCAAGTGGGTTTGTATATAACATATAAAAAAAAGCATATAACATAATAAAAGCCCCTCTTCTCCCTGTGCAACTGTTCAAACCTAACATGCAAAAGAAGTTCCTGCTTCCAAAACTCTCGTTCCTTGCCACTCTGCTCTCCTGGTGGTGCAGGTGAATATGCTGGGGGTGGCTTGGGAACCAGTAAGTTGTTTCCCTCTCTGACTTTTCAGGCTGCTGTAGAGAGAGGCATAGGTTGGCTCCTCTCAGTGTCTCACCAGTGGTCTCTGCCAGCGCAGTATGCAAATGTTCTGGTCCATGTAACTAGAACGAAGGAAGATTTAACTTTACGTGAATTTAATTTTTAAAAAAATGCCTTGATCTCTTATTTGAGAGGTAAGAGACATGAATGAAGTTTGTCTGCCATGGAGATGCTTCTCCCTTGCTGATGGAGTTAGTCTAGCACTGCTTGTGTCAGCTGGATACAAAGCCCTGGATAATAACTGGTGGTATGGAGGACCTGAGAGCTTTATGATGTGGATGCAAACTCAACATTACAAGAAAGTAGTGAACTTGAACATCTTTGTAGACATACCTATCAGTCTTTCTCCACCAAAATGAATGTGTAAGCATTTATACCCCATCCCGCTACTGTCGGTTTACTGAGTGTGTGTGTGAGAGAGCAAGAAATCATACACTTGGAAGGAAACAGCTCAGTTGGAGGGTGCAAAAGGCACCTGCACATGATGTTTTGAGTCATGGTAAAGATGCAGCCAGCCAGGAGAAAGAAGCATAAGAGCTGCAGTTCATCTGTGGTTATGCTATTGCATATGCTGATCAAACAAGAGGGAGGGTTTCATTCCTTTTTTAATGCACCTACACTGGTACTTGGTGATACCACCTGCCTCAGAGGTTTTCCTGGTTATAAAAGACAGTTACATCTACAGGGAAAATTAGGAAGTGGCCTGAAAACACTTATTTTATGCTGTTACATTTGTAACCTAAATAAAATATAGCACCTATACTAAATGAGCAGTGGAAGGTAGATTTTTAAGAGTTGAAATAGATTTTAAGCTAAGTAGATTATACAGCATTTCATCATGCATTTTCTAGTCTTTCCGAATGTCTACTCCCTGTGATGTGAATGCTGTTTTCTGCAAATGCAAAATTATGTTACAGTTTTCCACTATCTATAGGAATGCAAAATGAACTCTGAATATATGGAAACTTTCTATTACCTACATAGACCAAAAAGCAGATGTCAGTCTTGAAGTGATGGAAGTGAACAGCCAAATAAAGTTCAGCCAATATTATTGGGAAGTGAGGAAAATCAAGTAGAATATTTTCCAACATTAAATTGCCTTGCTTTTCCAGCATGCTACTGGTATTAAAAATATAGATTTGTTATGCATGCCAGCAGAATATTTCATCTTGTAGAGAGAGGAGCATTGTGAGGGGAAACTGCAAAATAATTTGCATTCTGGCTTCCCAAGGTCTTTCCAAGGTACTTATTTGGGGGGTGGAGGGGTTGGAGACAGGAGGGGGCAGGGAAGCAAACTGAAACTGGTGAAATAACTTGGAGAGAAATTTCTTCATGGAAAAGGGTTTTCACAATACTGTTAACAATGGTTTAACAATAGAAAGAGGTTTTCATGAGACTTTTAACCTACCTATTGCAGTTTTAGAAAGGTGTGGCTATTACATCACTTTAAGTAACTTGTCCTGCAGAGGTTTTAGTTGGGACACTGTTTTGACTGCAGCAATTCAAACTGCTCAGGAGTGTCAGGTGTGATTTTGGTTGAGCTTTCTCGCCCAAACAGAGGCAAAACCTTCTGTGTTTCTGATAACTCAGCTGAGTTCTTTGTGAATTACCTGAACTGGCTTAAGTGTACTTTTGGATTCTACCTGATAAAGCAGGAACCTTTGATGAATCCAATTGGGCTTCCGTGACCTCTTTCTCTCAGCTTGCTCTGCCCACTGTTACGGGCAGTTTTATGCAACATGATGCAAGTGCTGTGATCCACCCTCTTATCACCCAAGGTTTTGTGAAGCTGAGCTTGAATTTCTGGAGAAACCTTCTGTGTGTGTCTGGAAAGGACTTGTTTTGGGTGCATTCATAAGAAAAAATACCCGTGGTGCTCCATGCACCTCAACATAGAGGTCTGGCCTGTCCTAGTGTGAGTGGGACTCTCCTTGGTGGAGACAGCAGCCTTAGGGAGCAGCCAGCACTACAGCTAGGGTTGCAGATGGAGCTGGCTGAGTGTTTTGGAGCAAGATTTTGGGGTTTTTGCTGAAAAATATGAAATAGAAGTATTTTTGTATGAAATAAAAGTATTTCTCAGGAGCAGTCTGATTTCAGTTACACAACCTCATAATAAATTGAGGTGAAATTAGGGCATGTGTATACTTTCATCTAGTGTCTTCTCTTTTCTTGCAAGCTTGAGGTTTTTTTATGTACTGTTAGCATGAAAGCTTTTGCTTCAACAAAGCATGATTTCAGTATTTTTGGTTCACTCTGTGATGTTTTGGTTCCAGTCTGACCTTAAACAGCATCCATTTAGAAGTGCTGACATTTTGGAAATGGAGGCTCCGTTTCTAGCCCTATCATAATCCCAGGGTCCCAAGATCACTTGGTGTATTCCTGTGGCCTTAATCTTTTAATGCTTCCCTGTAAGGCCTCTAAGCTATGATGGCATCTGTAAAGTTTGTAAAGTATTTCTAATAGGAAGAAAAATTAAAAAGAAAAAAAATTACTGCTTATTCAGTAATATTCCCTGTTGAAACTCTTCTTCTAGTAATGGGGAATTCAGGCAAGACCAGAATGTTCTTAGCAAAGGTGGCTGCACTGGAAAGGGATTTTGAGGGGCAGTTTCTTGCTTAATGCCAGTAGGTTTGGATTTGTAAGCTGTATGTCCTTAGACATGAAGGAATGAAAGATAAGGACAGAAGTAATATTTGCTGTGTTCTGAATATAATATATATCTGTCCAAAAGTCTTTTGATTCAGCCCACAGTGGTTATTTAAGAGCAGGCAGCCCTTCAGGAACTTTTGGTTTTAAGAAGAAAACTATTCCACATCAGAAAATACAATATTAAAGCTGCATGTGCAAGAAGTACAAGTCTTTGAGGAAGAATATAGTGAAAATACACCCCACAGGTTCACCTGAGCCATACAGAAATGCAACTTAAGCCTCTTCTGTTGTCCTGCATGCAGGACACCATGAACATGCAGCACATAATGTTCACTTGAGAGTTGGCTATTTGTGTATATCAGCAGATAGTAAGTGGGAAGGCATTTAACTGTGACATTAATTTTTCTAAGCTTTTTTTTATTTTTGCATCCATTTTCCTGCTTTGCTTCTATTTCTTTAGGGCTCCTGAGGCCCTGCTGTAATATGGGTAAAGTTGCTCACACTGAGACATCTATAGATATATTTTATTTTAAGACAGCAGTTGTTTTTTACTCAAAGTGAGTTGACTTTTACTTGATTC
This sequence comes from Scytalopus superciliaris, assembly GCA_013400415.1. NCBI lineage: Eukaryota > Metazoa > Chordata > Aves > Passeriformes > Rhinocryptidae > Scytalopus > Scytalopus superciliaris. Next base: position 335,580 of record VXBX01003166.1, on the reverse strand, counting down.
CACCCTTATATATGTATCAGTTGGGAAAGTTTCAGTGCACATTTTGCTCTTAGCAATGTAACCAAAACTAAAGCGCCTTAGCAAATCCATCTAAATCTGTATTTATTTATAGATAGACTGGCTCATATTTGTCTTTTCTCCATTCCATCAATGCTGAAAGCACTGTGATTTTTTTAAAAATGGACTTTGAGGGAGGAGGGGGCAAAATCTCAGGATTTTTGGGGATCCCTTGCAAACTTAAATGTGAAGCTGCTGCATGTAGAATACTAGAAGAGAGAGGTGAAAAGAGACTCTGCCTTCACTCTGTTCTTTTGCATCTTATCCAAGCAATTGCAGGTGTGGGCTTTACAAGGGGCCATGAGACCACTGACCATAGGCTTTGGCAGACACTGAGACTGGAGTAGCATTTGTATGGTCTGGCCCTACTACAGAGGGAAAGTGGTGCCTGTGGCCTGAAAGGCAGCCCTGTGAGCTGGGACTTACAGCAGGGGCTCCGTTGGCTTTGCGTTGAATGAGGAGAGCAAAGAGGAGGTTGTGTAGTTCGCAGAGAATTCAAATAATCTGATTGTCCATGGGAAGGCTGATTCCCTGGAAGATGCTGGGCAGCAGCAGTCTGTGTGCTGAGGTGGTTTCCCTCTAGAAGGCAGAGACAGCGAAGGGAAGCTCCCATGCCAGGAGTCACATTTGAATGTCTCTTCAAAGGCTTCCCGTCACACTTTCTTCTGTGTGCAGAGGACAGTTGGCTTTTTTTCTTTTTTTTTTTTTTTTGTTTTAAAGTAAATAGCCCTACAGCTTCAGATACCTGTCCAAAGGCCTTGATATTTACACTTGGTAATCCCACAGTACTCGAACGGGACTGATTTGTGACACGCCGAGCCAAATCAAATATATGACTGTAGTAAAATCACAGGTGGGGATAACCTTATCTCAGGTCAGCCAAGCTTTCAGTTACCAGACCACTGCCCATGCCCAGTGCCATCTGGGGTGAAATGCAGCTCAGGTAAGGTCCTATCACAAACAGTGCATTGGATGCAGGGCAGCTGTCCCAGCTGCTGCTCTGCTGAAGGACCCACAGAAAGGCAGTGACAGAGGGAGGAAAGTTTTCATAAAATTGAGCCAGAAATATGAGCTTAAAATACGTACTCAAAAAGGTTTGTATGATTTTTACAGTTGTTGAGCATCAGCTTTTTTTTTTATATATAGAATAAAATCTTGTCTTTGAATATAAATATTTCTTCCCACTAAAAACCCAAAAACTAATTGTTTGGGTTTTGTTTTTCCTAATTAAAAAAATATAAAAAATCCAAAATATTAAGAGCATAATTATGAGGAAAGCATTTCTAAACAAAGTTCTTAGAAGACATTTTGTCTTTACCAATATTTTTTAAGTTCTCAGCCTTAATTCCTACAGTAGAAGCTGAGAGTTCTTTCACCCAGACTTTTTCTGGCTCAGCCTAAAGCAGAGTTGCTCGACCTATTGGTTTGTTCCACACAGTGAAGGCAGAAACTTTTGTCTCCATCCCCATAGACTGAGTTTTCTAACACTGGATGGAAAGATCTTCCTAACACTGGGAAGGGATGGTATCCCCAGTAAGATAAACCTTCTATCTAAAATATTTTCCAGATTTTCCTCCGATGGAAAGATATCAAGTGATTCTTTCCATGCATTTGAGTACCAGACTGAAAAATAATGTTGTGAGAAACTCTTCAGGATCTTGAAACACAAAGGCTTTATTGTTGGGGTTGGGGTTTTTTTAATGTCTTCAGATGAAAAGCGTGGGTCAGAAAGAATCTGCAAGGTTATATACATCAACACCTCACCAAGACATCAAGCATGTGGAATTCTATATTGCAGTGATTATGTTTTAAAGAATGCTGGAAAGAATTCTCCTCAGCTACCCAAACAAGTGCACATATATCAGGTAGTCACAGGTCTTCAGAAAACAAACACAAAAGTCCACAAAATAATCCCTCCTTGAGTTGGCCTATTTCCTGTAATTTTCTAACTGGTGTAAAGTAGCCAAAATCTGTGGTCTAGACTGGTTTGTTCTGCAGATTTTTTTTTTCTTGGGGTTTTACAAACCACAGAGAGTTGGAATGAATCAGGATAAATATTTGCTCATGCACCTACTGATTAGAGCTTTCAAAGTCCCCAATCTTGTTGCAACACACATTGTGAACATTAGCATTCATGTAGGTTAGGTAAATACAAGGGGTTTCCTCTCTCCCCACTTCTCCCTGCCCTCAGCTTCAATTTAATGGAGACAACACTTTAAATGTGGTGTGTTTTTCTTTGGGTGTCCTGCAGTGTTTTCTGCCTGGCAGTTCTCTGAGAGACTCTTACTGTCCCAGAAAACACAGTTTTTAGAATCCTTTTTATCCCCCTCCTTTAGTATCAAGCATAATATTATTCATCTTGGAGCACTTCGTCACTCCTGTTTATGAGTTGGAGATTTCTCCAAATATGATAGCAACTACAGCTAATAACATCAATTATACAGCATTGAGGTTCCTGTTCTGCTCTTTTGATTGGAGGAAGTTCTTTATTAGGACATGCAATATAATTAATTGCCTTTTTTCATTTTTTTGGCACGCAAATGTTATATAAAGCTTTAGTCTTGCTGTGTCTATGGGAGAACAGCAGTAAAAAGATTGACTTGGGTGAGCCACAACCCCCCACTTGTTAGGGTGGCTTAGTGTGCAGGGATGAAAAAGATTTAGTAAATGTGCATGAAATGCTTGTCAGATTTCCCTGCTGTCTGCATGTTTGTAAAAAGAGTGTTTGGATGTGTTAACATGATCCAAACATTCTTATGGTTGATGGTTTTCTTATTAAAATACAAATGAAAAATGACTAGGTATAGTCATACATCCCCATGGAGTCTTTTTAATATCATCAGATCTATAGCATTACCATCCTACAGGAACTTTTAAAAAAAATAAAAAACATATTTTAAAGGACCTTAGGAAAAAAAATACTTTTTTTTAACCAACCAAGTCATAAAATCAAATAGTCATAAACTCAAACACAAACTGAGTCATGAACTAAAATCTGTGTCTGGGCAATTTAGTTGTTGACAACATTAAAAATGCTTCAGGCACAACAAAAGATAAAAGACCTATTTTAAGATGAAAATTTGCAATTTGTTGTAGGTATTTATTTAAAGTGATTTCTCTCTGTATATTTATCTATACTTACAGTTGGAAGGGTTTTGATGCTTTTCTCCAAGGATGGCATGTGACCAGTCAAAGCAAGAGAGGAGGGCATTACTAAGAGAGAAAGAGTGGAAAAATCAAATCAGTGATGACAAGGCTGGACTGGGTGGGGCAGAGAAATTCTGGGATAGTCGAACAGCCAGGACATGATTGCAAAGAAGGAAGATACAGAAGCCAAACATCTAAAAGTTAATTCGTGGGGCAAGTGGCTCTGCTGAGGATTTTAACACGTTCTCTTTAGTTAATTTTAAATTCTGTCTCCAGGAACCTGATAACTTAAGGAAAAGAATCAAGATAAACTGAAAGCCAGAAATGCCAACCTACCAGGCTGTGTTTTGAAACCAGCGAGGTTTACTAATTTCATATTTGTTAACCAGAGGCCCTTCAGAGACAGTTTATGTGCTATTACTCTTAAGACCATTCGTATGTAACTTTGATTTTTAAATGCCTATATCCCAAGGATTGTTTGGGGTATTTGGTGAAAGTGAGGGGGAGGGAGGGGGGAGAAAAGGGAAAAAAAAAAGGTAGCTCTTGGCAGAGTCTGTCCCTTTTCCTGTTGGATAATTTTCAGGTGAACTACCCAGCTATGCTACTGTATTAAAGTCAGGCCAACTATGTGGAATGAAGGATTATTCCACAAATCCTCTTTTAGTAGTTCTTTTAATAGTTGGGGTTTTTTTTCTTTTTTTTAATGGTGCTTTTCCCCAAGTCTTACCTTTTGTCCCTGGGATTTCCCTACCCTGACTGGGAGTCTCCCATCTTGCCCAAAGCATTGCATCTCCCTGGCTTTTGGCCAGGCTGGGTACCGTGCTCTGCAGCTGGGAAGAGAAGCTGTATGGTGTGGGGCTGCAGCTGCTGATGGCTTTATCAGATGGACAGAGACATTCCAAGTATGCTTCTGGTCACTGTGGGATATGGGAATATAAAAAAATAATGAAAAAGGAAGGCTTAAAGCAAAGCTGTTAGGCAAACTAGGGCTTTTTGTCAAGTTTTTCTTTTTTTTTCTTCCTTTAATTTTTGTTCTTAAAGAGTGGAATTCTCCTAAGCAGATTGTTGAAGCTGCGTGATGTCATTTTCTTTTCTATTTAAAGCCATGTTTTGAGCAGCTGAAAGGCTGCAGGTTAGGTAAAACTATTAATGACCCTTCTGTGACCTCTGCTCCAACCGCCCACAGCGGCTGCAAAGTTTGGGATGTCTGACGGGCTACTTGGCTCTCCGCAGCATCGTTATGTTGGTCGGCAGCAGATGAGGTTTCAGAGGTAAAACAATCACCTCCCAAATTGCACCCTGCTGGCATGGATAGTGGACAGGTTAAAGAATGGGATTTCGGTGGTGTGGTAGGGCAGGAGAACTCTGTTTTTATGAGCAGAGAGATCCCTCTGGTTGACTCCGGCTTTGTGCACGGTGGGGACAAAACATGACATAGGGCAAGTGTGGAGAGGGTGCTTTGCAAGGTGTTACTGCCTCAGAAAGAGGGACACTTACCTCACATTTCTGTAGCAGCTGTAAAATATTCTGGGATTTCTTTTTCTTGGTTTTTTTTTTCACAGTTTTCATGGTTGCTGCTCCTGAGTGCTTCCCAGATATGTTAGGGTTGCACCTAAGGGGTTTCACAGCCCATTTGCCTTTGTGGGAGAAGGCTGTGGAAGTGGTGAGACTTTCCTTTTCCTTCTTCCATCCCTCTGTGCTCATCCCTCACTCTCTTTCCCAGCTTCCCAGGCCTGAGAGAGTCTTGTCTGAACCTTCAGGGAGCTTGTCAGGACAGAAGGACAGGGAGAAAGGAGTGATATATAAGAAGGGTCATGAGAAATAGTAGGTTTAGCAGAGGTGCTCTGGTGTTTCTGTGTAGTTCAATGTTTTCTAAGGCTCTGGTTTTTCCAGTTGGCACAGAGAGTGGTCCTGATGCCATGATGATGCTCAGCCCTAGTAGTGGCTGAGAGTCACCTGTCCTAGTGACATGTTGGACCCTCTTCCTCCAGATCCGTGTGCCAAGTGGGCATGTAGTAAATGCATACAGCGAGGCAGAGTTCACTTGCAAACCATACTGCTCCTTGGACAAATACACGTGGCCAGGAGTAATAATCTTTGAAACACTTCATGCTTCTTCAAGCACTTTGTGCATTTGCTCTCTTCAGTTTTCAGAGTTGTGGCATGTTCTCACCTTGACTGTCCCAAAGAGCCTTCTCTCTGTAGTCACATTAAAGTTTGGGAACGTGTGGCGTCTCCATACCGTGATTTCACTCTTTTTATCCCTGCCATCACTTTCTGCCCTCCTTAAGTGCAGTGCTTCCTCCTTTCCTGTGTCTTCTTTTTGCTGGCTGATACCAAGTCTGGTGTCCTTCATGCTCTCGCACAGAGCACCCTACCAGTTCCCCAGTGGTCTTTTAGCTGGATACTGCTTAAAGCATGTTTGAATTTGGAGCCCTGTGTAAAGTACTAAACAGTAAGTAAGACAACAGCATTTTGTGGTGTCTGCTGGAGTCACAAGTCATGTCAGCAATGGCAATAACCATTACAGTGGTGGTGTAGGCTCTGGAACAGCATGACAGCTGAGGAAGGGCTGATTTCTTCTCTGTATTGGTGTCTTGAATGTGCTGGATTAAACATTTTCAGTAATTTATAAAACCTTAAGTGCTCTGGGCAGTATTTTTACAGGGAGTGATTGCACTGTGTTCAGGAGATATCTTTCTCAGCTGGGCTATTAAATGAAAAGCTGAAACCTGCCTGTGATGCCAAGAGATGAGCGCTCAACAAAATGAAAGCGTGCAACTTAAATTACAAACATTCTTCTGTTGCCTGCTTTCCTACTTGCTGCTGGTTAATTCACAGTCATACTGATAAACACAAAACCTCATTTGTGAGAAAAGCAGAGAGGTAAATGCAGAGAGGTAACTTTCCCCACTTTGAACAATTTGAATTTTGAAATTCGGCTCAAGCTGGCAAGTAAATCTGTTTGCACTGCCTTAAATTCCTGCAGAAGAACCGAAAATTTTGAGATGCTGCGAGATACACCAGGCAACTCCTGCACCATTTAAAAAATCCTGAAAACATTCCCAGAGCGAGTCGGTGCACCCGGGGCAGCTGCGCTTCCAGGGAGCTGCACGCCAGTGGCCGCGCCAGCAGGAAATGCAGCGTGACCTGTGGCAAACCTGGAGGGTGAGAAACACTACAAGAGGATTTCCACGGGTGGCTCTAAGTGTGCCAGGTAGTTACTGCGTGGGCATGGACACAGAAGCAAACATAAAGCCAAGGGGGCAAACAGGAGCGGTAGGAGGATGCTCTTCCCACCGTAGATGCAAAGCCCTTCCGATCGCGTGTCCGACCTGACAGCGTCGCCTCCTTCCCTGCTAACTGGCTCTGCGTGCGTGAAACCTGGCTGTGAAACAGAAATGCTTTTTGGAAGGCATAATATTATTTTAATCATAAATTATTTGGAAACACAATACAGAAATAGCTTTAGATCACTTCTTCCAGAGAGGTGTTTGTGCAGTCAGGGTCCTTATCAACTTCTCAGTGGGAACCGCATTAATATTGCCACAAAAATGCAAACAGTAGTGTCTTTGATAAAGCAGTTTGGCATCTCTTGAGCAGAAAGATGTTTTGTTTTCCTGAGGTACAACACTGTTTTCAGTGCAAGGACCTGCCATATGTGCCAACATATGGAAAGAAAATGCTGGTTTTGTTAACATTTGTGTTTGGAAGCTGGGGACAGAACGAAGGAGGGGCTGCGGTAGCAAAGCAATCTGTGTTACAGCTACAGGGACAGTACAGGAAGCCTAAAAGTCAGTGTTGGTGGCAGAGATGCTGGTGGCCTGCAGTCAGGCCCCTGGGCTTAGTTCTCCCCAGAGTGCTCTGCCAAGGGCTCTCCTTCTCCTCTGCTTTAACTCTTCCCATCATGTGAGAGAGCAAGGCTGGTTCCCTACTGCCACCCCTTCCCATTGCATTGTAGAAAAACTTTACTGGCTATACAGCAGACATCTTTGTGAAAATGCCTTCTTAGTACTTTCTGGTGTCCCATGTGTATTATATATTTGATTAGTGCATTATTTTGAGTTTTGGACTGCCTTGGGTTCAGGAATCCTGAAAGGAAGCTGTTGTGCAACTGTTTTAATCTGATTTTACAAGCTGATTCCAGCTTGATTCCCAGCACAAAGAAACAAAGAAGAGCTCAGTTGTATTTCTTGTCCAAAAGCAAAAGCCCCTCCTCCTTTGAAGATTTTCTGCAGTGTTATGTTTAGAGAGTGATTTGCTATTGTTTAAATTTAGTCTCCATAATTGCACTAGGATTGGATTAATGATGGGTTATTTTTCTGAGTCATTATTTTCTGGCACTCACAGCTTTCGAGCATAAAGCCAGGTCTTCATCGGATGTAAACTGGCATCACTCCACTGAAGTCTGTGGAATAATTCCATTTTATATTGTGTTGGCCCAGAGGTGACATTATAGCTGTTTTGAAGAAAGCACCATTTTGGAGTTTGTTGGCCTTGAATCTTCAAATTGTTTTAGAGGTGTCTAGGCATTAGATTTATAGTAGCACAGCCAATTGCTGTTTCTGGATCATCTCAGCTGGACTCAGAGGGATCAACAAAAGGTGCCATGCCAGGTTGAACCATAAGTATCTTGACTTGTGTTTAAAACCTGCTTTTTATCCCTGTGTGTGTGGGAAAAGTTCATCACTGAGGTCCACTGGCTTTTTGCACACTCCAACCTATGAGAACAAACTTTGATCTGTTTGCTGGGGGTGCCGTACTGCAAATCCAGGGCACATGTCTGGGTAGCAGAAGGGCTATTCCACTCTTGGAATTAGTTATATTTGCTCATTCTGCTTCTCAGAAGGGCTTGAAGAGGGAGGAATCTCTGGAGACCTGGCACAAAGAAGAGCAGCAGCAGGAGCAGTAATGGATTTGATGTAGGGGATGAATCTCTCACTACAGCTGGGGTGATGGAAGGAAAGAGGCTTTTCTTGGAGGTTCTGAGAGGCTGTGTAGAGTTGCTGTGATCATAGAAGGTAGTTGAACTTACTGGGTTCTTAGGTGGGAAGAAATTATCTCCCCCACTCTTGTGCATGTTGGGCAGGGGAGGGTTTGCTTTCAGACTTGGTGGTTTAATGTCTTATTTGAGTTGCTTCTCTTTTAAAGAATTGCTGTTCCCACTACTTGTGAAACGGCATGTTAATAAATCTTAGTTTTAAGAATGATAAAGTTTTGCTTTCCTTTGGGCCTTTACAGTAAGGAGAAAGTGGTCAGTCCTATCTGTAGTGGATTTAGAAGGTCACTGCAGTGGGTTAGACGGCTTATTGTGTTAGCCTGGTACCCAACTGACAGTGGCACATGCTGTGTGTAAGTGTGAAAAGCAGACAGCAGTGATCCTTTTCAGATGCATCCTCACTGCTTCCAGAAGCCATCTGTTTTTTCCTGCTGGCCTGCTCTTGAACCTGTAGGTCCACTCAGTGTAACATAACCTTCTGTTCCCTTGTCAGACAGCAGAAAGTAGCTGTGAAGACTTTTAGTCTTCTGCCCTTCCCATTTTAAGATATTAAACTGATAACTTGTGCTCTTTGGGTTGTACTCTGCAGGTTTTTAAACAGTATTTTGCAAATGCTGCTTATTTTAGTAAGAAAGGTCAGCTTTAATCTTTAACAGTAACAGTGTTGCTGCAGCCCTGATTGTTAAGAGAGGTGGAACTGGTTGGAAGACTTGGTGTCCTTTTTTAGATTGACCTGATGGATTCAGAAAATACAGACAAGCCTTCAGGTATAATGTGGCCATCTCTTCAGAGTATAAAGAATGTGCTGCAGACCCCATCCATGTAGATGCGTTGTGAAATAGGAGGCAAATTGTAAGACCCAAAGGAACACTGTGTCTTGCACTGAAGTTGGACGTCCCTCAGCTTGGATGCACAAACCCCCACGTTCTTACTGTCTTTTGCTTCTTTTACATTAACTGTGACCAAGGTTGAGGGGTTTTTCTTTAAGCTTACATAGATTTTTTGTTCTGTGCAAATTATTGTCAGCTAGTTTTGAAGAAATTCTGATGATGTAAGGTTGCAGCAATAGATCAGTCATATATGTACATGGGCCATTTAGTAGAGGGGACTGTTGAAGCTGGAGTAATGCTTAAAGTATTTGAGGCCTAATGCACTGCTTCATTGCTCCAGATGTGATAAACACTGTTGACTTAGTGCAGAAATTGGTGACATAATACAGAGAAGTTGCCTCTGTGCTGATTATGTAGCTATGGTGGTGAACCTCCTGTTAGCAACTCCCGTTTTCAGGTGCTTTCTCATTTTATTAGGGAGGGGGTCATGTATGAAGGCTGAGAAGTAGTAAGTAGGGATGGCTTACATTTGTACTCAGACTGGATTCATGAACACTTTGCAGAACTCACTTTGCATAAACAGAGTATGAATCCTGGTTACTTTTTCTGGAGTGTGGTAGCAGTGGCCCTGCAAAACCCACTCAGCACTGAAGATCTTGGTGTGCAAAAGATTCCTCAGAAGCTTCACCTGTGCTGGGGTCAGGATGGATACAGAATGTCCCATTCTAAATACTCCTATTTATTCATTTGTGACCCCACTCCTTCTCTGCATCCTCCAAGGAGCCAGGTTGTCATGGAAATCATAACTTTTTAGATGGACAATTTATAAAAAAACTAAATTTACTTCTGGAGCTCTAGATTATAAGTCTCTGTGTTAGCATTTTGGCTTTATTACCTAGAATGTGAGCTAGAGACTTTCTTAAGCCACTATTTGACTCCCACCCAAGCACATGACCTAAAACTTTTCTCATCAGCTGAGAACTGGAGAAAATCACCAAATATCACGACACTTGGTGCTGCTGTTCTGAGTGAAAGTTGTGTTTCCTCAGGAAAGGCTGTTGACCTGTTATTTCTGCATGCCAGTTTACTTTAGACCCAAAAGAAATGCTGAAAATTCCCCTGCAGAAGGAGAGTTTATTTCCATGACTGTCATTAGGCTTATATTTCCTTTGGTCCAAGGTGAGTGCAGGCACAGTCAAATGGAAACAGGATGGCATAGTTATCAACATAGATGTGTTAATTTCTTAATTAATTTTCTTTTTCTGTGCAGTGTTTTTAAAGTAACAAGTATTGTAAGCCGCATGTTATTTTTAAACCAAGGACATTTTGTGCTGAAATTGGCTATTGCAACACTGGGTTAGAATTAGAATACACAAAATTCAAAACCACAGTAACCCTAATTTTGCCATTCTTGCCTTCTTAAGTGCTCAACAATAGAGCTGTGTTTGTATAGTGTTTAAAAATATTTGTTAGGGGAAATGTAAAGAGCTACTGACAGGCTTCTCTGTTAACTGTTTCTGCATGCTCAGCCACTCCGCTCAGAAATGAGCTGCGATGAAAACTCAGGAGTGACTACTCCTGGTATCCTTCTTTGCATTGCAAGCAAAGGAGCAGCCACAGCCAGGATGGGGCAGAGACCTCTGTGATGGAGGGGGCAGTCCCTTTGGCTCAAAGTACACACATCCATGATGGGCTAGAATCTGTTTGACATCTCCTTTCCCAACTCCCCCCTGATATGTGCCTACCTGGATTTTGTAGTCTCTGAGGACATACTCCAGCAAATGAATAGTAACGTTCAGGATAACGTAGTCAAACCATGAAGATGAATTTTATATGGCTGTAGTTCATGTCATGACCCTACAAACCCTGTTTTTGCTTGGCTTTGACTCTGATGTTCTGGCCAGCACTCTGGGGAGAGGTTATGGGAGGCCAGCATTGCTCAGGGCTGCTCCCTTCCAACCTGCCCCAGCTGTGAGCTGCCTGATTTTCCCTGCAAGAGCTTTGTGTAGTTGGGACATGCAAATGTCCATCTTCAGATGGAAATCAGCTTTGGATTTCACATGTCAGTGGTCAGATTGACCTGAATGAATTCATGTGGAAAAAAAAATAATTGGAAAGCAGCTTGAGAAATGATCTCTGCTTTTTGTTGTTGCCTTCAATTTCGGTGTACTCTGTCTGTATTTTGAATATGAAGTCATATGATGCATTGTAATGTGATAGCAATACAGACTGGGTAATCCTGGGAACCCGCAGCTTGAATTTTGACTTTCCAAATTTTACTGTTCTAAAACTTGACTTCTTTGTTAAAAATGAAGAGTTTCCAGGGGGCAGAAAAGCCCCTGGAGAAGAACTGTTGGCATTTTATATTTTTAAACTATCTTGCTGAATGAAAACAGTTGATTATTAACTTGATGGGGTGACAATGAGTATATAGAACTTAAATATCTCACCACTCCCACAAAGAAAAAAAAAACTCACCCTCCATTGTATCCTGGGAAGATACATAGCCAGAAAAACTTTCCAACTCGTTAAACTTTTATACTTGCTTCATACATGCTTAATGTAGGCTTTTTTCCATCCTGTGATGTTGTTGGGCTGCTTCTGAAATGATCACAGTGGAGGACATCATCAGTTTTAACAGTATTTCTTTCTGAGTGTGCCTTTCTTATAACAGAAAAAGCTGAATTGCTTAATCTGAAGGATTAAAAAAAGGTTTCCTTGTTTGTGTGTTTCAGGGTGTTTATTCTGCCAAGCCTGATAACGAAATCAGTCTGAATGTTTCCCCTGTAATCAGTTTAGTCAGCTTCTGTGATTGTGTGGCATATTCAGACAAGGACAGGCATAAAGGAAGAAAGTTTTAGAAAACAGGAAAATACTATTGTAAATATATCAGGCAAGTTATAAACGGAGAAAGGGCAATTGGAGTCAAGCATCATACCTGCTGCTGCTTGTTGTGCTCTGTGGTAGATGTTTTGATGGGGTTTTCTTCCTCTGTAGCTTGTATTTGACTTTTAATGTGGGTAAATACTGATTTAAAGGACTAGAGTGTGGTTGTATCACTTTTAAACTGTATATTTTTTAGTGGAGATCAGGCCACTGTAGCTGACTTGAGGTCAGAAAGGAACAAAAAAAGTGGTGCTTGGCTCCTATTGAGCCCTGTGCTGTGTGGGATGGCCCCAGGCTCTCCCTTGTGCACTTGGAGAGGCCACATCACATCTTGACGTGGGGCAATAGCTGACAGGAAGCATCGACTATTCCTTTGCTGTCTCTGGTGTAATTTTAGTTTTCTGGCACCCTGATGGAGTTCTGTAGCTTACCCTGGTTGTGCCCTTCCCCTTGCTCTTCCTGCTCCTCCTTTATCATCCTCAGCCCTGAGCCTGGGGAACAGCTGCCTCGCTGCACCTCGCCTGCAGGTCAACTCATCCCCGTGACAGCATGGGAGGGGACGTGGGTTTCAGCTGGTCATTGCACCCGTGAGTGAGGATGTAGCAAGTTCTAAATTGAGAACTGTTGCTTCATATGTGTGCCTCTGCAAAGCCATGGATTTAGACATTCCCTCACCATTAATTACATCCTCTCATCTTTTAGCAGTGAGTAAACAGGCCAAGCTGGGCATGTCATCCTGCTGCAAGCAGCCAAATGCAGTTTCTCTTTGGTTGTGTGCTTGCAAGTTTCTGAAAGTATGTGGCTACTCTCTTTTTGGGATGTGCACTCTGTGGGGCTTTCCTTAGGACGGGGGAGCAACTGGGCAGCTCAAGCCCCTTCTTGGAGGACGTACAAGTGACACCAAACAGTCCAGTATTGCCAGAGTTGTTTCCCATTAAAAGCAGGGGCACGTGCTTCAAAGAGAAGCCCAGCTCACCCATAACTAATAGCCAGAGAGGTAGTTCCTGAGTGTTACTGGAACTGAGTGGTACCATCAGTTGCCTTGGTGCAATCTCTGACAAAGATGCTGGGCATCACCACCTCACACCTCATTTCTGGAAGCTGTAGTGTCTGATCACCTGTGTTTGTGAGTTGTTTGACATCCAAGCCACTCAGACAGATGCAGTGTGAGACTGACAAAATTGGCAGCAGCTCCCAACTCTGACAGCAGTTTGGGAACTTGCCTGTTTGCCTTGTGGCAACCCTTAATGCAGCATCTCCACGTGTGGTGTCCCACAGAGTGCTCAGCAGCAGTCAGGCAGAGGTGAAAAGATTTCCAGGCGAGCTTCAAAGAGAAGGATGTGACTAACTGTCTCACAGGGAGCCAGGACATGGACCCAGCCAGATGAGACAGCTCACATGAAAGGGCTGCCAAAAGAAAGGGAGAGGACAGACAAAACTGGGAGTGAGGGATGGGGAGGAACAGGCACTTGGGAATGGTAAAAGGGAAAGTCTCCATGGGCTGTTTCCAGCAGCTGGGAGATGTCTGCTCTCCAGGGAGGTCACCTGTGGGTAAAGCGACGAACCTCAAGCACGCTGGCTGTTGTTCCTGGCTCCACCACAAGCCTCTGCCGCCCGTCCTTGGGCAAGTCACTCTCCTGGTGACTGAGTACCCCAGCTGTAAAAGAGGGATTGCTGCTTACCTCATGGGGATGTTGTGAGGGTAGGCTCAGGGATGCCTTTGCAGTTTGATGTATTAAGTTGGGGGGCAACAACAAAAGGTGTCCACAAAGACAAACATGACAAGGGATTTCTTCTTCCTTTGCTGCCTCTGAATGTAATCATGTCCCTAATGATAATATAATAGTGACTTATTCATCACTGACATATACTCCTTCAATTGCACTGGTGGGAACAGTTTTTTCAATATAATTTTGTATGTTTTTATAATATGTTATGTTTTAAGCAACTTCTAATAGAAAATTAGAAAAAATAACAAACAATTAGTCAAAGTCAGGCTAAACCAAGATGCAATCAAGTAATACAGGAATGGAGCTAGAAGGAGAATTTTTGAAGGGAGCCTCAAACAAGGAAAACACAAATCCTGAGGCCTAGAGAAGGAGGAATTCTGTTTTGTGTCAGTCTTAAACCCTGTACCTGACAATGTACCTGAGGAGGTCCAAGACCAAAAACCAAAAGGGGTCACTCCTCAGCTTTCTCATTCTCAAATAAGCTTCTGCAAAAGGAAGGGGATCTCTGGTTATGTTTAACCCTTGAAATAAATGTCATGTTAATCTTACTCATTCACAGGGTGGTCCGAAGGCTAGTAGAGAAACCAGGGAGTCAGAAAACAGCACATTTTAGGGCAGTCAAGTATTGGTTAGCCTGGTGCTATCACTTAGTCTGTGCCTTTATGTGCCAAAGCAAAATGGAACTACTGGTCTCCTCTGTGAGACTTACGGAAATGCTGTAAAGAATGTGATGATCTGCAGGTGGAAAATGCTGGGGGCAGCCACAGATTCAGAGTTTTACACAGGACCAAAATTCATGGTCATATTTCACCTGTCAAAGCTGGCTTTTCTTTAAAAAAATAAAAAATCCTAAAGGAATTGGCTAGAGAAGAGGAACATTCATCTTCTCTTAGGACTGTATTTGAAAGGCTTTAACTGCATAAGCTTTCCTGGCACTTGCCAAAGCTCTCTTTGGAGGAAAAAAGCAGATTCTTGGGGTTTTTTTGAAGGAACAGGTGGCAGAGTGTGGAAACCTTTTGTTGCTAAATTTTAGTCATGGTTCTTTTTTTTTCCCCCTTTTCTTTCCTTTTCCCATCTGCAGTTGAGTACGACAAGGAGTTCACGCCTCACCAGCGGCACCACAAGGAATTCAAATTTAATTTGTCTCAGATTCCTGAGGGCGAGGCTGTCACGGCCGCTGAGTTTCGGATCTACAAGGACTGCGTTGTGGGAAGCTTTAAAAACCAAACCTTCCTTATCAGCATCTACCAAGTGCTGCAGGAACATCAGAACAGGTATGCAAGAGGGGAATTGCTCTGTGCCACCAGCTGCTGTCCTGGAGAAGGCTGAGCTTTGCATTAGTGTTGAGAGGACTCAAAATGAATATCAGGTTTGTTCGTGTTAACAGGGTTATGTTATTGCATGGTCCTTTCCTTATGGGAAATGGGCATGGTAGAATGGAAATGGATCCAAGCTGAAGAACGTCCACAGTATTGTAGCCAGGGGTGTGACTTGGCTGCAACCTTTGTGTTGCCTTTAAATAGAGAAGGAATCTGATGAGAAGCAGTAGATTTTTAAACCGATGCTGCCATTGCTCTTGTGTACTGAAATACACATATCCTCTTCCAATTTAATACTACCAGCATAAAAAGCATAGCCTGTTTGAAAAATACTGGTAATTAGTTCAGACTTGGTCTGCTGGACCTATATTAAAGTAAATAAAGCAGAAGTAAATTCAACATGCAGATCACAGGTACAAAATCACTCCTGAGCTTTCAGTGGCAATGAGAAAGGCAAAAGTGAGAGAGGCTGAGTAGAAACTGTGACACAAAAATCCAAACAAGTGTAAATGGAGTGATTAATTTAAAACCGGTAATGTTTCAGATGGAGGAATCATGTAAGGCTAAAAGATGGAAATACATGGTCAATTAAATGTCAGAGTAATGCTGTGGTACAAAAGTGTTTCATTACTTGTCAGGACTGTAACTGTTCCTCTGCTGCAGGCATTGAAAAAAAAAAAAAAAAAGGGAAAAAAGAAATCAAAACTAGCAGTGCTTAAAAAAAGGTCTATTTGTTTTCTCTGTGAAAGCTTCATGGGTGTTTTCCTTTCTGCTCCTTCTTTCTCCAGCCTTTCCAGCTTGTGGTTGTTTTGTGGTGAGCTTGGCTCTGGGGAAATGAAGAGAAATACTTGGGTAAACAGGTGATGGGGAAGAAGGTGTAAGTTTTAGAAGATCAGTGTTGTGCTTCCCTTTGTGCTTTGAGTTGCAGACTGCTGGAGGGCCTCTTGGGGTCACGTCCTTGCTGGTTAGGATGTTACATCAATGCCCACTTAAAGAGCTGGTGGAACTCCAGGCGGTCATGCAGATTTCATAGATGTTAGTTGTATTGTTCATTTAGAGTCACATTGAATGAAAAATGGCAAGCACAGGCAGAGATCCCACCTCTGGAGCTGGAGAACCTCTGCCAAGTGTCTGTGGAAGCAATGGATAGTGACAGTCACAAGCATTGGTCTGTGATGGTCACCAAAGCAGGGCACAGAGTGGGAGAACTGTCAGGTTTTATGTTTATATAACATTTTTTCAAAGTAAACTGAACAAGCAAGTAAGGCATTGCAGGAAAGATAATAAAGTACAGGATATGACCTCTAATATACCCTGTTCCTAACAAGTTTACAAACTCTCTGTTCTGAAAGTGGCTGTGTGCAGCAATGCTGCTGGAACCTTGTCTCTTGGTTTCATATACTAGACCAGTAGCAAGCCAAAATCACATTGCACTGTGAAGCTGCCATGTGTGTCCCTTGGCACTGGGCACTTTGGCACCTGCATGTGCTGGGCATCACAAGGTGCTAGAGGTGTCCCTACAGGCAGAGCAGAGGCAGCAGCGTGGGTGGGGATCACCAGGGGTGGTCTCTGTCCAAAATTGTCAAGTAGTTTGGGTCTTTGAATTCCCTTCCATCCTGTTCCTTCTGCTGCTGCTGGCAGCTGTGCTGAGGGGATCCCGCCATTGGGACTGGGAATCATAAAGCAGCTTGCTCCAGGTCCAGACTGCCAGCAGTTCACTGTCCCTCCTGACATGGGCTAGGCGTGAACCACTGACCCAGGGATGAGTGTCTGTAGTTCATTACTAACCTCTGACTCATCCAGTCCCTCAAGACTCCCTTCTTGTTTCTTTTTCTCCTTTCTTTATTTATTTTTACTGGTGGGAAGGAGGGAGACCTTTGGCTAAAGCAACTTGTGCTTCAGATGAGTCTGTTGGGTTTGTCGCATCATACAGAGGTGGGCAAGATGTGGCTCGCAGAGGATTGCAACTGTAAAGAGGACATGCCCTTTCCCACCCTTTATTCCTTTCAGCTTAAAGGACTCTTTCATGTACAGGTAAAATATAAAAGCACATATGAAAATGTGTGCTTCTGTATAAATACATGCATAGGTTTGTATTCTCTGTGTGTATCTGTATATATAAAAATGCATATATATACGTATAAATTATCCCCTTTATATTAAATATATGCAGATGCTAAGACAGTTAAAATAAGATAGTAGAAGCTGCTTATTACTCTTCAGTGTTCTATTCAGTTGAGGTCTGACTCCATAGGCTACTGATGCTATAGATTCAAACATTCACCCTCACTGGTGACCTGGGTGGACTTTGGCCTGCAAACTTTCTGAAAACAATTACTAAAAAGCTGTGTTTAGCTCTTCCCTAATATCTCTGCATGGAGAGGAAAAATGCTTCAGCTTCTTCTTGTATGCCTTAAGGAACTATATTTTTTTGAGTGGTTTTGGGCTTTGATCATCAATTCACTTACTTGCTTTTACTGGGGTGGGGGGGGAAAGTCCAAAATGCTTTTTTCTCCCTCTTTTGTGTTAGTGGTTTAATTTGGAATGCAATGTTTTCTCATCCTGTTCAGAACACTGGGAGGTTAAATTAGAAGAAAAAAGAAAAAAAGGCACTGGTTTTTGAAGGAACTTGCTAAATATTTGTAAGGCATCCATTGAATTCTAGCAGACATCTTATGAGCCAGAAAATAACAGCTGCTTTTGACTTAAAAAAAGCCCTACTAAAAAAAAAGTTGTGTCACACTTCCTTTGGACTAATGGTTTTAAGTAACAGCCTGATATTTCCTGACATTTTATGCCATTTTATTGCATAAGGAAGAGTCTGTACAGATCCAGAAGTCTAGTGGTGAACTAGCAGGTGAGACAGAGGAGTTGATGTAGCACTGTTTTTCATCTTCTTCTGCTGGCAAATATTCCTTCTGGTCAGGAAAATTCATCTCTAAAGGCTGCAGAAGGTGCCTGTTCGGTCAACATCTGCAGTCTTCAGAGAAAGTTCAAAGACACCATGTTAATCTTGACTTTTATGAGGTTAACAGTTGTCTGAGGTGATTATTGGTAGCTACTAAAATACTTTTGGGTGCAAATAATTTTTAAGTGGGCAGCTGGTGTGTATGGATTTAAACCAGCAGTCTGCAAAAAAAAGGCAGCATGTACTTCTGGGGGGGAAAAAAATGTATTAAAAAAAAAAAAAAAGAAACCTGCCTGCTTCTCTCAAAGAAATGAGTTTGGCAGGGCAGGAGATAAGAGAAAACTTTAGTAAATACAAATCTTCACCAAAGCTCAGAGACTGGAAGTATCCCTTGGCTCCAATTAAGTGTAATGAAGTGGCTTAATTCAGTATTATTTGAGCAAAGGGGGAAAAAAAAAAGCTCATCTGGACAGTAAAACATGAGCGTGTGACTCCAGCCCAGATGTGCATTGCTGCACGGAATTGCGAGGCAGTGCTGGCTGTTCCCTGATGGCTAAAAACAGAACCAAGCCTGAGGCTCAAATTTCCACCAGTTACTGAATTATCAAACTGATTTTTGCCACTGTAGACAGGGCTATAAAAGCAAGGACTGTGGTCCCATTTGAGACTGTCTCCTAGGTAGATGTGTAAGCAGAGGGAACATGAACAATCAGAGATTGGTGCTGACTGAAACAGCATAAAGCCTCTGGGTAGAAGTTTGACCCTCTCCTTATTCAAAGCCATCAGAAATAAGAAAAAATACTTGTGGGGACTTCAGGCAGTGAAACTTACATTGAGGACAGTGTGGTCTAAGTACATTTTCTCTTAAAAAAAAAAAAAGAGAAAACATTTTAAATACTGACTCACTTCTGTCAGTAGTATTTTCATCTCCTCATTCCTTCCACGCATTTGTAAGGTAAGAAAAATAGTACTTAAAAACTAAGCTTTTGTCTTCTAACCAAACCACAGTGTTAAAGGCCACATTTTGTCATAACACAAACTGCCTGAATCGTCAGTGGGATGCTGCAAAGAGATTAATTAAATCCTCAGGATGGGTAAAGCTTGTGGCCAACCATCAGGGGTGTGCATTTTGGACTGTGTGGAGAAGAGGCTTCTCCAAACAAGGCTGAGGTGACATCTGGTTTGCTCTGAGGGGGAGATGACTCTGGGGGCTGTAGGGGCTGATGTTGGGACAGGGAACACGCAATATATCTGCTGGATGTTGCTGCCTTTTAGCTTCTGACCCACTATAGTTTTAAGTGTCTAGGCTGTTTGAACACTAGGGTTGGATTTTTTTCTTCCCTCCCCCACCTCTGGAATACGCAGGAAACAGGACATTGACCAGTTTAGGAGAACAAGTGGTGTCAGCCTCCAGTGGCTTGTCCCACCTTGGCCCTGTCTGACAGACTGTTTATTTTCAGCAGGCAGGAGCTACACAGCCTCGACTCTCCTCCCTTATGTGGTACCAATGCACATCTAAACCCTGCACTTGGGCTTCATTCTAAAGTGTAGCACTGATTTTGTGGAAGAATCAGCAAAGCCCTCTGTGATTTCTGATGCTGCTTGGGAGTGTATTGGCATTGTAAGCAAGACCTTTACTAGGGAAGGGAAGAAATTAGTTTGTCCCTGAAAGCAGCTCATTGTTTAAACAGTTTCTTTCTTGAAACTTCCATGCTCTCACCCAGAGAGGTGTCAGGTCAGGACTAGGGAAGGCAGTTTATGGTTGATCAAAGATGTTAGTCCTTGCTTAGGATTATCAGTATGTTTTCAAGTGTAAATATCCTGCTAATGCAGACCTCAAAACACTCCCACACTGTCCAAACAACTGATCTATGAAAAACACAGTGGCCTGTGTTAGTGATCAAAGGAAGATACGGTACCTTAATGGTCAAAGTTTATTAAACAGTTTTGTTTGCACCCAGAATGAAATATGAGGACATGACGGTCAGAAAGATTCCTCCTACATGATAAGACACGTGTGGACAAAAGTGTGCCCTGCAGAGCAACTGCCTGGGGACCATGTTCTTGTTCTACTGAACACAATTCCTCAAGGGTTAAGGCACTCATTGGTTTTTAGCTGCCAGTTATAGTGGTAATAAAGTCTTCCTCTTTGCAACAGGATATTTATACAAATGTGATCCGAGCTTCTAATCTAAAGGGCAAATTGATTCAACGGCAGTGTTTATAGCTTAGAAAATAAATAACCCTCCTCGACTGGGTTTTGGAATGGGTTGTGTAATACAAATGACAAAGCTAGCATCAATCTGTTTCAAGTTGGGGTCAGATTTGTATATAGTGCGTATATATTTGTATATGATAGAGCTGTTTCCATGATGCTATAGAGAAGAATCTGTCCACATCTCATTTCAGCTCCCACTGTGGGTGTGTGATTTGTTGTGTTTTAGGCTGGTTGGTTTAGAGTAGTTTGAAAGTCAAAGTTATTCCGGATGAAACTTACTGGTTCCATAACCAGCTGGCATTTTCTGTCAAAACTGAAGAATGCCATCTCAGTGCCTTTTTTTCTTTTCTTAAAGGACAAATATATATACGACCCCTTTGTCCTCTCCCCCATCTTCATGCCTCAAACTGCATTTAAACTCTGAAGTACTGTAGCCATCACTACAGCCAGAGTACCCCCTTTTCTTAGAGAATTGNTTTTTTTTTTTTTTTTAACTGTTTCTGTTGGTAATTTTCCTTCCTCAGATCTGTGAAGCTCAAGACCTTAAGATGGAAGTGGGTGGACACCTTTGCACCAAATATCTGTGTTGGCTTTACTGGGGATTCTCACTGTAGGTTGAACTTCCCATAGTCTTGGTGTAGGGAGACTGCATCCTCTAGCTCTAGGCTCTGACTTTCCACTCTTTGCCAGATGCAGCTTTGGAACCCATATTTTACCCTGCTGCTCTTCCAGTGAGTCTGAAAGACTTAACCCCCTGCCTTTGCAGAATTTGCTGCTAGAGATGATGCACGCAGTGATACTGGGCAGCCTTTTCAGCATAGGGGGAACTCTTATGAGACAGAGCAGTGGAGGTGTAAGGCTGAGCTTATCTATTCCTTCTTAGGTGTCCTCATGTCTGAATACATCCAGGATGACTTTCCTCTCCCTATCCTGAATTGCAGACCCCCTCCAGAGGGTCCAAACATCTCCATTCTGTGCTTTTTCCTCTGTTGGTTGTCAATCCTTAAAAATTAATGCCTAGCTGCTGGGCTTCTATTCCACCTTGGAAGCAACTTCATTTGTAATTTGGCATTTCTTCATATTTCCCTCCTTGTTTCTAAGAGGCTCCTACAGGACATGCACATCTCTCCTGGTTGTCTGGCCCACAGATGGCACAGCTTCTTCAAGACAGTTAAACTGAGCCTTACTTCTCCTGAAACAATAGAAGACTTGCCTTTGCTTTCCATGGCAGCTCATTCCAGGGGCTGGCATTTCCATGCCTGAAGCTCTCTGTACAAAGGAGCACTAATTGATTAAATTGCGTACGGTGCTTTTAAATCTTTGGAGTCATTTAGATGTACTAAGTTGTTAAGGTTTTTGTGTTGCATCTCTTGGCGCTACCTCATCCTGTGGGAGCTCCACTCCACATAAGTTTAATTCTGTAAGTAATAAATGCTTTTAAACTCGAAGTGGCAATTACATCCACTGCAGGATGGTGGATCTGCAGGTTTGAAAAGGCTGCGATTTCAAAGTTTTATCTGAGTGTTGCTCAATTCACCTCTGTAAGGCTGAGCCAGTTGTGAGTAGAGTTGTTTGTCGATAGTGGAATAATCTTGCTAGCTTAATTTTTGCAGAAAGTTGGTGTCAGTGCAGACTAAAGACTCTGATCCTGAGGTACGTAGAAGAGCATTTAGAAAGCACGTTAATTAAAATGTAGATTCCACACGCTTCTGTGCAAAGTTCCCTTTTGAGAAACTGCTGCTAGGCAGTCTAGACTATTATGTCAACTTGTCTTTGAAGAAAAGTAAACAAAAAGGTTCAGCCGAGGAAAGTTTTAGAGACTTATAGTAATTAATGCTTTGGTAAATGGCTCTTGATGCGTAACAATCCTTTAAACACCTGGGTAATTGCAGGCTTTGAAGTTGGGCCAAAAATGTTGTTCCAAGATATGTAATTAAAATACGAGACCTTTAACTTGGTCATTTTGAAGGTGAAATTTCTGTTTGTTCTCACTGTCTCCCTGGTAAAACTCCTGCCTGGTTGGGGAAAGAAGGCCAGGGAGGGTGGGAAAGTAAAAAAACTAGTTCAACAGATGCTTCTTTAAATTTAGCTTTTTATAGCTTTGGTGTTTTTCCTGTAGCAAAGTTCCATGTTGTAATGTGTATCCAGAACAGAGAAATTATTTTAATATGAACATTTCATTAAGTATAGTAAGAAAGAGAAACCACTTGACCTGGTTACTAATTTGACTGAATTCTAATCTAATTAGTGTTCAATTAAAGAGAATTAACACTTAGAGACATTTTGTTGAAAGATTTACACAGAGGTTTCAGTTAACAAAATATTTATCTTAGAGGGGGAAAAGCACTGAAATTAAATGCAAGCTGTTTCTCCTATGAATGCCCTGAGTACATGGTTGGGATGCCAGCGTTCAGAATAGTAGCTATATTTGATATTTATATTTGACAAATCAGCTCACTCTCCAAGGACACTGGAGCTAAATCCTGCCTTCTGAATTACACAGGCCATATTTCTCTGGTAAACTGTGTACTCCTCTCTGTTTACTGCAGCCACTTGTGATTGCTCTGTTGACCTTTGCTTCTCCATCCTTCTCCAGAGTCTTCTGAAGGCCATGGAAACACTCCCATTTACTTCTTGGTACTTGAGACCATACTTTAGGGCCTTGATCCAAAACAAAGAACTCCTTCTTTGAGTCAGGAGTCCTGTTTAATATTGTCTCTTGTATCAGAAAAGCTGTTTCAGCTCACTGCCTCAGTTTCTCCCATTCACTTGTTTCCCTTTAATAATCTAAGATTAATACGTATTATGCCTGCAGCAGCCTTATTTTGGAAATAATTAACTGAACTCAACCAGATGGTTAAGCACACTGAAAATAAAGGTGAGACTTCTGGGCACCTTAGTGACAATGAGATGGCAGTAACTGTGAAAAAGCCCAGAGGCAGGTTTAGACAGAGGGGGTCTTAAGAAACTGCCTGTTTGGGTCATGAAATTTATCTTCTGTATACTGAATTTTAAAGTCCTGTGGAGGTGCCAGAGGTCTTGCGATGTGTCCCTGACATCTGAGGTTGCTTGGGCATGAAACCTTTGGACTGACTCTGCTTGCTTCAGCCCATGCTGTGAGCAGATACTCCTTCCTGTCTCCTCAACGATGCTGGCTCAAACATTTGTTCCAGCCTTTCTTTTTCTAGTTTTTCCTGTTCTTCATGCTTCCTTCCTGTTTCCCCTTGGGTGGCATCTTGCCTCTGTTGTTCTCAAACGCTGAGGTTTTCAAATATCCTCCCATTAAGGTGACCGTGTACACAGCTGCAGTTTTCCTCTTGGAGGGCCACTCCTGCCTCCCTGCACAGGATCAATGTCATCACTTAATGACTAGAAATTCAATACTTTGTTTTGTGTGACTTGCTCAGTATATGATCCGTTTCTCACCTTCTTGTCCACACTTAGATTTTGCTTCGGCTGTGTGCTTGCATCTACTTGTGTGTCTTTCTACTTCCTAAACTGTTTCTTTTTTTGGATATGGCTGTAAGGCCTCATTCTTGTCACGAGATGAAACTGCATGTGCTTGCAGGAATCCTCTGCTCATCTGCTTGTGTGCACTTCAGCTTTTGTAACAGGTAGGGGCATAGAGTGTGGACCAGCTAAGCAACCACTGATGGCAAAAATGGTCCCTGCCAAAATCAGCCAAGTATCCAGCATCAGGAGTCGTTGTAAGGCTGTGCAGCAGCTTTAGCTCTCATGTTTCCTGTCTTTCTTTTGCAGTCCTGTTAGGAGAGGAATGGAATAAATGGGTTTTCCATAGTCTTCAGAATGCAGAACTGGAGGAAGGAGAAAAAAAATCAGTTGTGTAGGTGTGTTTCCCAGTGAAAATGGGGCAGAAGTGGGAGATTCTCATCACTGACATGTGTCACTGTGTTTTTTGGCAGCTGTGTTGCCACAAATGGCAGCAGTAGCCCTTTGTGAGCCACTGGTACAGGAAGATGCCGGTAGTTTCCCGACTACTTCTAGAAGCAAGGAATGCTGAGTTGGGAATAACGGGCTTAGTTCACAGAGGTGTGATGGCCATGAGTATTTTCTGCTCCCTTTTCTCTGTAGACTTTTTCCTTTTAGCCAGGGTCTCTCCGTTTAGTCGTTGCATGTCTATGTATCGCCCATGACTACACAAAATCCTCCACCTTTCCCAGTCTAATGAGATATTCTTTCCCTTTGACCTTCTTTCTCTTTTCCCTTTGACGAAAGGCTAGCCTTGGAGATCTCCCAGTCTCTGTTCCAAGTTCATACTTTTTTCAGAAGTAGCAGGGCTATCTCTTCTCAGCCACGTGGCTGTAGGAAACAGCAGATTCCCCTCAGGTGATTCATGGTATTTGATTTACCAAAAGGGAAAGGAGGGGAAAGTATGTTCCTTGCATACAAAAAGTTGAGAGAATTTTGTTGCTAAGCCTTTTTGGGCAGCAATTTTCAAATACTTACTGCTTGGCCAAATTTGAGGTGATTTTCTTGAAGGGGGAGGGACATACAAGATTTCTATTCTGAAAAAAACTAAAGGAGTGCTTAAAGACTCTCAGTTAAATAGCTGGGATTCCTTTTTATGTGAGTAAATTCTTTCTTTCCTCCCTAATTTGTCTTTGGAAATAGATGACTGAATATTTTTTTAAAACCTTCATGCCAAAATGAAAACTAATAAGAAATTATATGCAATTCTGTGCAGCCTGGTGAGGTTTGGGTGACAAACATTATTTGAAAACAGGCTTAAACAGAAGGTATTCAGGTGTGTTACCTACATATTTGCTGTGACCTAAAAATACTTTTGGGGTGAACCTTCAGCATTGGCTTCATCCAGTCAAACAATGCAAAAGTCAGTTGAATAGCAGAGCTGATTGAAAACCAGTCCTGTATGAGACTTTTTGCAGAGTTAACTGGACTGGAAAGCTCAGTTGTCCATTTTCCTTTGTTTTACAAAGGAATTGAAATTTTTCCAAAGTGTGTGTGATGGACTGGGGTAAAGTGAATCATTCTTGTTTGGTACAATTGTCCTTTGGTCAGGCAGTTTGCTTCTTATGTTTGTGGAGGATACTAAAACAGGGCAAGTCTGTATTTTAAGTAATGTAATAATGATGGAGGTTCACTCTGGGGAAGGGGGCAAGAAGGGAATGTGGTTTGGTAGAAAGGACAATTCTGTTTAGATGTGAAAAATCAGTGATGTAAATACACCCTGGGAAGTGACTGGATCCTTTGCGGTTCAGCAACATGAATCTAAGGATTATAGTAGATCACAAGGTGAACATGAGTTAACAGTGTGAGTTTTGTGAAGAAGCCAAAAATCATATTCTAAGTTGTATGAGGAGAGGCACAGCCTGTGAGACGCATCAAGATTATCCTTCCACTGTACTCAGCATCAGTGAGACCTTGGTCTGAGCTGGGTCGATGAAGAGCAGTGAGAGCTGTCAAAGTATGCAAAACATGGCTTAGAAGGAAAGACTGAAGGTTTTGTTTTAATAAGAAGGGGATATTGTTGTGGTATTTAAGTTAGATAATATAGGGAAAAGCAAAAAAAAATTAAAAATTAAAAAATTAAGTGTTTCAAGTGAAACCCATTCAATTTTTCCTGGGAACATGATGAAGTTCCTGAGGCTGGATACCTATAAGATCAGGTGAGGCAAACATCTCTCAAGAATGACATGGGTGTGTAGTTGATCTCCTGCCTGAAGTTCTGGGGAATGATCTACGTGATTCTATGTGGTCCATTTTGCCTTTACAGCTCTCTGATGTCCAAGTGCCTTCCCAGAGTGCAAGGCAATGGGAATATAAACTCTCAGCCTGCCCTTCATGTTTTTGTAGACCTGACTTCTCCCCTGTATTGGAGTGTTCAGCAGGGTTTGCTCTTACAGAGCTCCCTGTACAGAGAGGTTTAGAATAGCTCTGTTACAGCGTACAGAGATCAGAAAGCAATTGGTATGAGGGGGAAGGTCAGAACAGCTGCTGGGGAAACCCATTTCAGATACAGTCCATTCCCAGCATTGGAGAGGCCTGATGTGTAAGTCACATCCAGAGGTGGGAATGATCTAGCAGTGCATTCCTCTCGTCAAACTGGAGGGAGAAAGAGTGGATGCAGCTCCAGCTGCTGCTTGTGGTTGCCTTTAAGCAACACTTCAGTTTATATACCCTGCCTGGAAAAGCCCAAATCTGTCAACCTTAAGGTTTCCAAAACATGTAGCAGCTGGGCAGCCTTAGCTGCTTGCTGCTGCTGGAGGTGAAGGTCAGAGTTGAGTCTGAACCCTTGTTCCATTGGAGGAGCGGTGGCAAAGACTCCTGTGGGAAAGGCTGCTGAGTCAACCACAGAGTGTGCAGCTACCAGTGAGGTGGAGGAAAGCCTCCATGCTGTAAAAATAGCTGCCCTAGCAGCCCTAATAGACTTAAGTGCTTATTTTTCCATGTGTGATCTCATGCAAACCAAGCTGCTGGGCAGTATGACATAGCAGTTGGCCAAAAATAAAATGTAACTCAATCAAAATGTGGGGTTTTTTTGAAGTTAACCTTTGATGGGTAGGAGGGACAGGTACACTGATTTCTCATTTCTGTTGTTACTGTTAGGGAAAAAAAATCCAAGGGGGAAAGGCAGATGAAAATGGGATTGACACCTGGTATCCATTTTTTGATGCTAAGCCGCAGGTTAAGGATAGGAATTGTAGCTTTCTTGAACAGGAGAATTATGCCTATAATACAGTGAGAAAAGGTACATGGGATTTCTCTGTGCGCTTCTGCAGCTGACTCATTGAACTGAGTTTGGGTAAGTATTTGATGCTGCAAAAAAGACATAGACTTTAAAAGCATTTGAAGCTGAAACCCATGAAGGAGATGCTGCACCAGCAGCCTTGGAACAAGGCTCTCTAATCCTTGTTGATAAGCCTCAGAAAAATGTCTTTAGAGGCCTTTAGAGGCTCATTTCCCTTCACTGCTTGATGCCCGGCCATTAGTTGATTTTTATTTTTTGTTTTGGTGAATTGTAGTCAGCCTGTGTTGTGTATGGTGGGCTGAGACCATGAAATCCCAGTGACAAAAGCCATTGATGCCTGGACATGCTGGTAGTTTGATCACTGTCTTACCAGGGTTAGCATTGCAGTCTTCAAGGAGAGAGTGCCTTACTAATCCCTTGCTGGTGGAGAAGTGGACAGACCTGAGAAATAGGATTGCTTTCCTCCATCTTAGAAGATGTAATCCTGAATTTTATACGTGGAAGAATGTGCATCTCACAGCAAAACCCTGGATACAAACAGGCAGACTTGGGGCATTGTTTTTTTTCCTAGCTATTGCCATAACCTTATAACTATTCCAGGTTTTATTTCTGTAACAGCAAAATCCAGGAGAGAAAATCCCTGACATCACAACCTTGTCATTATGCTTCTTCTCTGCAGGGCCTCTGACCTGTTTCTGCTGGACACACGGGCAGTGTGGGCGTCAGAGGAGGGCTGGCTGGAGTTTGATGTCACTGCCACCAGTAACATGTGGGTGATGAACCCTCAGCACAACATGGGACTGCAGCTGAGTGTGGTGACCCGGGATGGTAGGTTATGGGCCAGGTAACACCAGTCACCTCTCGAGTCCCTTGGGTGTTGTCTGGAAGTGGTGCTAACAGAGCCAAGCTGGAATGTGGTAGGGTGAGCCTTCTCCCTTCATAAGGCATCTCTAGCCAACACCACGAGCAAGGCAAGTCAGTCCCATGATGCACATATCTTTCCCCATAAGTGAGGTCAGGTATCTCTGGACAATACCAGGATGAGCTGGTGAAGGTGGGTTGGGGTAGGGCTCCAGTTTCTGGGGTGGAGGTGGAACAGAGCATGTAGCTGGAATGCCACGTGGTGTGAGGTTTAGGGATGATAGGAAGAGAGGAGGGCAGGTATATGGGTATGTACCTCCCCATGTGGGCTTATGGCAGTTGGGGCTACTGTGTGTGCTGTCAGTGCTTGGATCTCATCAAAGCTGAGGTGGGAGCACAGTGATGGAGAGGCAATGTGGTGCCTGTGTGAGGCTGCAATGATAGCATTTCAAAGACTACTGAAACTTTGAAAAGTGGAAAAGAAGAGACCACAGAAAAGCATGAAATTGAACATTGAAAAATAAGCAGTGGGGAAGGAGAGGATCTGGATGAGCAGAAGGTGACCAAAAAGGTGACAGTGTCATCTGTCTTCTATAGGAGCCAGTCTCCAATCTTGTTTTCTATTATTTCATGCTGAACTTTGGTACACCTGTGACATCAAGTGGGAGTAGAGGGGCTGTCCCTTGTTCTCCGTGAGGAAAAGTCAATGCCAGCCTCTACCTCCCCAGTTAGGCTGAGAGCCCATCCCTGTGCTCCTGACCAAAGCAGACCCTCTCTTTGCCCCCTGCTTTCCCTAGAGGTCTCCTAATCTCATGTCTGCTTCTTCTGTTTCACAGGTAGCAGAACTAGTTTCATGGCACATCTGGGCTTTGTATTTTGTATATCTGTCTATATAACTCTTTATATAGAGTTAAAAAAAGAACCAGACAGTTCAGTTAGAGAACTCTTTATATAGAGTGAAAAAAGGCTAAACCAGAGTAGAGATACTAAAGGGATACCAAAGAGCCAGGTGCTGCAGTGAAGCCCTGTCCAGGATGGATGGAATGCTGTCTTAAAAATGTCCATAGGGCATGGTGGCAGGAAAGGAATGTTTAGTATTTAAAGAAGAGTAGAAGCAAAAAGAGAGGAGACACTGCTGAGAGGAGCAAATCCAACTGCACCATTTCTCTAACACTCACTTCTCTGTCTGGTTTGCAGGTTTCAGTGTAAATCCCAGAGAAGCAGGGCTTGTGGGGCGGGATGGCCCTTACGACAAGCAGCCTTTCATGGTGGCCTTCTTCAAAGTGAGCGAAGTTCACCTCAGGACCACCAGGTCAGCAACAAGCAGGCGCAGGCAGCAGAGTCGCAACCGCTCCACCCAGACTCAGGACGTTTCCAGGGTGTCTAGTGTCACAGGTAATCACGTAACACAGGCTGGGGTGACTTCTTGTGATGTTTCTGGTTGCTTTGGAGTGGAGAAGCAAGAAGGGGGTTGCGAGGTGGGAGGCTCTTCCTTGGGGGAATAGCTTACATCTGCGAGAGGATGGAAGAGGAGGTCTTACACAGTAGACTTACAGGAACACCTCTTGAATCCAGGATAGAGTCCAGACCCCCATGTGAAGTCACATCCGTTGAATTCAAGGGGGTCAGGTATTGTAGCCACAACTCTTGTCCTTGCAGGTTGCTTGCTGTGCAGAATTTGTCTAGAATTATGCCCTGTGAAGTGAATATTTAAAAGACTCCATCTCTGTGTATACTAAGATTTATGGTATTGTATGTATGTGCTCCCAGTAGAGTCTTCTTTCAGATTTATTTGGGAAAAAACATGGTAGAACAACATGAGATTGTTTTTTGGCGTTTTTTGGTTTTGTTTTTTTTTTTTTTAAACCTTGTGAGAACATCAGTGTATGCATGGTGAAGCATATTTCCAGGCATGCAAAGAAGTTTTCATGTTTGCTGTAGGAAACTTGCAGGTGTTTTACAGCAGCCTTATGAGTGCTGTTGTGGGCTGATGGGGCAATACAATAGCTCTGAAATTTTGATAAAAATTGAGTCTTCTGTCTTCTCAGTCTTGCCTGTTTTCCAGCTACTCTGCCCTGCATCACAGTGTTACAAGTCCTCTCAAACATTTTAGCTCATCCCAAGTTACTTGATTAATTTGCTTATGCTGCCCCCTTCATTTCCAATAGCATCCCTGCCTTTCCAGTGCCTAGAAATGACTATACCCCAAGGAAGAGAAGCAGCTGTATTTGTGAGTCTGTGTCCAGATGCAGCACAGGGAGATGAGCCAGCATTGCCAAAACTTAGCTGATGTGACTGTAGGCTGCTGCCTGCTCTTGTGTGCTTGGGTTGTGGGTGAACCGCACTGCACCTGAGGTGGCTCCATGCTGGCCATGGCTCTGGGAGAGCCTGCAGGGAGCAGAGCCAGGTTGGGAGCCTGGCCAGGCTTTGTGCATGGCTGTGTGTTGACTCAGCCCAATTGCTTCAGCCCATCGTGGTGATGGACTTGCCCTTTGGGCTAGTGTGTGCCAGCAGCAGTTGGCCACTAGTGGCCTTTGCATGTCCTTGTGGTGCACACTGCAGCATGGCTGTGGGTTCCCATGCCATGCTGTGCAAGGGGCCAGTGGTGTGAAATAGTGCTTTGTGGATTTTAAGGGAAGGAGGAAAGCCAGGGGAGGCTGGCCAGTGCCAGTGTGGCATTGCTGGAGGAGCATAATCTGGCATGAGAGCCCTCTGCCAGCACCTTCTGTGGGTCCAAACTGCTGAGACCTGCTTTGGTCCTGGTTTCTTTTAGGTCTCCAAGCTGTTGTTTTAGAGCTGGGCCTCCAGGCTGCTTGCTGAGTTACTTTTCCATGTGAAGAGTTTGCCAAGGGCACAGGTAGTTTATGCATCTGGGTGTTATAAGCCCAGCTGTTACCCAGGCTCAGGTAGGCTGGGTCCTGTGCTCCCTTTTTTAATGCCTTCAGAGTGCTTTGGGGAAGTTACTTGCTGCATTGCTGTTTTGTGGTGCTAGTGGCTGTTGGTGTCAGGGTAGACTTCAGCTTTCACTCCCTTTTTTTTTGCTCTGCAAACTTCACAGTGCTCAAACAAAATTTTCACACTATTAAATCAAGTGAAGTGACTCAGAGCTCCTGAGGGAGCAGATACCTTGGGCAAAAAGGGACATTTTTACATTGCTGCTTTCTTGACTACAGGTCATTAAATTCTAAAACAACAAAAAAAGAGGAAAAAAAATAGCTGGCATTCTGTGGTCTCAAAGGCTTTTTTTGTCTCTTCTAGCCCAAAGCCAGCTTTAA
Source organism: Scytalopus superciliaris (assembly GCA_013400415.1). NCBI lineage: Eukaryota > Metazoa > Chordata > Aves > Passeriformes > Rhinocryptidae > Scytalopus > Scytalopus superciliaris. The sequence goes on along the minus strand of VXBX01003166.1, from coordinate 304,620 downwards.
TTTAAAACCTGGAATTTGTCATTTCAGTAGTCAACAAGGTGTAGTTGAGACTGTGGATTTAAGGCAGGGGAAGGGAGGAGAATTTAAAGTTAAGATGTATGTTTAGTTGGTTTCTGTGTTTAGAAAAGAGAGACTACATCACCTTGTTTTCCTTTCTAAGTGTGACACTGTGTTCTCCTTAAGAAGTGGTTGATCTAACAGCCCAAGAGGCACCAATGACCAATAAGTGTTCTTAGCATTTGAAGAGATCACAGGG